>QXTE01000014.1:1686878-1879583 GCA_003942145.1 Platysternon megacephalum | reverse complement strand
TTTTTTTTTTTTAAGAGAACTACTGTAACTGGAGCCTGGTTTAATCAGTGACCTAATTAAGGATGAATCTCAGTCATCCCATGCAGACTTGCAGCATTTTACATACTGCATGAACAACAGGAACTTCCTTTGAGATTTTATTTAAAAAAAAAAAAAAAAAAGGTCCATGTGATTTGTGCTGTTGCAATTTTGCTACACAGACTCAATACAGCAAATGTGGAAAGTGTAAGAATAAAACTATTACACAGCAACTATTGCCCATCCCAGCAGTAGACTGCCTAGAATCTCTCTTCTAAATAAGAGTTTGCTAATAAAATATTCAGGCCATCTGACAATTAGATCTTTTTGTGATTTAGCCAAGGTGCCTTTTCTGCTCTAGGAACGACTTGACAAGAAGCATGGAAGACAACAGGGAGCCCAAAGTGGACAACCGAATGTTGAACATTGTCACTGAGGATCCCCTACTGAAAGACACTTACAGAACCAAACAGAAAGGTGGGACAGAGAGTCCCAGCCAGAAAGATTTTGCAACTTAGGCAAGGCAGAGTGCCAAGAAGCTGCACTGCTTTGCATTTCATATATGCAAACAAAAGACTTAAATAGAAGTTTCTCAAGTACATTTATGGTTGAGTCGGGCTGGTATTACAGAGGATCTATCCATTGAAATAAAGACTTGACCAGATGGGGAGGACCAGCATTTCCAAATTTAGTTTGATGAAATTAAGTCTTGAAATGCAGACTAAGGCTTCACCATTTCAGTGAATCTAAATACTGTTCTCATTACATTACCAGATGGTTTTTAATCAGTTATGGTCTGATTTCGCAGGCCAATTTCTTTGGCTGTTTGTGTATTTTCAACAATGTTATACTGTATTTTTCTGCATCAATAAATTCAAACCTCTATTCAGCAGAGAAGTCCAGTATCTCCTGAGTCAGAACTCTTTGGTGGGCCCCCATCAGGTCAGTAACTTGTTATTGGAATTGGTCTCCTTTCTCCTTCACGTGGAAACTTTGAAAAAAACAAATATTGATATATTTCACACCTGAAATCCCTTATCTCAGTTGCTCAAAGCGAACTGTAAGCTCTTGGTGGTGAACCTAGAAAAATGGAGTATTAATAAGCCTAATTTTGACATTGTGCTATCAAGTTATTTTAAATGCATGAAAACAGTTAGCTCTATGTAAGTTTTATTCCCACTACCCCTACTCCCTGCCCCGATGAATACAACTGAATTAAAAGCCTAGCTAAGTAAACAATGTATTCTTTGTTAAAAGTGGAATGTAGCTATTTCCTCAAAAAGAAAGTCACCTTGCATAGCCTTGAAGCTGGGTTTTGGGGCGGTTTATGGTTTGGGGGCAGTTATTTTGGGGAGGAATTGTTTTTAACACTTCTGCACTTTAGTGTAATGAGATCAGTAGGACAACAATGTTTTCTTGAGGTTTTTATGCTGTAGACTGTTCAGAAGTCTTGTTTTCCATACAAGATGTACACAGCTTTGTATATTAAAAATCTGAAAAAATAAAATATCAGTTCTTGATATTTCATGCAAGTTGTTAATATAGCATGACTACACCCACCAGGGAATTCTGGGAGGGCCAGACTGCATGGGACAACAACTCTCCCACCAGCAGACTTCTCAGGAGATACATTTCCTTCTGATAAGTTCCAAAGAGAATATGTTTCCCTTACAATCACCACACCTTTTCAGGTTATTTTAACCAATTATAGTTTTATTTAATAAATGGAAAGAATTCTCAACATCCGCAAAAGAAAAGAACCTTTAAATATCTGTAATGAACATTTCTTCATGTAAGAAAAAGGGTAGAACTACTCCATTCATTTAATACACAGTTGGTCTCAGCAGGCCCAAATAGATTGTGGAGTGATTCTAGTAAACAGTTTTTTTCAGCACAAACAAACAGACTTCAAACATCTTGTGATATAATAAGGTAACAATCTCCTATTGCAACAGGAATGTTGAGGTGTTTTCAAGGCAGGAGACGACTTCCTCCTCATATTCCAATCCAATGACAAATTACCAAATAAAATAAAGACAGTGAGATCAGAAGCTACTCCAGGCAGTAAGAAAGTGCAATAGATGGACAGTTACTCTGTGCCATTATTTGAAAGTTGTATCCTGACCGTCAAACAACACTTACTCTGTGCTACAAGCAGAATATGAAAGTCAAGGAACCAGGGCAAAGTAAATTCCTAAAGTTATAACATGTTTACAAAAAGCAACAGTTTGAGGAATTAGTTGTTTACAGAGTGACTACGTTACTTTTTGTCGGACATTAGAATAAATATTCAACGTGTTCTTACTAACCCCTCACCCCCAACTTACATTATTAATAATCTAGTTTCCTTTTTACAGTTTATGCTAATCACTCTGTCCTTCACAAACCTTTGGACAATAAAAATAGAGAGGTCAGTTTCATTTTCTGGTTCTCCTGCACTAGCTTAAAATTGCAAATTTTAAACTGCAAACACTGCAGGGGATAGTTTAAATACAAGCTAAGCAGGTGACTTGAAAAAAACCTATGGAACACTTCTGCAACCTATTGAGCACACACAAGTCCTAAATTTCTGGCCTGAACAACGTGATAGTGCCTTTTACCCTTGTTAGTAAATAAGGGTCAGTGAGCCAGCAATCAGATTGGTTGACAAGTTTAATTTGGTAGACTGCTTTAAAATACATAGAATTTTATGTAGCCTGTACCTCTTATTGGTGGTTAAGATGTTTTCCCAGGCTGCATAAATACTGTTTGCAGTAGTGAGTTGAAGTCCTTTCACACAGGACTTCATAAGTTAATTGCTAACATGAGACTGTGCGAACCTACCAAGGGCCAGAATAAAGTTCTTATTCACTGGGTACAGAACTAGAAGTTGTTCACTGACAACATCTTTGATTTTTTAAAAGTGATTTAGGTGTTTGAAAGTTTTGCAATAGGTCAAGAAGTGCAAAGATTATTCTTCTGACTCAGCACACCTTGGGATGAACCTACATGCCCTGCACAAATCTGATTTTTGTGCAAGTTCTTGTCCGGGTGAAATTTACAATTAACAATAACTTTGGGGCACTGCCCCAAATTAAAATAAATTTCAGCAAGGCCATTGGAGAAGAAAGTGCTTTCACTGACCACTGCATCAACCAAATAAATCATTTGCTGTGCCCATTCATATTCTTGCTGATAGACACAATCTAAAGACAATGCATTCTCACTGTGACAACATGCATCCTACAAAGGGCTTATTCAACAGAACCTGAGGCTTGGTGGGTGCTAGTCAGAACCTCCAGCTACACAGATTAAAAAGGTCTTCTTCCAACATAGCTACAAATGTTACATTTGGGTGTTGACTCAGAATATGTAGATATATCCCAAACCCAAAGGGTAACTAGTATCTAGGCACCAGAACTGATGTCATCAGTGACAGATGCATTAGAAATACCCGTGATACTTTGCATATTCACATGAGCAAACTGTTATCACAGGCAAAAAAGCATACCATTTATGGAGAGTCAAAAAAAGACAATAACCCTTCCAAACAAGTGCCAATAAAAGAATAAGACTAATTTATTTAATTAATACCCCTCCATCACACTAAGTTATCTAAATAGTTTCAAGTGGTAAATTTTAGCAGCTAGGAGCCAATATGCAATCCACAAGTTCAGAGTCCAGTGTCTCAGTTTTACACTGAAGCAATTACTGGATTGTTTGCTTTCTGGCCACGAAATGAAGCACAAAAATTGACAAGAGAATGAAAGTCTCACTGTGAACAATGACTGTTCACACAAGAGGAAAGACCCATGAAATCTAGCTAACTTTCCTGCTGATAAAGTTGTCCAGCAATTGTAGACATATACAGACTTCTGTGGTGAACAGAGGATTTTTTTCCTAATAGGGACCTCAAACAGCAGTGTGAGAAAGATAATGTGAGCTCAAGCCTCTGACAATGAGACTAGAGTAGTAACACAGCATAAAATGTTTAGGGTTAGAGATATTTGACCCACATAGTGCTTAATTGTGTGCTATGTGAGACAAGTAGTTTCTCACTGTACTGCTCTAAACAGTCTGACTTAATAAATGATTTATTCATGTAATAAACCAAGTCCCTAGTATATTTTTTCACTGCCTGGCAAAACAAACCCCATACTCCAGAGCACTTCTTTAAATTTTCTCTGCTGGGTCATTTTGTGATCAGCGTGTAATTTCTCTGCTTTTGATTCAGGTGAATTCTAATTAGCCCATACATGCTAGGTACTATTGCCATATTAGCCCATACATGCATAGTACTACAAGCTAGGGGTGTGGTTCCCCTGCTCACATATTAATGGTAGCTTGATGAATGCTACTGTGAGGACAAATAGCCGTGTGGCCACGAGCAATGCAGAGTACATGCCGACCAGTTCCAGGCAGGTTTGTACTCGGCATGGCTCAGCCGTGCCTCCATTGCCGCTACTCATGCTACTGCAGCTACACAGCTCTTTATACTTGCACTAGCTCTCGGAGCGCAACCGCTAGTACGTGCGCACGAAGAGGGGAAATTACACCGCCAGCTACAGTGCGATGCTTTTCAACTTCCAGTGTCAAAGTGCTTTACAAAGAAGGTCAGTATCATTATCAATAATAGGTTTAGTTATGAAACATTTATACAATGGAAAAATTCATACAAGAAACATCTTAATAAAATAAGCGCAGTTCAAAATCCTTGTTTGTATTAAGATTTTAACTGGTTTGAGATTTCTTCTGAGGTATGTTGGCTACAGACAGATAGCAAAATTTATAACTCTCTTTCAGAAGTACATTGGAGGCACTTCTATTGCAAAGGAAAAGCAATCTGAACAGGAATCAAGTCCTTACAAATAATTATGCAGAGGAAAGACAACATTAACCAAATACAGCCCTGCTGAAGTTTCATATCCTTTTCTTCAAGCAACAAATATATTCAGTAGGAGATTTAATGTAACAGTGGGTATTTTAACTGGAATTCAATGCAGCAGGTGTCCTGAAATTTGAAGGCATAACTTGGGTAGGAAAAGGCTTTTACATGATGGAAGAGAGAAGAGATTAACAATTTGTCCCTACATCCCTTCCTATGCAGGGCTACAGGAATTTGACTTCCAACTTGTTTGGTACATGCCTCATTTTAATATCGAAGTGTGTTCCCAGTGGTATTTCAATTGTAAACTTAAACATTCCAAACCACCGATATAGTCATCAGCACCACAAAAGAACTCTACTGAATTACAACCCAACAGAAGTTGGCAACTTCTTTACAAAAGCAGCTTCTGCCAGTGCTCTATTTCCTGAACTATGTTACAGTACCTTAATTAAGGGAATACTTCAAGCCAAGCCATTACTTGCCAGCATACAATTCTCATTCCAACAAGAAAGTCTATCTAGAATCAAGGAAACAGTGAACTCTTTGGTATATAGTAACAGAAAATAAATTATACCACAAAATCTGAATACAAATCATTTCCAAAATGGTGAATATTTAGAATATCACCAGTTAATCAGAAAAATATTTTCCTACATTAGCATATTTTCTGGAAGTGTTTCCCGTAGATGAAACATCCAAGACATATTCTAGAACCAGGCAAGAATCTTACTACCTAAGGCCTATTGCAAGTCTGCCTGCTATTGTTCTTTCTCTGCATTTCACAAAAACAGGAACAAACTTGTAATTTCTCTGAGTGAACTAGGAGTAGAGAAAGAGCTAACAACTAAAGTTATTTAAATAGGATACAATGCAGCATGATTTTGAAGACTGTTTTACAGAAGCAAGTTTACGATTTGACAGGACAGACTCTTACCCAGAGGGCTATGGGAAAATGACAAAATGATAATGAAACTTAAATTTATGGCACTAGGTAACTGATGGACACAACAATTGAGATAAGTTTTCAATCTGAGCTTTCATGATGTTTAATGGAAGATTATTTGTGATTTAAGAAAGTTTGAATATTGAAAGAGCCCCCTATTAACATTATATTAGGAGACAGTGCTTTGTGCCGCACTGCCAGTCTTTCAGGTAAGCATATCCCCAAAACGGTATGTAAATTCATGCATTTAAAAGACAGAAATAAAGGGCTGGGTTCTGAAAGCCCTCCAAGCAGGATATTACCACACTGACTTCAGTGGGAGTTCCACACACTGCAGGCTTGTGGAGTCAGGTCCAGAGAGGTTAAAGCTGTGCTGTTTAGCTTTTTTACGGGCAAAAAGCTTTAATTTTAAAGTTTCACCATAGAAATATGAGCTTCCAACCAGCACCCTTCTAGTGCAATGGTAGTTACCAGGAAGTGCATAGCTCGTTCAACAGAATCTGTTAACACATTTCAGTACAACTCAGCTATTGTAGGTAGAGTGAGCCATCTTTTCACCAGCATTATGCTTCATTTTAGGATCACCATAGATTAAATAATCCAGAAGATCCCTCTATGCATCTAGGAAGGACTCCTATCTTGACTGAGCTTCTAGTTTATTTGCAAGGTGTTCCAGCTGCCTAGCGTTTAATGAGTTTCCAGTGGATGACCAGTAAACAGAGACTGGCTACTCCTAGAGCGTGTCACGATATAGTGCTATGCATAGTTCCTTTCCATATGATGCCTGGAGCTGGATGTTCGCTCAGTCAGTCTGGTTTTTCACGTGTTACAGTTCCACTTTAACTCCCTTGATAAAAGGCAGACCTGATGGCACTTTCTTTTTATACTCCAGGTACTCCACGCCAAAGAAGTGAATTAACGTAAACTCCTCCTCTTCTATTCGCTCTCTGAAGAATCTCCAGGATGCTAAAGTGTAGCCAACAACACAGACGGGATTACAGAGTAAGACCTGTAAGAGGACACAAGTGGTTACAGTCCAATTCAGCCTTGCAAAACTCTGTTCACCCCGGGAAAGGTTTTTGGTTGGTTGGTTGAAAAACAAATGAAGTTTAATTAGTTGTCCACAAAATGTATATCTGCAGGAAGGCTTAAAAGGTCCCCATTCTCCAAAAAAAAATTTTTTAGAATTTTGTTCTTGATAAGAATCGTATCTCTGCATTCTAGACCAAGTATGACAAATTAGTTCTGATGAAGAAAGAGCACCGACATTTCTTTCTATTGTAATACCAGACCCAAAGAGTCTGCTGCTGCTAAGAGAATTCAGGCTTGTAAGGCTTATGCATATGTGGCTTTGCATATTTATAATTTTTCTTTAAAAGATAACCACAAACACCATCACCGCTCATACAACTACAAGTTTATATATCTGATACCCGAGGTTTGTTATAAACTAATTACAATATATATTATACTGACATTTTAAGTTACAAGAGTACTGTAGTTGGTTTCAAGTATTTGACCTGGGTTTTATGTACACTAAACAGGTTAATTTTACTCGTCAGTCCTGTACAATACTAATATTCAGTAAGAATAAGGCAAGTCTGATAGCTTACTGGAAGACACTTTGGAAGTAAAGATGAAAGGGAGGTCTGGACACACCCTGGAAGCTTTAAGGTCCAATGGCTAGCAGCAGATCACACCTTGAACCTCTGAAAGTGTTCCAGCTCAAACCCACGCTCCATTGCCTCTGCTTATTTCATATAGAAAATTAAGGAGATATGGTCTCCCCAAACATCACACATGATGGAGAGTTCAGAGGCCAGCAGTTTCATGACTCACAGCTAAAAGCGTGCTGGTGGAAGACAGAATGGGTCAAAATCCATACCAGGGACTCCTAAGTTGATCATTTGCTAAATAAATTAGGTACAAAGGCTCTGGGCAGCATTAAGAAAAACTAGATGATCAAGATAGCGAAGTGTATTTTATACCATACCTGTGTTCCAATACTCCAGTAAAACCATCCCACGTAAGACGGGTGCCGGAACCACCCATACACCCCACTTGTCACCAAAGTATGAGTATCCGATTTCTCATTCTGAACAATATGGTTGAAGTTGGAGCCAGCTGTGAGCATGGCAGCTTTCCTCAGACAATCCCCAAAGATCACCGTCAATAACCCTACTGTACTGAGCCAGGTGATTTGCTTCATTTCTGCAAGTGAATAAGTACTGGTCACAACATGTTTTAAAAGTTCACTCTTTTATTGCAGGTAAAAAAGGAAATTTAGGGTTAGAGGTCTAGGGTAGGGAGAGAGCATCTTCACAATTCATTAACCTAACCTGATGCATCCAGATCAAACCCCCGAAATTGTTATATACTATCCCCAAGAGATCGGTGTGCATGCTCTTGTTGTTTTAAGCCAGTATATAACATAAATGCAGTGTGTGTTGTACAATTTTAGTCTATAAAAATTAAAAAAACATTTGAACAAAAGTCTGATACATTATTTACTCTTCACCAGCTATACTGACAAGGCGGCAATGTGTCTTAACTCTTCCTGGTGAATGTAAATGCAAAGGCAGAGTGGTCAACGTGAATCTTGCTTGAGCACTAACAAAATCCAGTCAGCAAGACATCTCGTCTTCAAACTCTGTTTGGCAGAATGCCAAACATTCATTGGTATTCCAGATTGCCTAAAAACTATCCTCGATTTCAAGAGTCAATACAACATGCAAAATGTTTGGGAATAAGATAACTGTCAGTACACTCATCAAATCTCTTCTCCTTTAGACACCCTGACACAGAATAACTAGATGTGACTAATCAAGCCTAACAGTGTAAGTGCCAGGTTTCATCCTTTACCATGCTTTATTAGAATCCCACATAAAATGTATTCAAACACCAACACACTGAGTCATACCTATACACAAGGCATGAAAATGCTGGTGCTGTTTAAGTCAGTGGCAGAAAACCCATTGACTTCAGCAGGGCCAGGACTTCACCTAACATATGCATGAGAATAATTTAATCCTAGGAATTTCTCTCTCTTTATGAATTGCTTAAAATGTGCTGCCTACGCAGTCCCCCCCATGTGAAATACAGCCTATATTCACCCACGAGCAATTGCTATTTTCTTTAAAAACTTATCCAGAAACCTCAAATAAAGCTACTGACCTGGATAAATGATTTTTTCAACTGTGAACTCTATCCAAGAAGAGAGAGCAGCTAGAGTATACTCAACACTGTGGTTTAGGAGGAAAGAGTCCAAGGACAAACTTCTGGGATTATTGATCGCTGTCACCAAATACTCAGAATAATGGAACAGTGACAAGGAACACATATACCTAGAAAAGAAGAAACCCACCGAATTTAAGCTGAACTTAATATATTTTAGAAGTCCAGTTATGTTTTGCTGTGTTTATTTCTGGAATCCTATGTTTTGAAATCCATGGTACTCTGTTGACTGTTCACAGCAGCATAACTAGAATTCTGCAACTCTTATTCTCCGCTATTTATTCAAGTATGTTAGGAACAAACATGTCATTTGTATAAGGTTATGTACACATATATATTAAAAATAAAACTTAAGACTTTCATTTAGGAGGGACTGGGTGCTTCAAGGTATTGGTAATACAATTATATCTATTGCAAGTCAAGCCGACCACAGCAGCAGGTAGAGACTGTAATAATTCGACAATGCCAACCAATCCTGCAATGCCAGGGGTATCAACTAGATAACCAAATATTATATTTTTCCATCTCTAATTTCTAGCAATAAGATACCAAACCTCTCACCTTCGGCCATTGGTTTGACTGCATATATTTCACTTGTTGTGTACCTCACCCTTCACTGGGAACACCGCTGCCAAGGCCAGGACGTGAGTTAGATGTGCATGACCCATTCTCTGGCTTTCTTCTCAGACCAAAAATCAGTGGCAATTATGCAGGTTTTCTGATGCAGTCGCCTGCCTTACACGGACAGGACTGAGCCCGGTCCTGCTGTTCAGCACAGGTCTCCACACACTAATCGTTTTCAGGCACGACTGACCTCAGCTGCACACGGGGCTCCCTGTCACCACCCGTCACAAGGGTATTTTCTTACCAGCCAAAGTGCTTCCACGATGATTGTCCAACGCTCAGCAGCAACCCACAGCCGAAGGCAAAGCCCAGGAAGCAGGCGCGGATCGCGATCTGAAGCGGAACATGAAACACAGACAGATGTTCCCCTCTCCGCTCCAGAGCAGCAGCTCCCGGCTCCACGGGGCACCCGCGGGAACCTGCCCACAACCGGTCTCGCGGGCCCGGTGTAAATCCCAGGAGCAGCGGGACCCGCTCCCCCCGCTCCGGCGGCACCCCCGGGGCAGCCCCGCGCGCCCACAGCGAGACCCCCCGGGAAAGGGCCGTGCCCCGCCCCGCACCTGGTAGAGCGGCGGCCGGTAGAGCAGCAGCAGCAGCGCGTTGATCCCCGCCACGTGCAGAGCCAGCGCCGCGCGGCCCTGGAGCCCGGGCCCGGCCAGCAGCGCGGGGGGCGCCGAGAGCAGCAGCGGCAGCGCCGCCACCGACGCCCCGAGCAGGAAGGCGGCCAGGCTGGCCCGGCCCTCCCGCACCAAGCTCCCCTCCGCGGCGGCCATGACGGCGGCCGGCCCGGCCGCAACCCCGCCGCGCGAGAGCTGGGCCGCCAAGCACCGCGAGAGTATCCCCCCCGGCGGCCCGCCTTCCGACACAAGTCTCGCGAGATGAGCTATGACGGGCCCAACCTCGCGAGACCGCGCCGGGGAAGAATTCAACTCTCGCGAGATTCCCCCCCAGCAAGCTCGTGGTTGTAGGGGCGGAACTCCGAATGGGTTGGTCATAACAGCGCAGAAGTGTCCGGGAGCGGGAGAGCAGCGCCCCCTGTGCCGTGGAGGGCGCAGGGAGGGATTTAGCTGCAGGTCACCAGAGTGATGCTACTGTAGTTTTTATACAGAGTGGCTGGCTCTTGTCTAATTGCTCCTTAAGAGGAAATCTGCCCTTATGAATGGGATCCTGAATGATCATCCCATTTATACTCATTCTATACAGAACTTCAGTGGGGTCGCTGTGGCTTTACACAAAGAAGTTACTCAGGATTTGCAGCTGAAATTAGCATCCGGCCCATTGTTTTTCTGAACTCTCTTTGTGACACAGAAGTGCTTTTCTGCTGCAGAGGCAGTGGGTTAGACTGCCAGGCAGAAGCAGCCGGAATACCACACTGGTCTTACTCGAAGTCCCTGCTGCGAGAGGGGAGGTCTGTGAAGCTGTAAATGCTGCAGCAGCAGAGCCTGTGGGCCCAGACAGCAGTAAATAAAAGCCCTGTGTATCGACTGGGGTTGTGTCATTGGATTGTGATTGCCCGAATGGCTTGTAACTTGATTCATGTTTTTGTAACCATGTTGTGTCGTGGACAGTAGAGGGGGCATGTGCACTAGTCAAAAGAAGCCCACGACTGCAAAGCAAGTTAGAGAATGACAGGTTTCAGAGTAATAGCCGTGTTAGTCTGTATCCGCAAAAAGGAACAGGAGTATTTGTGGCACCTTAGAGACTAACAAATGTATTGTAGCATAAGCTTTCGTGGGCTACAGCTCACTTCATCGGATGCATGCAGTGGAAAATACAGAAGGAAGATATATATATAAACACATGAAAGAATGTGTGTTTACAGTAGGGTGACCAGATGTCCCAATTTTATAGGGACAGTCCCGATTTTGAGGTCTTTTTCTTATATAGGCTCCTATTACCCCCCACCCCCATCCCGATTTTTCACACTTGCTGTCTGGTCACCCTAGTTTACTAGTGTGTGCTGTTCAATTCTTGCAGAGAGCATTGATTTCAGTATCTGCTTCTACATCTTTAGTGATTTGAGATCCTAGTTTCTTTTTTTCTGAAAGTTTTTCTGATCACTTTTACATAATATCGACCATTCCATTTTTAAACTTTTCCTGATACACTAAGCGACCTTCTCCTACATCAAATCTCTTCTCAGAACATCTACTCTAATTTTAGTTAATGGGTCCTGCGCATGCTCAGCAGCTCTGAAAATCAGGCTCAAGGTCTCCAGCTGGGTTCCCAAAATTGAGGTGCTCCAAAGCAGTGGACACTTGAAAATGTTGGTCTTCTGTCCCATGCCAACAGTACCAACCTCCACTCTCCTGTGTGATCATTAACCAGTGAGCTGTGATTTCTCATTTAAACTGTAAACTCTTCAAGGCAGGGTGCTTATTGTCTTATAAAGCTATGAATATTTGTGATGCTGTATATAAAATAATAGTAATCTGCCATTTGAAACCAGCGATTCTTATTTGTAACTGAACTCCTTGGAGTTCAGTGAAGCTAGTTGTAGATGAACATGATAACCCAGAACCATACTCTTTTGGGTGCATTTCAGTTTTTGCAGATTAAACTCTCTAAAACCTCTGTAAAGGCTGCACATTCTATCAATGAATTAGTCTAAAGTGTGTAAATTATATCTGAACAATAGAGCAGGGTAAATATTTAAAGATTAGAGCCAGCTGGAGCTGCGCACAAAAGGCTCAGACAATGGGGGTCTTTCTGAATTCACTCTTCTCAACTCTTGCAAAACCCAGTTCAGTGTTGATTCACTTCCTTGATTCACTCCCTTGACTTGTTATGTGGCATCAGGCTGCTTATAGCTGAAACCTAACTAAACAGATGTTAAAACTTCAGCCCCAGCAGACTTCTCAGGAGTGGGCTAGCTTATTTCAGTGTGTTTGAGTTTGCTCAAGTCAGTTGTGATTGATAATCACTAGCTAACTGATTGAAATATAGCTCGAGCGAGGACTGAATTAAAGGATCATGTAATAAAAGAAAAAAGACTGCTGGCTTTGGCCTCCTGTCAGGTCCTTGCCTTTCCAAACTACCACAGCTTTAATTGTAAGGAGTGGCCAAGCCACTGGAGAGACCGTCATTCCCAGATTTGCTGTACTTGGGCTTTCTCCAATGCAGGAAGAATTAGGGCATTTGTATCTGTCTCCAAAAATGTGTCATGAGTTTAGCAACGAAGGAGCCCACAGAGTTCTCTTATCTCCTTCCTCCTTCCCCCAGCTATGAAATCAAAGTCTACTGAAGTTGGGAATCTTATAACCCAAGACTGTTCCCAGGAGTAGCAACACTATCATGCGGGGAAGGGAACACTTTTATTCTTTCTTTCTTTGCTTCAGAATAAAAATAACTATCAGTAGCTGGTGGTTTTGAATCCCCAGCTAAAACAGAAAATGACTCAAGCAAAAGTAAATGTGGTCACTCAACATAGTGCTCTTACATACCAGGGCATTGCAATTTCCAAGGACATAATTGTTCTCAGAAACATTAATATTATTGTTAAAGATCAAAGTGCACTTCCGCATTTAAAAATTCCCTGGCAGACCTAAGGCTTTAATCGAAGTGTGAATCAGGATATAACATTAATTAAAAGAAATACAATAGTTTGCAGCAGATAAATGGGCAGCACATATAAAGTAATCTAAAATTAGGAGCTCATTGGCAAAAATTGAGACGAGCAAAAACAAATGTCTAGAGGCCAGGCCTGTTTCCGATTTCACAGCAGTTACACATGAATATCATGCCACTGTCTTCAGGGGAGTTACTCCTGATTTATACTGGTGTAAGTGAGAAGAAAGTCAGACTCAACATTTCCAAGCATCCTTTATATGCAACAGATTGTTGAAGTCCAGTGTGCTATTTATATATGCATTTTCTGCTTGCTGAGAACCAAATTGATGGGTAACTTCCCTATACAGATCCCACAACAGCTTGGGAGACCATGGGATTTTGTGTATTCTTCAGCTCTGTGTGGGGTAACATTTTGGGGGGGAGAGGGTAGAGCCCATTAATACGGTGCTGCCTCCAAATCTGGACCGTGACCAGCAGTGAATAGCAGCTCTCAGCCCAGCTCTGGGGATCATCTTCTCACAGCCAGAGCAGAACATTGCACATTAGCAACATTTTTCGGTCAATTTTCCACTGTTTAATACTACTCACCACACAAGTTGTTCAAAACCAGCCAGATGTAGCCTATAGAATAGGCAAATCCAGAGAGCAGTGTGGGGATATGTTGAACCATCAGGAGCCTTTTCATGTAGTAGTCATTCATTAAACACAGCCTGCTGTGCAAGAAATAGCCATGTAATTAAAATAATAGGTGGGAAAAACAGGCACACGATTAAAGGTTGGGCCTTGGAGGGAAATGAAGATTGGTAAGTAACCATTAGAGCAGAAGAAAGGTTTGCAAGCCCTTTTCTTCCTGACCTAATCTGAATCTGGATCAGATTCTTTCCCCCTTTGTATCACTTGACCAACGCATCCTCAAAATATGAGGATATTTTCTCTTTACTCTTTAATTCAGTTTTGCAATGTGCTCACTCACACCCTAAAGAGTTTGCAGAAAGAAGCAAAGCTCAGAACAGAACCATCTGGGTCTTTGGAAATCCAGGGAAATCTGAATTCCAGACCGTTTGCTGGAGATTTCCTTGTGTATGTCAGTGAGTAATCGTTACAAATTGTGGCTGGCCCCGATGCACAAGGAGCCTTTCTCTGTCCCCTTCTTTGTGTGGCCAAGCACAAGGGCCAGGCACTGGGATTGCTGCTCTTACTCTCCCCTTCTCCTCCCCCCCTTGAAGAGGGGGAGGAGAAGAATGAGGCCCTGGCCCTGCTGGAGTGGGACCTGTGCCCATGAGGGGAGGAGTATGCTGGGCCCCCTGAATAGCGGGAGCAGCAGATGCACACTCTCTGCATGCTGGGAAGCTCTCAGGGTCAGATTTCTACCCCAAACTCCCAGAGAGCAGCTCCATGCTGCCCCTAATGCTGGACCCTGCCCCAGTCACATTTCATGCAAAATAATAGCTACAGTCATGAAGCACCGAGATTGAGAAATTAAACACCAAAAAGTCGGGAAATGCTGAGTTCTAGTGGAACAGTCTCCACCTAAACTTTGCCCTTTGGGCCTGTGCATTGCAATAGGGCTTACAGTTACAAGCCATGATTACATGCAGCGTCTCACGTAATACAGCAGAATATGAATGCAAACCGTTTCCTATCACATTCAGGGTTACAATGTTCAGTTCTCAGAAGGATGGAAGACAAATGGTGAGGTTCCCATAGTACCCTTAGCTCACATGTTGCCTACATGGGCCCAGGTCTCCCTCAGTAACACCCACCCCGTCTGGAGTCGGAGGGAATCACTGAGTAGAGCCTGTCTCCAAATGCGTTGATGGCAAAGCTCCCATTGACTTCCAAGGGAGCAGGATTTCACTCCATAGTGTTTGAGTAGTTAGGGGCCAGTGCTGCTTTCCTCATGCACCTACAATCCTGGCCTATGGCCTGGGGAGAGACTGCAGGATGAGGCCATTGTTTATGCGTAATTGTTGTTATTAACCCAGTTTACAGAGAACTGTCTCCTCTCTGAGGCCATGAGTCAAGGGGCATCCAATGGCTCTTTGAGAGTCAGAAGCAATGATCAGCTGGTCTGAAAGCCGATCAGCTTTGCAGTGTCTTGTTTAATGACGCTCTGCACTTCACCAAGTGCCCTTTGCTTCCTTGGCTTCCTTTGTTCTAGTGAGATCAGCATAACAAGGATCATTTGGTTGCTAAAAGAGCCTCCTTTGAAAGACTTACAGAAGCCATCAGAGGTTTATGACAAGGAAGCATATCATGAGGTGACAAATTACCCTAAACAAGAACTGGAGTTTCCCCGAACAATACAGACCACT
Organism: Platysternon megacephalum; assembly: GCA_003942145.1. NCBI lineage: Eukaryota > Metazoa > Chordata > Testudines > Platysternidae > Platysternon > Platysternon megacephalum. The sequence goes on along the minus strand of QXTE01000014.1, from coordinate 1,864,012 downwards.
GCCTAATTCTCACTGCACTTTCTCTTTGAGCAGCTACCAGCAACGATTCCCTTTCTAGTCATTTTAAATCACATTGTGGTTTGAAAGAGTCCTCAGTTCTCCCAGCCTGTGATATCTGAATCTTTAGGGCTCTGGCAAGCTGTGGCCCTAGCATTGTATTTACAATATTAATAGCCCTGAACAGAACTGCTTAGGCACCAGATTGATTGATGTGCAGCTGAATGGGGACATGGTCCCAGCCCCTAAGTGTGTGTTCAATAAAGGGGATGCCACTACCCAGGGCTGTGGTGGGCCCAGATGCCTGTACTGGGCAGGCTGGGAACCTGTCCTGCAAAGCTCTAGTAGTACTGGCTGTCCCCTTTGCTAGCACTGCCGAGCTAAAGGTCCCTCCCGTGCTTTGGGGGGCTGTGCCAGGACGGGCCAGGACTCACGCCTGGGATGTACTACTGCATTCATATTGCAGCAGCGCCTAGGGCCCCCATCACCGAGCCGGGCCCCATTGTGCTTGGCGCTGTACAAAGGCGGCAGAGAGCCGTCAGACCGGAGGAGAGGGGCCGGGAGAGATACTGGGGGTGGGAGGAGGAGGCTCGAGAAGGACCAGGGTTGGGGGGGGGGAGGCTCCCCACCTGCCCTCCCAGCCCAGGGCTGCCGTGGCTCTGAAGGGCAAACCCAGGGGGCTTCCCCCGCTCCAGCCCGTGCGCTGGGCCGCCTCCTTCGAAGGTCAGAGCCCCAGCAGGGTCCCCACCCCCGCCGGCAGCCTGCTCAGCGGCCCCCCGGCGCCCTGCCCTGGACTCCACCCAGCCGGACCGCGCTCCCAGGGGCCCGGCTGGGGCACTGCCCTGGCACGGCGCGGCGGAGCCGGTGCGGGGCAGGCGGGTCTGGCTCCCCTGCGCTCACAGGCTGTCCCCAGCGCGGCCCCCGAGCTGGCAGGGGATTGAAAGGCCGGGGGCGGGCCCGCGATTCTCCACGCTGCGAGGTGCCGTCCTGCCCGGGCCAGACAAGCTCCAGCGAGCGGCCCCCCGAGGGGAGAAGGGGCCCGGCCGGCGGCGGGGGGCTGCAGCCGGCCGTGGAGACCGGGCGTGGGCGGGGGGAGCCCAGGGGCCGCGGGCGGGGCCGGGCAGGGGCCGGTCCCCGGGGGCAGGTGGGGCTGGAGCGCCCCGGGTCTCTGGGCATTGCCCTCGGGCCAGCGCTCGCCTGGCCCCGCACAGGACGCGCGGCTCCGGATCCCCGCTGCCCAGACCCCCTGTCACTGGGCCGCGGGTCCGGCGCGCTGGGCTCGCCCGCTCCCTGCCCGGGGTCTGAGCGAGGAGCGGGTCGCGCCCAGCAGAGGCGGTGGGTGCTGGGGGCTCGGGCTGGTGCCCGGGGGACGAGTCTGCAGCGGCTGCTTGGGCTGGGCCAGCGCCCAGTGACTCCCGGGCACAAGCCAGCCCCGCCCCGCCCCTGGGGGGCTCCTGACAGACGCCCCCTTTCCAGGGCCCGTAGGCCGAGGGCTGCCCGAGCTCCTGGGTCCCTGGCGCGGCTGGGACCGGCCTGAGGCCGGAGCTCTTGGGAAGGAGATTCCCGCCCTCGTGTTTAATTAAAGCGGGGACCGGGTGTCGTGACACACCCAGGCAGCCCGGGAGCTGACACGCCGCTGGCGATGTCTCCCCGCAGGAATGGGGCTGGGCTGGGCCGTGTGGCTGTGGGTCTGGCTGGGGAGCTGCCGTCTGCACCGCGTGAGTCCTGGGGCTGCCGGGGGTGGTTCCATCACCTACGGGGGTTACAGTTCGGTTCAGTGGCTCTCAGCCCCCCACATCCTTCCAGCGCCCCTACTTGGGGGTCACGGGAGGAAATCCAGCTGCCTGGCATCGTTCCCCCACCTCAGGCCTAATCCAGGGGGGCTGGAACAATGTGTGTGTGTGTGTGGGGGGGGGGGGGGGGGGGGGGCTGAGAGCCATTGAACCGAACTGCAAACCTCCAAGGGGGGGGGCACAGCCCCCCAGCACCCCGAGTTCCAGCCCTAGGGCCTAAGCCGGCCTCGGGGTTGTAGTCTCGGGCCGCGAGCATCGGTGCCTCTGCGCTGACCTGCCGGCGGGTCCCGACGAGAGGGACTGGGGGGCGAAGGGGGAGGCCGTATCCTGGATGGGTTAGAGACCACACAGCGCCCTGCCCCCGCGCTGGGCAGGTATGGGGGGGCGGGGGTCATAGGATGGCAGAGCTGGTGCCCCCCAACCCCTCCATCCCCGGTGGGCTCGGCCCAGGAAGGCCCCTTGGAGTGGCTGGAGCTGGCCCCCAGCCAGCGGAGTCAGCGGGGGCTGTTCTGGGGGGAGCCCCGAGGGCTCAGGGGCGCTGCGGAGCTGGCTGTGAACAGGAGAATAACTCCCCGGTCCCCTTCGCCGCGCCCCGCTGAGCCCAGGGACAGCGGCGACAGGCGGGATTCAGCGCAGCCCGTGGGCACTATAAAGGCGTCATGAAAGGACAAATGCCGGAGCGGGGCTGCGGGCTGCTCGCTGTGCCCGGGTCCCGGCTGGGGAGCGCTGGGGGCTGGCGGCCCGTCGGGGGAGGGGGGCCCCGGGGACAAGCAGGGACCCTGGGGCCGGGGCGCCTGGCACCGACTGACCCGCTCCGCACTAGCTATTCACATGCTGGATACTGGCCCTTTCCGCCTGCCCTGCCCTGCGCTCTGCGGGCCCCCTTCCCCTACACACTGTGGGGCGAACCTGGGCTTGGCCCCTCAGCCATGGGCCAGATCCTGCGCCCCATTTCAGCACCCCAGGGCGGCCACGAGGCACTCACTCAGCAGGGCACCCTGGAGGTTTGGCTTTTAGCAGCGTGCGAGGAGCGGAGAGGGTTTTTTGGGGGGTGGGGTGGGTCCCCGGGGATCCCCTCCCCAGCAAGCGGGAGAACCCACGTTTAAGGACACACACACACACACACACACACACACTTTGCATTCTGCCTGGGCTGGTAAGAAGCGCCGCGGCCCGGGCTCACTCACACAGACGGTTTGTGGCTTTCCAAACATCTGGGGTTTTGTATCTGGGACCAGACCTAATTGTCTATTATAAAAACCTTTTAAATGAGTGAGCTGGAGGAATTTCGACTTTGGAAGGCAATTTTGAAGCGAGGCGAATCCGGGAACGCCTCCATCCCCTCCGCCCGCTCTTTGCTGAGTTCCCACGTGCAGTCGGGGAAGGGGCTCCCGGAATAGTTATGGCTCCAAGGACAAAAGCCAGCAAAGGGGAGAGAAAGCGCCCCCCGCAGCACAGCGAGTGCACGGGGCAGGAGCTAATGCGGCGCGCGAGAGAGGGAGACTTTCCTGGCTTGTACAGAGGGCCCGGGACAAGGGGATGGACCCAGCCTGGGCCCGGGGAGCTGGAAACAACAGGTCCCTGGGCCTCTCCTCTCCCAGGCGGGGCTGGGACTCCTGCCGGTCGGGAATCCCACCTGTGAGCGCGCGGGGCTGGCCTGGCCCTGCCATGCTTTAATGAAACATATGTTCGCTCATGTCTCCGCTTAGAGCGGAGAAATCGCGCCTCCGCGCTCTTTGAAGGGCTGCAAGCAGAAAATTGCTGCATTGTCCGGGCATTAGGGCCGCTAATCTAGCCTGGCCTCCCCGCGCCAAGCGTGAAACGCGGCCAGAAAGGAGGAATTGCTGGTCCTAGTTGACATGTCTTCATCTCCCGGCGGCCCGCCTGGCACGGGGCTCTCCCAGAGCCTGGCCCGGGGCCGGGCCGCGTGCGGACGGCAGGGAACGAGCCCTTCGCTAATTAGCAGTGCCCCGCGGAGGGACTCGACCTGCCCCAGCTGGGCCCCGTGCGGTAGCGCGCTAGGGATCCCCGGGGCGCACAGACTGCAGCGGCGGGACCCGAGCATAAGCCAGCTGGTGTCTGCGAGCGCTGGGGCGTGCGCGGCGCTGTACAGCCAGTCACGGCCCAAACAAGCCAGTGCAGCGAGAGCCGCGTGTTCTCCGGCACCCAGGGGCGCAGAACACAAAGGGATCCGATGAGAGTTCAGAGCCGCACGGCAAGGGCCTGGTGAACCCGGGGGGCGGGGGCAGAGATAACTCTAGTGATGCCATTTGCGTCCCAACGCGGAGCCCCCGCCCCTGAGGTGTGGCTGGCTGGGCGGTGGCTCCCGTTCTTTAAATCCAGTGAAATACACAAACGGCACTTGAACATCTTGGTAAAAGTCATTGTAACCCTTCTCTGCCTCCCTCGCCTCGCCAATCACAGCTCCTCGGCCCCAGGATTCCCCCTTCCCCAACTGCCCGCCCCCGGCCCTTGCCCCCCTCGGGGAGGTGCTCAGCGCCTGAATGCCGGTATTGACATGTAAAGTGAGTCCCCGGTATAAATCCTGCCTCCCTCCCCCGGCTGCGAACTCCCGGGGCCGCTCATTCCCAGAGAGGGGGGAACATGGTCACCCAGCCTGGAGGGCAGGAGAAACCGCAGTTTTGCAGCTTCCGCAAGGTTTGCCGGAGGAAAGAAGTGGGCCGGGGGCCGGGGGAGGAGTGGAAGCCAAACCCCGGTAACATTTCCCTTCTCCCCCGCAGATCTCAAAACCCTTGATGGAGAAGAAGAGAAGAGCCAGGATTAATGTGTCTCTGGAGCAACTGAAGGCTCTGCTAGAAAAGCACTATTCTCACCACGTGAGTCACCCACCCCGGTACCCGCTACCCCCTCGCCCCCAGATCATCACAGTGTCTAAACAGGTTTCCCAGCGGGCAGTTCTTGGCTCCGCATTTACAGTGGAACCGAATCACTCTTCTGTGACCCGTTCAGTTCGTTACTGATCGCGGTGGGTCTCTCTCTCTCCCTCTCCAGATCAGAAAGCGCAAACTGGAGAAGGCAGATATCCTGGAGCTCAGCGTCAAGTACATGAAAAGCCTCCAGAATTCTGTCCAAGGTAAAACTTCCGTTGCCCTCCCGTTTCCTCGCGGGAGTAACAGGGCTCATGGCGGTTGTTGCTGGGTAGAAGGGTCTTGTGTTAATCTGGATCGAAGCTCAAGGTTGCGGGGTCCCGCCGGTTACATCCCAATGATGCGAATCCACCAGCTGTGGTGTAAGGAGCCAGAATCTCAGCTGGGGCACCGGGGCGGCAGCCGCGTGTCTGGTTATTGGGCTGCCTTTGGCCGAGCCTGAGCGTCTCCAGACACTGGGTTGAAATTTACTCTGGATTTAGATCCCACGCCCTGTTATATCGATGGCACCGAGCCCCGTGTGGACACGATTCTGCCCGGTCCCTTTGCTCTGTCAATTGCAGTCTCTATGAATCCCTTGGCGCCTCCGTGGCTCGCAGGCTGGGGCGGAGCAGGGCCGGACTGGCCGGAGAGCCCGGCCCCGCGGGTGTGGGGAGGGGCTGAGTCGCAGCTGTTTTCCTGGCTTGGCTGCAGGCCGGATTAGGGCAGGCGCGTGCCGCAGGGATTGTCACCGTCCCCTGCATCCCCAGAGCAGGTTGCACTCAGGCAGGACGGGCTGCGCGCGCAGGAGGGAGCCGCGGGTAACGCGGGTGGCGAAGCGGGGCTCTCCCTGCACTGGGGACGGGGGGCTCGCCCCAGCCCCCACTGGCTGTTCAGAGACCCCGCGGGCCAGGGGCCCAGCGCCGGGACTTGGGTTCCCAGCGGGGCGGAGCTGCAGGAAGGGGCGGGCAGGGGCAGCGGTGATGCTGTCGGGGTGGGGGGCTCCCGGCTGGCATCGATGGGGCGGGAGCCCGCTGCTGATCCGCTCTCCGTTCCCCCAGGGGCTGACTACCAGGCCGGCTTCCGGAGCTGCCTGCACGGGGTGAACCAGTTCCTGCTGCGCTCCGAGGGGGCCAGCGAAGCTTCCTCCCTCCACCTGCTGCAGGAGCTCGCCCGGGCCGCCCCGCTGGTGAGCGGCTCCGGCTGCAGGACCACGGACAGCAGCCCCCTGGCGCCGCGCCCGGAGCCCCGGGGGGCTTTGCAGAAAGGCGGCGGCTCCACCCAGCGCCCCCGGGCCCCTGGCGCTCCCCGGCCGCAGCCCCGGACTGAGCCGGGCGCTGCTGCCCCGCGGCGCGGCCCCGTGCAGCAAAGACCCGCCGGGCCCAGCAGGAGCCCGGCGCTGTGGCGGCCCTGGTAGCGGCGTGCTCGGGGGAAGGCGGGCGGGGGCGTTTCCCTGCCCGTGGGCGCTGGAGCGCAGCGGGGACGGGCCCGGGTTAGGCGCATCCCCGCAGAGCGCGGCTGTTTTCCGCCCCGCCGGGGCGATGCGGGACCCGGGGGCCGCATCTCATGGTTGTAAATATCGCCCCCGCTGCCGAGGGGCAGCGCGTTTGTACCCGGCGCCCGGGTTGAATAAACCGGCTCCCACATCCCGTGTCGCCTCCCGGCTTCTTTCCCCGCACGGCCCAGCGAGGGAGCTGGCGGGGTCAGGGATGAGGTGCGGGAAAGAAACGCAGCGAAGTTCCCGGGGAACCGAAGGCGCCTGCTCGCTCCCCGGAGCCGCGGGGCGGGGGCAGAGGTGTCGCCGCTTCAAATATGAAACGAGTTCGAACAAAACTCTCCGGGCAGCCGGCGAGCGCGGAGCGGCGGAACGCAAAGCGCGAAGTGCCCCCCGGAGCCGGGAGCAGCGGCCCGTGGAGAGCGGCCCATTGGCCCTGCACAGGGCAGACGATCCCGGGGGAGGCTGCAGCGCCTCTCCTGCCGCCTGGACAAACGACCAAAGAGCGGCGGCTGCGCCGGCCCGTCCACACTAGACCCCGCCGGGAGCCGCCCCGCGAGACCTGCCCGCATAGCGCCGCGGTGGGGGACACCCCCAGGCCCCTTTGCCTCGATCCGACTTCCCCGCTCCAAGGCCCGGCAGCCACTGCTGCTTTCCAGCCCCGAGCAAGTGCGCGTCCCCCTGGGGCCCGGCTGTGGGGCGAACCAGCCGCCAGCTCCTCACCCCCTAGGACCTTCCCGGCCCGGGGAAAGGCTGGGGCCACAGGCGGCTTCCATGGAAAAGAACATTTCGCCTCGCCCTGAGCCGGGACCACTTACTGAAACAGGCAGGTGGGGACTAACCAGTGCGTCTAAAGTACCCAGCCTCCGCTCCTCATTCCGGAGACCTTTCACTCCCAAACCACCTAGTAAAAGCAGCCGGTAGCTAACCCGCAGCTAGCCTGACCCCAGGACTCACAGTAACTGGGGCTATTCGCCTTCCCGGGCCAGCCCAGAGGGGGCCCTAAGCAGGAATACTTCCCCCCCCCCCATGCCAAAACAGGCAGCTGCTTATAATGAAAAGTGACTAGGGGCCCCCCTGTGGGTTCAGGGCCCTAAGCAAGTGCTTAGTCTGCTTCAGCCTAGTGCCGGCTCTGTCCCCTTCACCCCTTGAATGGCAAATGAAGAAACTAGGCGCTGGTAGAAACCCTGCACCATGCCCGGTCATTGCAGCCCTGCAGGGCCTGCCTTGCTGGACTGGGCCCAGCTGGCAGCACCTACAGCTCACATGCTGGTTGTGGGTTACTGGTAACGCTCCCCCGGCCTGGATGCAGTTCCAGGCACCCGCCCAAGGACTGTGTCTTTGTGTTGGGGCTCTGCCCTGTGCCAGGCGCCCAGGGGGGATAAAAAGCCACCGCAGGCCCTGCCCCGCAGAAGCTCCACCTTTTTGTGCCCTAGGACTCACCCAGTGCCTTTTCTCAGCACAGCGATTTAGCACAGTTCCGGATGGTCTCATTGACCCCTTGGGGAAGGAGGGAGTGGGGGAGCAGAGGGGGTTGAGCTAACTCCCCGCTACATTTCAGCGTTTGTTTCTTTTTCTTTCTTTCTTTCGGTAAAGCAGCCTCAGGCCCTTGGTTCCAAGCCCCAAAGTTAGCAGCTTTTATGTGCCAAAGACTAACAGGCAATGTTTAAACACCCCCACGTGCGTACGTGTGTGTGGTTTATTAAGGAGAGATGTGTGACTTTCACCCTAGGGAGCACTGTGAAGTATCACCGTGCAAAAAAATATATATACAAAGAGCACTTACAATTCTGCGATGTTGCTTCCAAGCCAGAGGTACTGTGCTGCATATCCAGTGAGCAGATAAGGTTGTACATTTAGCAGAAATTTACAAGGCCATTATGGGGAAACTAAACAAATTCTTTGCCTCCGTCTTCACTGCAGAGGATGTGAGGGAGATTCCCACACCTGAGCCATTCGTTTTAGGAGACAAAGCTGAGGAACTGTCCCAGATTGAGGTATCAGAGGAGGTTTTGGAACAAATTGAGAAATTAAACAATAAGAAGTCACAAGGACCAGATGGTATTTACTCAAGGGTTCTGAAGGAACTCAAATGCGAAATTGCAGAACTACTTACTGTGGTATGTAATCTGTCACTTAAATCAGCCTCTGTAACAGATGACTGCAGAGAACGTAACACCTATTTAAAAAAAAAAAAGACTCCAGAGGTGACCCTGGAAACTACAGGCCAGTAAGTCAAACTTCAGTACCAGGGAAATTGGTTGAAACTATAGTAAAAAAAAGAATCATCAGACACATAGTGAACATATGTTGGGGAAGCATCAACATAGCATGTGTACATGGAAATCATGCCTCACCAATCTATTAGAATTCTTAGAGGGTGTCAGCAAACATGTGGACAAGGGTAATCCAGTGGATATAGTGTATTTGGACTTTTAGAAAGTCTTTGACAAGGTCCCTCACCCAAGGCTCTTAAGCAAAATAAGCAGCTGTGGGATAAGAGGGAGGGTCCTCTCATGGATCAGTAACTGGTTAAAGGATAGGAAACAAAGGGTAGGAATCAGTTTTCAGAATGGAGAGGGGTAAATAGTGGGGTCCCTCCAGGATCTGTACGGGGACCAGTGCTGTTCAATGTATTCATAAATGATCTGGAAAAGGGGGTAAACAGTGAGATGGCAAAGTTTGTAGATGATACAAAATTACTCAAGATAGTTAAGTTCAAAGCTGACTGCAAAAAATTACAAAGGGATCTCACAAAACTGGGTGACTGGACAAGAAACTGTCAGATGAAATTCGTTGTTGATAAATGAAAAGTACTGCACATTGGAAAACATCATTCCAACTATACTTACAAAATGGTGGGTCTAAATTAGCTGTTACCACTAAAGAAGAGATATTGGAATCATTGTGGATAGTTTTCTGAAAACATCTGCTCAATGTGCAGTGGCAGTCAAAAAAAGCTAACAATGTAAGTAACCATTAGGAAAGGGATAGATAATAAGCCAGAAAATATAATGCCACTAGATAAATCTAGGGTATGCCCACATCTTGAATACTACATGCAGTTCTGATTGCCCCATCTCAAAAATATGTATTAGAATTGGAAAAAGTACAGAGAAGGGCAACAAAAATGATTAGGGGTATGGAACAGCTTCCATATGAGGAGAGATTAAAAAGACTGAGACTGTTCATCTTAGAAAAGAGATGACTGGGGGGGGGGGAGGGGGTTACAATAGAGGTCTATAAAATCATGCCTGCTGTGGAGAAAGTGAATAAGGAAGTTTATTACCCCTTCACATAACACAAGAACCAGAAAAAAATAGGCCGCAGGTTTAAACCAAACATAAGGAAGTACTTATTCACACAATGTACAGTCAACCTGTGGAATTAATTGCCAGGGGATGTTGTGAAGGACAGAAGTATAACTGGATTTAAAAAAGAATTGGATAAATTCATAGAGGACCAGTCCATGGCTATTAGCCAACATGGTCAGGGACGCAACCCCATGCTCTGGGTGTCCCTAAACCTCTGACTGCCAGAAGTTGGGACTGGACAACAGGGGATGGGTTACTTGATAATTACTAGAGCCCTGCAAATCCACGGATATCCACTTTATATCCACGTCCGCAGATGCCAATGAGTATATCCGTGGACCATCAACATACCCGTAGGAAAACACCCTGGTTCAGTAGGAGAAAAACATCATCAACCAGGCATAGTCTGCTAAGGACCATTGCACCAACTAGCATGAGCATGGTTGATGGTGTCCCATCAGGCTTCCTGTAGGGAAGTTCCCAGCTCTGTCTCAATCCTGTGAATCCATGAATCTCTGGGGCAGGGATGCACCCTTTGCCAGTGAATGGAGAGTTTGGGAGAACACAGACTGCAAACTGCAGTTTCTTTTGCACAGTGACCTCATCTGGTGGAAGTCTTTTCTTAGGGACTGCAGGGAGCATGCTTTGCAGGAGCAGGAGGCAAACAGGGCACAGACTTACAGTAAAGTGTCATTTATCATTCCGCCTCTCTGGAGCAGATGCCCTGACCCTGCATGAGCAGTAACACTCTGCTCGAGTGGGAGAGGGAGCTGCTTTTAGTGGGTTGCATTGAGATTCCAACGGTTACCTTCGCTGTTGTGATTTCTCCCGCCCATGCGCACGCTGCATGCGTACAGCCACTCGCCCCGCTCAGAGCTTTCACCAACATTCTCTTCAGAGTTTTGAATGGACTCCCAGGGAGCGAGATCCTCAGGTGGTGCAAACCTGCACTGGCTTCAGGCTGTGCCCTTACACCAGGAGCTGGGTATTCCTTGGCAGAAACACGGACCCGCCTGTCTATTAGCAGCTGCTAGGAAAACCCGCCAGTCCCCAAAAGATCATTTTACCGGCTCTGTCGGCATTTACTGAGGCCTGTGGTGTAGGATGAGTTGTAGGCAATTGCAGCCTCCCAGCTCCCAGCCTGCCTTTGTGCCCTCCTCACCCCCTCCCCGGCAGGGTGTGCTCCAGGCACCTCCAGGGCTCTTCCCTTCACACACACAGTAAGTGGCACTAATTATGCACTAAGTAGCCAGTCATGTTGAGTTACACGGTAATTGAAGTGTTCCTCCAGCATGTCACAACTCTTTGTTGTTTGCTTCCCACATGCCGACCAGTGAAAGTTAATGCTAGCAGCTTCCGCTGGCCCATGGTCACCGTTCCCGGAGCAACCTGCTGACTTGTCTCCCTGACCGTCGTGGAGCGTAGGAGTGCTTCCTTTGGCTCTATGTAAGATTTATACCCGGTGCCCATCACCGTGGCATGTGCGCTGCACACAGCCCAGAACAGCAGGCCTCTCTCTGGGGCAGAGCAGGCTCACTACAGACAAGATGCAAAACGTGAGTGTTCTAAAAAACTGGGGGGCAGGAGGGAGCAACATTAACATGCTTTTCCGAGGACCCACCATGGGCCCAGCATGTAGGTCCTGAGGTTTAACAGGCCCCATTAAGGGAGGTCCCCCATCAACCCCCCCCTTTGTGCAGGGCTGGTGATAAACTCCCTGAGCTGAGAGTAACCAACGGCCTGTGTCTGTGAGAAGGGAAGTGCTTTGGCAGGGGCCCAGAGTCAGCAGCAGGGCACCTTGCAGTGAGAAGACATCGCAGCTACTCCCTCCAGCTACTCAAGCAGCCCCAGGCCAGGCCCCTGGCACCCAGCCCCCACCCTCCAATCAACCGCACCCCTACATTACAAGAGAGCCAGGCCCTCCGGCACCTGCAGGTGCTGTGGACAAGCCATAAGGAGCTTGCAGAGGGAAGGGAGGGCAGGAATTTCTAGCAACTCCCTGCACTGTCTCCTGGGATTTTCACTTTGGCTTGGAGCCTGCAGAGTGAGCAGCCAGGAGAAGAAAAGGCTCCGCTATTAACATGACACTGGGACTAGTCAAGGGGTAGAAGAGAGCTGACGGCGGAAGAAAAGGGGCACTGGGGCCACGCTGCCACATCCCCCACTGCAGGAAGAGCTGAAGGCACCGGCATCCCTTCGCACTGTGAGCTGCAGCAGTGCCCAGCCATGAGCTCTCTGCACTAACTGCTGGCATCTCTCAGAGGTTGCTATGGGCAGCAGTTGGAGCAGCACATCCATGGCCATGGGGGTCCAGGTGCTTCTGGTCTTTGTCACAGCGGGTTGACTCAGTGTGGTGTTGCTTCCCCCATTCGTTCCAGCACATCCACCACCAAAGAAACAGGCCCTGGTGAGGCCATAATATTTTTTATCCACCCATTTGCAAGTTGCTGGGGTCTGCCAGACTCTCTTCACTAGGTCCAAAAGCGCCTCATTGGTAGGTAATACAACTCTGGCTGGTGTTGCTGAATGCAGAACATCCAGCCACCTATATTGTGATTCCTTGACGTTTTCAATGGGTATCTGCAGAACATCCAGCGCCCATTTTATGAGGTCCTGAAATTGCTGAAAAATCATCACCCAGAGACGGTAGTGAAAGCATAACCACCTCACCTGGAGACGACGTGGAGATGGTAATCTGAGGGGTAGCCTCCTTACCTGCCCTGGCTCACTTCTTCTCAAATGTCTCCTCCTGAGGCATGGCTAAAGTGGAGGGGGATTGTGTCTCTCTCTCTTTTCCTGGTGGGCTGGACTTGGAGCCCTGGAATATTGTAGTTGGTTTGCCGCCCAGGGGCCCCAGTATGGCTACTGTGGGGGGCCACATGGGAAAGGAGGTGACATCCAAGGCTGTCCCACCACCAGTGATGTTTGACCCAAGAGGTCTCTCTTTTTCTGTGGGTGTCAATGGGCGGGTTCCCCGACGGCTGGGTGGGAGAGCCCTGCACTGAGACAGAAGAGCGATCTCCATCCTCTACTTCATTTAGTGGTGAGTCCAGTGACTGAGTGTGTCTTGGTACCCAGAGGCCGGTCACACCCATAAGCAATGGAGACGCCGGCTCATCTGCCACCAATAAATCCTTTGAGGACTTGAATTCTTGCAGTACCGAATGGGGAAGTGGTAGCCACATGACAGTGTGCGTCTCCAGAGATAGATGGACCTGAACATTTCGAGCTCAACAAGGTGGGTGCCATGGACTGGCCTGGTCCTGAGGAACCTGTTGGGGGAGGTGCCAGTGAGAAAGCTGAGTATGACGGTGGGTTTGTCCTCACCTTCTTTGTCATGGCCGGATGGTACTGAGGCTCAGTCGGAGCCGTGTTTGCTCTTGGAAGATCTCCAGGGCTTTCCAGCCCTGCTGGTATTGGAGGAGTCTGTTACCTCTATGGTACCAAGCTGGGAGGTCGAAGGTTCTGAGACCATTGACAAACCGAGGGACTGGGATCTTTAGGAGCAGGCTTCTTATGAATGGAGTCAGAGCTCCTCTGCTTGTCACCCTTCGAGGTCGTCTCTGGAGTCTTTCCCTCACCGGGAGAAAGCTGAGCTGAGGTTGAAGGGGTGCTGGATCGGCCCTGAGACTGGTGTACAGGGCAGTTCTCCTGAACCTGAATCTGAAGCAAAGGGAGTACTCCATCATTAGTAGCCTCAACTTAATCTCCCAGTTTTCCTTCACCCTGGGTTTAAGGGCCAAACAGAAGCTACACTTCCGAGGAATGTGAGACTCTTCCAGGCAGCGAACACATTTGGCATGGCCATCGCTAACCGGGATGGCGTCCTGGCAAGCGTCTGAACCCCCCGGTGAGCTGGCATATTTTCCTAAGGAAGACGAGCCTCCCTGGAGGGAGGGGAGAGGAACAAACTAATCAAACTACAGCTAAGTTAGTCAAGCTACCTAAAACGAAACTACAACTAGGAGAAAAAACCCTTTGAGCTGGGGCATGCTCCAGGCAGCAACACGAAAGCTCCATCTCAGGCTGAGGCAGTTCAGAAGGAACTGAGGGCAGTTCACCCACACTGCCCTGTCTAGCCTGGGGGCAGGGCAGGAGGCTGGGTTGGGTGCGTGCATGGGCTGAACTGACACTGCTAGGAGCGGCTTACACGAGGGAGATCTGTATCCCTGCTGCTACCTGTTCAATCTCCCCTCGTAGAAGTGCGACGCTAGTGTAAAACAGTGCTTGCACCAGGGCTGTTTGAAAACAGGGACGTCCATCCAGGGAACAGCTACACTGAAGGCCCGTCGTGCTGTACTGGGACCAGTATAGACGCTTAGTGGCAGAAGCAGGAATAGAATCCAGGATTCCTGACTCCCAGGGCTTTGCCTTTGACCAACAGCTGAGTACGATCAGGACTGGAACATTCCTCAATGGAATCCCTTTGAGCTAAGTTTTCTCCTTGGTTACACACATTAGCAGAAACCCTCCTCACTTCCACTGCCTCTTCCATAGGTGGCGGGAACCATTTCTTCGGCAGCACAACACCCACCAGCCATGCTAGCAAAGTGCTTTGCTCCTCTCTGCACCTTCTGTTCGAGGCCTTTTCAGCACTTGACAAACGTTCATTATGATTTATGAAAGAAAAGCAGGTACGTGAGCTGTAGTGCCAGTACGTGAGCTGTAGTGCCAGTACGTGAGCTGTAGTGCCAGTACGTGAGCTGTAGGACCATTAAGCCCCTCTGTAGTTTTGCTGCTCGGTGCGAGGTTCGTTTGATGGGCCAGATGTAATTTACACTGGCTCTGGAGGGGGTTGTCAGTTACAGACTGTACATCTTATGTGCAGAATCCGAGACCGTGGGGCCTTATACCTAACAAGGGCCTTTCTGATCCCCAAACGGTCAGGAATGAGAGCGGGCCAAAGGCTTCTCAGGCACTACAGCTGGTTTGTTCCAGTCCTCTCGGCGCCTGTCTCTGTCTGAAGTTACACACCTGAGACACAGACACAGCAGCTGAGCCACACCAAAGGGGAGGGCAACGCTCAGGAGGTGTTTAGTCCAGGGCAGAAGTTAATATGCTCACAAGACGGATACATTTGCTAGCAACAAAGACGACCAGCCATGGCACTTTGTAGAGACCCAGAGCCTCTGTGCTGGTCAATCCAAGGAGAGGGTAGCTGGGGAACTGAAGAATCTGTGTGTCCAAGAGCATGCAGCCATGGCTCGTACTCATGGGGCAGCATGAGCTTTGCACCACATCTGCAGAGGGCAAGGGCAGCACTCCTGCGTCCGTGAGCCAGGCAATGGAGAGAGCATGGCCAGAAAATCACCCACGCAGGAGCAGGCCAAGCCAGACCCATTCCGCACTCGCTGATTGGAAGCTAACTGGGAAATGTAAATCCTGCCAGGTTTGCACTGGCACGTGCCTTCCTGGGGCTGGGGGAGCAAGAGACTTGTCCAGTGGGTACAGCACAGCAGTTACTGCTCATACTCCTGGCTTACTAATGGACTCGCTGCCTGACCAGGGCCAAATCGCTGCAGCCCCCTGTAAAGAGGAAGATAAATCCCTACCTCCAGGTGGATAGAGTGATACATTCATTAATGTTTCTAAAGCCCTTGGCATTGCCAACCACCTTCACCCGGGATCTCAGCGTTAGTCTGCATCTTACCAGCAGCCCAATTGTATTTCTCTAGTAACACACAGAAACCCAACGCGCTCTCGTCGGGATTGCGCGGTCCCGCTCAGGGCATTGCGGAGCAGGGAGCCGGTGGCAGATGGTTCCCGGGTATCTCTAGTACTGGAAAGGCACCTGGACTTTAAAGTCTTTCCCAGTTTGAGCTCTGCGCAGTGATTTGCAGCCATGCTTCGGTCGGCCTGAATGTGGTGGTGACAGGCAAGTCTTGCTGAGGAGTTGATTGTGATTGCAAACGGAGGGCTGGGACTGCCCATTATCTTCAGGGGGTTACCTGAAAGGCTTTCCCCTCAGGTTAATTATAACCCCAGTGCTTTCAGTGGATACATCCCAAACATTGGCGCTCTCAGTGCTTATTTTGCCTGAACAATGGGTGTCAGTTGCAGGTCTGGGTGTGAATTTTTCTGCCTGGGAAGCTAATTTTTCAGGCCAACTCCTGTCTTGGGCTAGGTCAGGAATAGTTTACAGGTTCAATTTCTGTCTCCTTCAGGGCAGAAGCAGCTGCACCAGAAGTTTTCCTCCTCTGCAGCCAACGTCACTGTATTGCAGGTCTGGTGAGCTGCACGCTAGGCCATCGCTGAGCCCCAGAGAGAGGGAAGCGATTTCGGTCTCTTCCATTTCACGTTTTTCCCATGAAGAGGAATTAGGGTAGAGCCTGTAGTAGCTTGTGTTTGAACAACTGGTCACAAAAGGTCCCATTGCTTCCTGGGCCAGCTGTCAGAAAAAGAGACTTCATCCCAGTCGCCAGCAGAGAGTGGAGACGGGCAGTTGTCCTGGGAGTGAGCAGGGGCAGAAGAGTCATTTTAAAGCCCTGATCACTGCTAAGATCTCAGCATGTGAAGAAGTTTATTCAGGGGCATTTAGAAAGGGTTAATGATTAACCTTCCGGGTTATAAAATGTTTTACCCATCCAGTCTGCAACTGAACCACTAAGTGCCTTTCACAAAGAGAGGAAGGCAATTAAGCAGACCCATAAACAAGAGAGACATGCAAACCCTAGAGAGACAATATTCCACCCTATTGTCTGTGTTCCCCCTTTCATCCTTAGACATGGGGGAGGACGAGGGTTTTATTGCTTGGGGGATTGTCACAGCCATAGTGCAGCAAAGATGGACATGTTGGTGGAGAATCTTCCCGAAAGCATAAGCCTTGATCATTCTTAAGTCTTATTGGCAAAGCCATAGAAGATCAAAACAAGGAAGCCAGGAGACCCCTTACAATAGGCTGGCTCCAAGTGGCGGAGGATTTTAGAAAGACAGACATGCTTTCCCAGCGATGGGAGAGGGACACTGCCTCATCCCACAATTTTGCTCAGTGAATGACAACCATAAGCATCTTTCCAATGGCCATAATTTGATACAGTTTTGTTTTTAACCCATCCTAGTGTGGCTGTGAGAATCACAGCTGGTGAAAGCTCTCCTAGGTGAGATGCACAGCAGAGCGCCTGTACCGTTAATGATGCCAGACAGGCCGGGTCTCCTGGGACCCACTAGAATGGCTTGGCCTTCTTCGCAGTTGTCTTTAGCAGCGTTCGTTCTTTCACTGCTCCTGCCTTTTCCTGTGAACTCACGTTCCTATGGGAGAGAGAGGAAAGATGCAGAGTGCCTGATCCTTCTTTGGTAGATGCTTTATGGAGCTCTTCCAGTTTCTGCTGATGTACCCTTATGCCCACACTAGGTACGTGTGACAGTGAATGGGAACGGCTTATGTTAATGGGCTGGGAAAGTGATGTGCCTCACTTCACCACCACGCCTTCCTTCCAGCTCCAAAAGAAGCCTCCTGCCTCGTGTCCAAGTAGCCTCTCGGAGAGACAAAAGCCCTTTTACTCTCTGAAGCCGCCCCCTTGTTGGGGTCAGTGTGTCACAGCAAACAATGAGGAGACTGTTCTACAACCTCTGCCCCTCTAGATGGCAGCACCAGCACACGCATGAAAGAGCCATTGCCTTGCCAGGCTGTGCAGAGAGGCTGAAGAGCGAGTTGTCCCCAGAAGAGCAGCAAGGATGCTAGAAAGATGACTGTGGCCTTACCAGAATCTCACTGCAGCCGATGGAGGATCTGGGTTTCTTTGCAAACCAGTGCCTGTGCAGGGGAGCAAATACCACAGCCAGGACAGTGCTGCTGAGCAAGGCTCCAGGGGGGCCCTGTGTCCCCCTGGGCAGCTTGTCAGAAATAAAGATATTAAGCTCTGTTGTCCAATGTCATTCCAGCCACCAGTGAAACTTCAGCGACACTCTGCCCGAAGCTCGGCTGGAGTTTCGGTTCCATTTTGCACAGGGAGGCAGACAGCCCCTTTTTTCTCTCCACTGTGCCTCGGATACCAAGGTGATGGGCGTGATACAAGAACCCAGAGAGAAGGCACCTGTGGGTACAAGTGGACAGGCTCATTCCTTCATGCACTGCAAGCACGATGTGGAGTTTCTGAGCATTTGCCTGTAATTCCAGTCACCCCAGTGACTGTTTCCCCAGTTTCACCCTGCTGGTTTCATAACTAAGGGCAGCAGGTGATTCTCCTCCCGGTGCAGGATCCCTAACCCATCTTGCACAAGGCTGCCATAAAACATAGGTGAGATCATCTGACCAGAAGCTGGTGAGTCTGTCATGCAGTCTAGGCACTCATCTGACATCGCTTTTCAGCTTGCTCCGGGAAGCTCCTACCATCGTGAGGCTGTGTCGACAGAGAACCCAGCCTTGACAAATCAGAACAAATGGGGAAATCTCTGCAAGATCAGACCTGCTAGTCTGCTCTCCACGTAGCCATAACTGGGGCCTAAAAGCTTAAAAACCGTAAGTGTTCAGGTGTTACTCCAAACTCAGCTGTAGTCTGTGGAGGAGGGCAGGGCATACGTTCTTCTCAAGGGCACTGACTCACATGGTCCAGGATGAGGGAAGTCATCCCCATCAGCTGGCTGTTGAGTGAGTTGTGTGAACGCGGTTCGGCTCACCAGTGCAGTTTTTAGTGAGCAGGTGTGTCCTTCATACTAACCTCAGACATCACTGGTCCTAGGGATCGTACTTGCTGGCAATCCCTGCAGAGCAATGAACAGCTAGAGGGGGCGGAGATAAGCTCCAACTCTGGGGCAGGTGGATCCTACTTGCTTGGATTCTGTTCTGGGGACTTCAGGTTCTGGTGCCTTTCCCCAGCACCAAGCCTGCCTGAGGGGACTCAAACACATTGAAGTTGGTACATTCAGCACTTAGCAATACAAGGAGCCATTCCCCACCCCCATGCACTACAGTGACATTTCGAGGGGGGACATTGCAGCCGACTGCCCAGAAATTCTTACTGATGCAAACAAAATGGAGCTGGTTCTGTGGGTTTTGACATCACTAAGTTCTGTTTTGGGATGAGCAGGGAAGCCCACTGGAGCAAGTGATAGCAGAAATGGGCCCAGGACAGAGTTTTGATGATTTAGGGTGGGAGTTTCCAAAAGTGCGTAATCATTTGGGAGCGCAAGTCCCAGGGAATGTGAGTGGGACTCCTGCTATTCCTCTCCAGGGGGTGTTTTCCAGAGTGCCTCGGGAGCAGGAATTGCTTCCCACTGTTGCACTGGGCCAGGGTTATGAGAACGCAGGAAAGCTGTGGCCTGCACCTGAAGAAATAGAAATGAAGTGACAGGACAATGTATATACCAAGTAACAAGGTGAATGGAGTGTAAACAATACGGAAGGAATTTTTATTCAGTCCTTTACAAAGAGAAACCCTCAAGTTGTCAAAAAAGAGCAAACTACAAACGAATCAGAAATACTGTGAATAAAATGCTTTCAACTTTATACTTAAGACAAATCCACTTAGACCAATAGAAAGAATTGTTGCAAAGCATCAACATCACTGACAGAATGGAGATCTTACAAATGCATAGTACACATAGAACAGTTTAAAGAAGTGGTTTGAGTTCCAACAAAAGAACCTTATTGGAATAAATTGAAATTTACAAAACATCAATCATTATTGTGCAATAAAAAGACATTGTCTAGTTATCCCAAAGAACGGAGCAGCCTTTGTATTCTTTTTTTTTCTCCAAAATTCAGTAAAAATCAGGATTGGCTCTCTGCGGTACGGTGGCACAAAACACATTCTTTTCAGAATATTGCCTTTTGACACTAAAAATAGTTAAAAAGATACAGTACTACAAATTGTTAACAACTGCTTAAAGCCTTGTTCTCCGCTGGTTAGAGGTGAAACACAAAGAGGTCACCAACAGAATTATTAATAAATGACCAGCATCAATATTTTTAATCCTTAAAGGCACAACATCACTTTCTGGTGGTGGAATTTTATCAATAGGAATAAAACATCCACCCAGACGCTCTGTTTAACCCCTTGTTTCTAAGTTTGTGGTTCATTTTTTTTATTGCAATTGAAAAATGAATTAGTTAGAATGGTTCATTTAAACATTGTGCATTCCAAATTATAAGCATACCTCACACCTGTCCCCTAGACACAGAGACTCTCTTCACTCACTTAACAGGAGAAATCTCATTCTCCGGGACACCGTTGATAAGAGCTCAAGACTGAGTATTTTTTGCTTATGACAAACAACTAAGGATTCAAACGTAACACTGAAACCAACTGTGTTTCTTTAATGCTTCATTCATGGCTTTGAAGTTTAAGTGAATTATTGGCAGGGTCTGGATTGTTCTTTTACAGTCAGGGTTAGATTTGTCAAAAAGAAACACACCTCAAAGCCAACAGAATTCAACGGGTGGCTCCAATTTCAGATGAGTTGAATTTTGGTTCCAAATGCATTTTATTTTCAGTCTAGTGCAGTTGGCAGCACTTTATGTGTATAATTTAAATCAGTCTATTTCAGTAAAATGTACTGGTTCTTTGAATTCAGTCTGCATTTGTATGCTTCAGACCATCAATGACACAACACAACTGCTGCTCTGCCTGTTGACTCTTTCACTGCAAAAGGTGGCAGAGTTTTCTGGCGATCTGTTATAGACTATTTCTTGCAGGGGAGGATGATTCTCCCACCCCTTCTTCACATTCAGGCAAAGCAGATAGTTTAGCCACATGCTTTCCCTGGAATTCCTTTCCCCATCAGTGCTGATTAACAAGGTACCAGGGGCTACACAGGTGCCGTTCAGTACTCTCACTGTTCAGGGAATTGGGGCAGCTAACAGCATTCTTTAAGGAACTGGTAACAATGGTACTTTGCACTCAAAAGCACTTTTCATTGAGGGATCACAGCCCCGTGAGAAAGGCAAACGTTACTAAACTGCCACCACATCTGAGGAAACCGAGGCACACAAAAGTGGTGAGAGCTTGGACAAGTCACTTGTCCAATGAGTGGCAGAGCCATGAACAGGATCCAGGAGTCCTGCCTTGCAGCCCCTCTAGACCCAACAGGCCTCCCCGTGCAGAACAGGAAGGTTATCAGAGAGATGCTTTCTATTTACCCCCACCCCAGGGCAATCGGTGCTGATGGGAAAGGAAATGGCAGAGAGCTACAGGGCAAGGCAGAGGCTCTGGTCATGGTCTTGTCAGCTCTCCTGAGCATGCTGCTGACACCCTTCAGTGCTCGCTTGGGAGCTAGCAAAATCTCACTTACTAGAAAATAAGCATCTGGGGCCAGGAGCGCCGCCAGCTTTTTCGCCTCCCTAGGCGGCGGAAGGTCCGGCCCCCGAAATGCCGCCCCCAACAGCGGCGGTGGAAGGTCCCGCCCCCAAAATACCGCCGACGACCGGGGCGCCGGCGCCCCCCAAATGTTAGCGCCCTAGGCGATCGCCTAGGTCGCCTAATGGGTTGCGCCTAATGGGTTGCGATCGCCTAGGTCGCCTAATGGGTTGCGCCGGCCCTGTCTGGGGCACAGAGTCCCATCAAAAGTGCTACTGGTAAATTTTCTATGGCATATGTATATTTTCTGTTCTCAGACAGCTCCTGCTAGCATCGGGGAATCTCATGTCAGAGTGTAGCTGGTCTAACTCAAAGAAATGCAAAAGTACATGAAAC
Source organism: Platysternon megacephalum (assembly GCA_003942145.1). Classification (NCBI taxonomy): domain Eukaryota; kingdom Metazoa; phylum Chordata; order Testudines; family Platysternidae; genus Platysternon; species Platysternon megacephalum. Next base: position 1,842,916 of record QXTE01000014.1, on the reverse strand, counting down.
CAATACATGCATGTTACCATATTTTACAGTATATATCGGGTTGCATTCACACAAGCATAACATCACAGACCAGGGAGGGAATGTCCCTCTTTATGCAGCACGTGGGGACTGCCTGTGAATACGGCATGCAGCTTGGGGCATCGCCATTCCAGGTGGCTAAAACAAATTGGAGGGGATCAGGANGACTGCCTGTGAATACGGCATGCAGCTTGGGGCATCGCCATTCCAGGTGGCTAAAACAAATCGGAGGGGATCAGGATAGAGGGGCCCAGAGCATGATCGGTTCAGAGGGGCCCAGAGCATGATCGGTTCAGAGGGGCCCAGAGCATGATCGGTTCAGAGGGGCTGCTGACCTAACCAAACACTGAAAGAGCGAAGTACGACTAACTCAGCAGAGAGACCAGTAAGAGCGGCAGGGAACAGCCACAGTGTAAGTACTTGACAGAGAGCAGTGAGTTTATCAAAGGGAAAGTTTAGGGTGGAAGTCAGGACAACTGTCCTAACGATGTTGATAGGACTCTGGAAGAGTCTCCCCAGGGAAAGAGGGTTAGCACTTCACCGGGAATGGTCCCTTGAAATGTGTGTTAATGCTAAACAATCTGTTCCACTTTGTATTAACCCGGGACACTGGGAATACCTTTCCCAGACCTGCAGAACAGCTCTGTGTGGCTTGAAAGTGTCTCTCTCACCAACAGAAGTGGGTCCAATGAAAGATATTCCCTCCCCCGCCTTGTCTCTCTGATATCTGGGGACCAACACAGCTACACAACACTGCAAACAGTAGGTTCTGTAGTGAAATGTGAACTGTCGCGACAATGATTCTCCCTCTGTTATAGGCTGCTATTAAAAAAACACAATATTCATCCCTTCCAAGCCATCTGGAAAGGGCTCTACTTGGGCTCACTGTCAGATATGACGACCAGCCATATGGCTTCTGCTCCGCAAATGCAGACCCCGGGGTAACCACATACGCCCATTTCCTGATAACCCCTGTGGGACAGAAGCGCACGATGAACATCCTGGCTGCCAAGCAGAAAGGCCACGTCTCCTCTTAGCAACTCGATGTACAACTTGCCACTTCTGTCCCCACCACCTGCAATGGCTGGGAATGGGGCAGAGTGACCCACTCCAGGCAACTCGGGGGCACTGGCAGGCTCCAAGGAGCTCCACATCCAAGCCACTTTGCACAGCAGGGGGGATTAGGCTGACGCAGACCTTTGAGGTAATAGAAGGGAAGGTAAAAATAGAAGGTAAAAAATGGCAGGGAAATCCCGATGGCTCTTACCTTCCCCAGCCCTCTAAAGCAGCCTTTGGGGGACTGATTCCTAAAGGCGTTTAAAATACACGGCAATCCGAGACTAGACGTTACTTGTTCACAGAACTCGCCATGCTCCAGGTTTCCTACTTCCAGGTAGCAAGTCAGAGGGGATTGGGAGTCAACTGTGGTGCTGTCCTCTTGGCCCTCCTCCCTGGGCGATTTTGGGGGCAAGACCCTTCCCGTCTCCGTGCCTCACGGCTGCAGCGCAGCACCAGGTTAGCCAAAGTGATGTAGTTAAACCGGTGCAAAAGGCTGTGTGTACGTGTATTTCGGTCTAAGCCAGGCTTATCTCACTTTAGCTGAAATTGACTAGGAAGAGGGTTAAACTAAACTGGAATAAGCCACTACTGAACCGAAATACAAGGGTCCACACAGGCAGGTGCAGGGCAGGGGCCCAGTCCTTACATCAGAGCTCCCCCAACACCAGGGGAAGTGATGCTGCACCATAAGCAGTCTGGACATAGACAAGGACTCTACCTCCCCATCAGTAAAATGGCCCAATTCACTCTGGCTCTTTTGGAGCTAGCGACGTGCTAAGCACTCTCAGGGAGTGTGTGTAGCTCAAACGTAGATTTCAAGAAGCCCAGGCTGAGGGAAGCAACAGAAAAGGATTGAAACCCTTTGCAAGCCAGATACTGTAACCCTCAAGGCCCAGCCTACACCCAGCAGTTGAAGAAGAGAGGGGGGCTACAGCTAGAGAAACAGGAGTAACAGCCTGGTGGGTAGAAGTCAGTTCTGTGGGTGGATGAACTGATGGGCAGAAATATCTGCATTAGAGGTGCAAGCCAACTGGAACAGGAAACAAGATGAGAACCCAGCAGAAAGCCAGCCTCTCCCCCCCGCTCTTCCACAGCACCAGCATCCATCAGCTGATGCACGTAACCGAGAAGGGTGCTACTGTACCAGGTGCATTTTGGCTCTGATGGGAGGAGCAGACTAGACTCTTTGACATGGCAACTCTCAGTATTTTCCAGGGTACATTGGCGGGGCTTGGGAAATAATCAGTGAATATTTCCGTTTTCTCTCTGCCTGTAATCAGGAGTTTTTCCTATTAGCCTAAATTGTATCCCAGCTATAAACTGCAGGGCAGGACACTGAAGCCTTCCACAGCTCTGAACTGGTTCAAGGAGCTAACAGTGAGCACGGCAGAGCCGGGACATATGCATTGTTAGTGCTGGATGCACAATCAGTGCAGAGTGGCCTGCCACTGAGTACCAGTGGTCAAGTGGAAAAGTCAAAGCAGAGATCCATTGCTGAGGCTTCAGTTCCCCCCATTAGCAGCGTTCAGACTGTGGCTGGGAAGGGAACAGAAATGGCTATGCCAGACCCATGCTTCTGATTGCTGCAGTTGGGCAAGAAAAGGAGTGTGTGTGTGTGTGTGTGTGTGTATGTGTGTGTGTGTGTGTGCGGGGGGGGGACGACACACCAGTCAGCAGCAGCTTTGTTTTTTGCACTTCAAACATTGCTTGTTATAGTTTTAAGGACACAGAAATTAGCTCCACAGAGTGAACCTGCCACTTTACCTTTAGCTTGTGTCTGTATCAGCGGTGAAACCACAGGACACAAATTAACTGGATTTCACAACATAAACCCAAAGGAGCAGGAGGCACCAATTCTCCAGTCTCATGCAAGTCCAGAGCAACAAGACTGAGATCTGCATGAATGCACAAGAGCAGCGGAGCCTCGTGCGAGCCTGCACAACGGCGCCTCGTGCGCGCCTGCACAACGGAGCCTCGTGCGCGCCTGCACAACGGAGCCTCGTGCGAGCCTGCACAACGGAGCCTCGTGCGAGCCTGCACAACGGAGCCTCGTGCGAGCCTGGACAAGAAATGGATCCTCGGGCTGTGGCAGAACCCCACGCGCAGTCTGACTCTAGGAACTACGACTCTCAGCCTTGGCCGTGAGTTATGAAGATGCACTAAGTGAATCACAGATCTGTCTACAGTCACCGGCCATTACAGAATCCAGAAAAATGGGCCTAATTCACTTAGCCTGTCTTAAAGCTGACCTCTCTTCTTGGTCCACTGGAGCCAGTGTCATTAGCTTATCAGGTACCAACCTTCTCCTTTTTTTTCCCCTAGAGAAATCAGGTATAAAATTTAATTCACAGTAATTAAAAAAAAAATAACGAGGGTTCAAATATTACAAAATACTGAGCCCCTTTCCCCATGCCTGGCCCTGGGCTCTATACGCTTCTTCGCTTAGCTTGATGCTGTTAGTTCCCATCCATTACGCAAGACACTGTACACACATGCACCCTACACATACGCGAAAAGTAGCACTTAGAAATTCGTACGGGTCACGAGTGGAATGTAACTTCTCCCCACGAGCGAGAGTCCTAGTAAAACAAAGGAGCTCACAGAAAGTCTCCATCCCCCCCGCCCCACATTCTCTCTCTAATATTTCTCCAGGCAGAACACAGTGATCCTGACTCCTCCGAGTTCGCTGCATTGTAGCAGAACAGCAGGTTAACCGAGAGGCTGGGACACCACCATTGAAATGGAAATGTCGCCTCCTCTTCCCTCCTGACCCACCTCTCTTTGTGGCTCACAGACAGTGTCAAGAAAGGACAGAAGAGACACACTGGTTTTGTCGGCGATTAACTCAGCCTTTCGCTGGTGACAAAAGCTTTTCAGTGCCTGAATTCTGCCCAGTGTATCAATGTTCCCTGCAAAACACACCCCATTCTTCTGCCCTCAGAAAGGCCTTGCCCTCAAATGCGGTGGGGGGCGGGGGGGGAAGAGGGGAGAGGCTGAGTTTGTCACCCCAGAGCAATCTCTGGCTGAGTCTTGTTTTTAATCACATCAATAGGGGAAGAAGAAAACACTCTAATTTTTTCTAAATGTCAAAACTGAATCTGTTCGCTCTGCTCAGGAGGCAGCTGTTTCTGTCTGGAGCAGCCTGGATGCACTGCGATGGCCCAGACGCACAGCACGCTCTAGCAACAACATCAGCCGAGTGTTGCCATAATGTTTTCTTACCTGCCATATGCTGAGCCCCATGTTTCCATCTGACTGTTATTCACCACACACGTGACTAACCCAACTCCGTAACAGCGCTCAGTCTGTTCCCAGAGCACGAACACGGGCCAGTTCGTGCTGTTCAATCCCCCTTTCCCCAGACAGAGAGGGAGCCAGGTCTTGGATAAGTCACACACACACACACACACACACACAGACCAGCCCCGCACTATTAGGCACTGTAGTGTCAGGCTACCGTACCTTGGAGATAAGGCTGCTTCCCTTGGTGAGCCAACTGCTGTGACTAAAATGAGAAATACCTTTATTCTCCTCTAAAGGAAATGCGAGCGCAACTTTCAACCCCAGGCTGAACAGGAGGATGCAGCATGTTAGTGATCACTAGAGAGATAAATGATGCACGTGTAACAGCTACTAATAAATACCAGGAGAGAACATGGCCCCCACCAGCCTTTTACAGACGGCGCAATCCTGGTGCCCGGAATAAAGCAGAGCATTCGCTCTGTGCTGCAGCACCTGCTCCGATCCCCCCATCCCAGGCTCCCCTGCCATCCGCACGCAGAAAGGGTCTGGAAGGACCGTGCTGTGGTTTTGTCCACCTGAGTAGGAATTTCAAACATTTTTACACCATCCTCAGATCAGACATTCCTCTAGCAAGTCTCTCTGCCTCCCTTTTCTTATGCAGGAGAAAACGTCAGATTTCTTTGGTGCTTTGCCCAGCTCCCGTTACTAACCCAAGACCACCTCTTTGAAGGACGTAAGGAAAGCCATAGAAAACCAACACACACGGCAGAGGTGGCGTTGGGGTCCAGCACACCTGCTCCTAGGAGGCTGAGCCGATGGAGTCGGAATGAAATGTTATATACCCAGATGAAGCAGAAGGGGAGCTTAAAAAGCTAGTGTTGCTTCCTTTGCTCCCACCTTTCTGTAGATTTTCCTGCTCCCCCCAGGAGATGCTCAAACTCGTCCGAAATGCCCCTGACTCGGAGCAGCTGCTGCTTGCTGGGCGGCTGTCTCGTGCCTGGGCCTCCCCGAGTTCGAAGGGAGTTTGTCCCCTGCCGGGGTCTCTGTTTCCCTCGGGAAAGAGGCATCTGGGGTCCTCCTGGGCGCGTAGAGGCCTGGGCACGGTGAGGGTGCAGCCCTTCCCCTGCGCCGAGAACCTGCGCAGCACCTGAGGCTCCCGCTCAAAGTCGGTCAGAGGGAAGTTGGAGCGCACGCTGGCCTGGGGCAGAAAAGCCTCGGGGAGGAGGGAGACGGAAGACGAGTGCATGGGGCTTCTCCTGGGGCTGGGCAGGGGGCTCTCGTCAATGAAGTTCACCACTTCCTCCTTGCTGAAGCACTTGTACAGGTCCTGGCGGGAATGCGGCTGGAGTGAGATGACGCTCTCCGCAGACTTCCGGCGCTTGCGGTAGGGGAGCCGCTCCTCGTGGTAGGAGGTCAGGCTGCTCCTCCTCCGTGCATGCCGCGGGATGAGGAGGTGGGCCAGCCCGGCCGCGTCCTCAGCCACCCCCCAGCGCTGGAGGTAGGCTGAAATCTGGCCCGTAGTCCAAATGTCCGTTTCATCGTGAGAATAACGCCTCAGAGGTGGGACCTAGAGAAGAGGGGAGAAAATACAACACAGGTCAGCCTTCCCCGCCTGGCCTGGGAGCTTCGTCGTCAGAGCTACGGAGTCATGTCAAACAAAACATTTATGGCATGTCAATGACTTGGTGCTGGATACAAACAGATCAGAGAAAGTCCTGACTGCCTGGGGCTCCTGCCGGAGGCCAGGGCAAGCTGGACGCAGCTCAGTGCAGAGACACATTGGGCATTTATGGTGCTTCCCCAAGAATTTTCCATGCGGGTGGCACAGGGAGGGTCTAACCCCCGGGGAGAGGTTCCGCAGGGTCCCCAGAGCTGCTGCCAGTGCTGTGCTGGTGGCACCATGACTGGCACGAAGGCCGAGAAGAACATCCCTTTCGAAAGCTATGTGTCTTCAGCTGACCCCTGCTGAGTCGCTGCGCTATGGAACGATCTCCCGCTGTGCAGAGGCAGGATGGTGTGATGGACAGGACACCGGACAGGGACTCAAGAAACCTGGGTTCTGTTCCTGGCTCCAACCCTAACTCTCTGTGTGACCTTGGGCAAATTGCTTCTCCGCTCTGGGTCCATGTTCCCCTCCTGCCCTGGGTCTGTTGGGATGACACGTTCTTTGGGGCTGTGCCTGGCACAATGGGTACTGGTCTCAGTGGCACTACCACAGTGCAAATTAACAACAACTGGTTGCTGGGAAATAGAGGAAATGGAAATGGAATAGGTGCACACAAGAGCAATGAACCTGGCTGCCCAACTTCTGGTACTCGCAGCTGCTCCAATTTTAAGTAAGCCTGTCAAGTTTTAGGACACGACATGGGTTCGGGGTGTCGGTGCTACCGCAAAGCGATTCTGAGGGAATAATGCTGACATCTGTCGGTTCCACTGGGGCTCAGAAGCAGGTAGTAAAATACAGAGCAAGTTGATTACACACAGCCTTTCATATGACCATCTCTCAAGGTGTTTTGCATGCAATAAGAGACAGTCCACAGGTGTGTCATTTGGACAAGGCCTCATCTTGCGCAATGTACTTTGCTGTTTTAAAGGCAGAATCTGGAATCACAGCAAATTCAGAGTGTGCTGTACCCTGGGGTGTGAGCTCCATTTTGGAAGAGTCAGGAGCCCGCCATGAGGGGAGCTCCAGCCAGCTGTTCTTGGGCCGAGACCCCAAAGTGTGCGCAGCCTGATTGGTGCAAGCAACTGCCAAAAGTTAATTTGACATTTACAAGGAACCTAACTCCACAGATCCCTCAAAACTGGATGAGCAGAGTGAATTGACGTACTCCAGGCTGAACTCCCGGCCAATATTAAACCGTCTCTTCCAAGTGATTGTGTGGAGCAGCCGGAGTGCAATGGGACAGCTCTGGAATTGGTCATGCCCTAGCAAATCCTGACTGATTTTCCACCAATCAGAATGTGGCACATTCTGGTAGGTTTGTAATTAATGTTTATAAAAGCTTCCAATAAATGAATTATTACTTGTCAATTGTTTAATTCCTCAGGGCTGCCCTCCTTCGGTGTGGTCAGCACTATAATCAAGTATACTAAAAAAAAATACAAACAGAATAAAGTGGGGGAGGGGAGGTTTGCATCTTACAAGGTCACTGATCAATGAGAGAGCATACAACAGCAAAGCAGAATAAGCAAAAGTCAAGCAAGGTCTCACCTAGGGGTCAGCGAGCCAAGCAGGGCCGGTGCAACCCATTAGGCGACCTAGGCGGTTGCCGAGGGCGCTAGCATTTGGGGGGCGGCATTTCGGGTCCTTCAGCGGCAACCGCAGCGGCCGGATCTTCGGCCGCCCCAGTCGCCGTCGGCATTTAGGTGGAGGGAGCTGGGGCCGGGGGGCGCGGGGAGGGCCGCCTGCAGCAAGTAAAGGGGGGGGGGCGCGGCACGCAGGGGAACCGCTCCCCGCCCCAGCTCACCTCTGCTCCGCCTCCTCCCCTGAGCACGCCACCCTGCTCTGCTTCTCTCCCTCCCAGGCTTGCGGCGCCAAACAGCTGATTGGCACCGCAAGCCTGGGAGGCGGGAGAAGTGGGGCGGCGACGGCGTGCTCGGGGAGGAGGCGGAGCAGAGGTGCGCTGGGGCGGGGACCTGCCACACGGCTCCCCGGGCTGGGGGGAGCTGCCGCGGGAGGGGGCGCCTCAGGGCGGAGGGGGGGTGGGAAGCTGCCACGGGGGGGGGGCACCTCTGGGCGGAGGGGGGGGAGCTGCCACGGGGGGGGGGGGGGGGGGGGCGGGGCGGGGGGGGGGGGGGGGCGCCGGGCTGCCACAGGGCTTGGGGGGGGGGGGCGCAAGGTGGAAGTTGTGCCTAGGGCGCGAAACATCCTTGCACCCACCCTGGAGCCAAGGGACAGTTACTTTGCCCAGGGACTTTAAAACGGCTCCAGTAATGGCCAGTCCATCTTTTATAAAGTTACTTTGCTCCCATTCACCCGTCTCCTGCTCATCCTCTGCTGCGCTGCCATCACCCACTAACTTCCCACTGAAATCCATGGAGTGGTGAGACATGCTCATCGACACAGCACCAACTGGGCTCTTCCTGGCTGTGCGTGGGGCGCAGGGCAGGCAAGTCAGCGCTCGCTGTCTGCACACGCGACAGCAGGCAAGGTACATTCCCCAACTGGACAGACACGGACTGTCCAACAGGAGTGAGCTGAATGTGCCCGGACACGCCTGGCAGCGCCGCGGGGGGACACGCCTGGCAGCGCCGCGGGGGGACACGCCTGGCAGCGCCGCAGGGACGTTGCGCGGGGGGACACGCCTGGCAGCGCCGCGGGGGGACACGCCTGGCAGCGCCACGGGGGCGTTGCGCAGGGGGGACACGCCTGGCAGCGCCGCAGGCTCCCGTTGCACCCGGAGTGCTGAGCCACAGCCAAGCGATTCAGACGTTTGTTTATACTTTGTAGGCACTTTCTCTTTCCAAGAGCATGTTCCAAGACTGCTCAGAGGGGACGGCTGCTGTTCAGCCACTGCCCATCCCGGAGCCCATTACCTGCAGATACTGCATTTTGTTCTCCTGCACCGATCGCACAGGATACACCTGAGGGATTCCTCTCTCCAGGGCCGAGAAGTCGTACTTGGCAATGTGCTCCAGCGCTAAGATGTCCCCTCCGTAGTTATAGTCGTAAGGCCTCTCATACATCAGGTCGGTGTGAATCGCGCCATCCAGGCTGGTCTCTGCAAGGGGTTGGTGTCACAATTAGTTTGGAAGGGAAATAAGCATGTGCAAGTTAGACGCAGGAGGGAGACGTGGTGCTCTGGTGGGCAGAGCTCTGCTAGCGGGGTCTAGGCAGGAGATTCTCCAGCGGTACCAAGGGCGTCATCGACTGTTCTTAGCCCGAGGAGCCAGGGTCACTCAGGGAAAAATTAAAATGAATCTCCAGCCCAATTCCACGCGCCGCTCCTGGAGGAGCAGATGAGAACACAGCGATTCCACCTCCTCAGAGACGAGGCCGGGGGAAGGGATTCACGTCCCAGGGCTGCAGACGGGGGGGACAGCCGGACTGCACAGAGACACTCATGACTGCAGAGCGGCGAAGGATGGGGTGGTTTCAGAATGGGCATCACTAAGGAGCGCCCGTTCAGGGATGGGTACAGTGCCCCACTCGAGCCACCACTGGCATCATGGAGGGCTGCCATGGTCACCCAGGCTGCACCCACACTGGTGCTCCAACCCCACCCGTGGGAGGTGTGACGAAGTGGGAATGTTCTTGATGTGTTCTCTGAATACTGAGAGGGGAGTATTGACCGGGGAAGGCTGCAGGGGAGCTGGGTTGGGACTGCCTGCATGGGGGAAGGGAGGAGACCTGACCATGTAACATGAGAACCCAGGAAAGGGGTTGGAGGCCAGGTAACACCTCTGCCCGGGAACCTGGACAAAGCACACAAAGGCTGGGGGAGGAGCCGGGGGGAAGGCCGGAAAGGAGTCGCCTGGAGGGAGTTTGGAGCTGGCTGGAAGATGGAGAGGGGTCCCCCGACGGGGCTTGGGCTTCCCAGCGGGGAGCGTGGCCTCCCTGGGGCCCCCAGATGGACCTAACTAAAGGGGGTCCTGTTGTCTGTACCGGCAAGACCTGTTTGGGACTGTGTTCCTGTCGTCTCAATAAACCTCCTGTGTTACTGGCTGGCGGAGAGTCCTGGTGAATCGCAGGAAGCCGGGGGGGCCGGGCCCGGACTCCCCCCACACTCCGTGACAAGAGGGTGGGAGAATGTGGCACAGTGACAGTTACTGGCATATGGGTGCCTGGTAAGTCCAGACAGGAGGAGACTCCCAGCAAGTGACCTGTTTGCCCACCACTATGCTTGGAATCGTCTTAGCCCAGCCCGGCTTTGGCTGACCGACCACAGAAAAACATTTGCAGCCACTTCATTGCCCATCACCCAGCCCTCTCCACCCCCATGTTAAAACGTAGAGGGCGCATCGTCCCTGGTGCAGCCCGCCGCTCTGTGGACCCAGGACAAGCACCCCGGGGAGGGGTACTGCCGTGGCGGGCGCAGGCAGCTGCCCAGGGCATGCATCAGGTGTCAACACAGGGAGTCGCTCGCTCTCACCTTCATCGGCGTCGTCGTTGGACATGATGGCCACGCACTTCTCCCAGATGGACCGTATGTCTGCTCGGTAGCGATCGCAGGCCCAGAGGAAGAGGGGGAGGAGCAGGGACTGGATGACCGAGCACCAGAGAACACACAACACCATCCAGCTGTAGGACATGTCAGACTTCAGGCTGGCAAAGCTCACCACCTGGGACATCCAAACCCCAATGCGTTAGTTACTCGGAATGGAACCATCGGTGCTCAGATGCTGGGAGTACGGCCCCCAAACTGGCCTGGCCTATCGACCCAGGGCCTGCGTGTCCAGCCTGGTGCCCCAGAGGTTAGTGCTGCGCCCTGCACAAACGGAGGCCCAGGTTGGATCCCCAGGCCGGCTGGCTGGCAGAATGCTGTGGAGACCTGGCCCGGGGCTAGCCATGTGCACTGCTTTCCAGCAGACCCAGCTCCTGGTCCCTGGGCTGGCAGAGTAACTGCTCTGGGCAGGCTCCAAATGGAGCCCTACACAGCCCCACAACCCAGAAGCCTCCATGGAGGTGGGCAAGTCCTCAGCTTTCAAGCCGAGCATCCCAGCCCTGTCTTCCCTTCTCCAGGGAGTGGAGGGCAGGGATGCCTGGGAGCAGAGGCGGCTCTAGCTTTTTTGCCGCCCCAAGCACGGCAGGCAGGCAGCCTTCGGCGGCATGCCTGCGGGAGGTCCCCGGTCCCGCGGATTCGGCGTACCCGCCGCCGAATTGCCGCCAAATCCGCGGGACCAGGGACCTCCCACAGGCGCGCCGCCGAATCCGCGGGACCGGGGACCTCCTGCAGGCAGGCCGCTGAAGGCTGCCTGACTGCCGCCCTCGCAGGGACCGGCAGGGAGCCCCCCGTGGCTTGGTGTGCCGGTGCCTGGGAGGTGCGGGTACCCAGCACACAGCTGCTCTGAAGGCCCTGCCTGCACTGCTGGGTGTTGCGTTTGGAGGGCGGCACTTGCTCAGGGAGTGAGAGCCACAGACTGTCTGGGCGGGAAGATGACCCAGGTGTCAGATCGTACCCCCAAGGGTGGCTCCAGCACCACATGCTCACCCCATGCTTCGGGGGGGAGGGGCCGGGTACCTGGCTGGCCTCACGCGTCATTTGTCAACGCGGGAGGAGGCAGTGAGCACAGACCCCCACGTGCTGCGTGTGTACAGCACCCGGCGCAAAGGGGCCCAGCCCGGCTGACAGGCGGAGCTGGCATCACGGCCTTCCACACCCTCTACGCCGTGGCCTCCCCTGCACAGGAAGGGATACAGTCACTGCTACGCCGCCGTTATTCACGACAAGGTCCCTCCCTCCCCAGGAGTGAGCAGGCTCAGAGACGTACTAAGCCCTGTTCTCCAAAGTGCTGCACGGAGCTCCCGGGAGCTTCCCAGCCGTGGCCAACCAGCCGAGCGTAACGAACACAAGTCCAAGGCAAGAGAAGCGTTACGGTCCAGCAGGCATTCTCCATCACCCTCTGCATCAGCCACTGTCTGGTGCCGGGACACTCCTGAGCGCTCAACATCTCTGTTAACACCGAAACAGGCCTTCGTGCACCTGATCCAACTGGGTAACAACTGCGTGGGGCAGGGTGAGTCTGGAAGAGGGGCCCTGCTAACCGGCCTTCTCAGCAACCTGTGAAAGCCTCCAGGCACCCGGCAACCTGCTCCTCTCCAATCCATACGAGCGCCAAAAGCCCAGAGCAGCCTCCGTTCCAAGCCTGCGGCGCCCCGCAAAGAACAAAGCCTCCTTCTGCAGCTGCCTCCGCTTGGGCCGGGTTTCCAGACCCACCTGGCACACACGTTGCTTGATGCAGGGGCACTGCCCTGATGTCAACATCCCACTTGTGACATCATAGCTAGTCTCAGGGTGAGGCTTATGAGGTCATCAAGAGGATGACGGGAACAAGCAGCAGGGTCCAGAGAACCCAGAAGGGACAAGAAATAGGAAGAACAGGGGCAGTAGCAGATGTGCCCAGGGAGAGATTCCCAGTTCCCCCGCCAGCGCAGCAGGTACGAGATAGCGGCTTGCATGCAAACGGAGCAGGAGAGTCGTTCACCCCTTGCACTAGGAGCTCAGAGTCCTCAGCGTAATTCACGCCGGACAATGACGCAACCCACCCCAGTTACCTCCAGCAAAACAATCTCACCGAGAGCAGCACTGACCAGGGCTGCAGCTGGCAGAGGTTAGAGGGCAGCGATCCTGCTGCCATCAGCCGCAACGCAGGCAAACAAGCATCTGTGCTTTCTCCTGCAGGAGTTCCCCTCTGCCCTGCTTCCCATGCACCAGAGCTCCCTCTATCATTCTCAGGCTCCCCGCACACAGGTTCACCGGCATTAGCCACTGCTCCATCCCTTCAATGTGGGATTTCACCACTCCTGCCTGGTCAGAGGGAAGCAGTGTGTGCGCCCAGGTGCAAAGCCCCAGCTAAATCCCCTGGAGTGGGGAGAGTGCGGAGAAAGGCAGCGTTCTCCTCCTCCGAGAGCCCCCTAACTCCAGCTGAAGGCAATGGAGCTGAGCGCATGCAGCATCACGGAGGATCAGGCCCTAGATTCCGGACAAAAGGCAGAGAGGCGAGACCGAGGTGGCTTTGCATTGTACTAAGCTCCGTGATACTCACTGGGGTGGTTTTGTCTTTACACAGAGGAACTCCTGTACAAGCTTTGCAGCATCAGTCTGCTGGTAGCAACCCCCTGCCCCCCCACTTCGCTCCCACATTCATCAGCCAATCAAACTGCTGCTGATCAGATGAAATGCCATGCTGGTCTCTCTGAGGCTCCTGTTATCAAACAATGATTACACAAAAGTCACACACTAGGGGCTCCCCATCAGACACACAAGTGAAAACAGCCTTTCCAGGCACAGCGCCCCCAACCACTCACCCTGCCATCGGGAGGCTGGCCACAAAACCGGGTCCCCTCTTAACACACCTGCCTCCTCCAGCCAGTTAACAGCAGCTGCCCTGACCTTGACGACTGCCCCACACGCCTGAAAGCAGGCGGCCTACGCAGCCACTCTGTGGGCGGCAGGGCAGGGCAGGGCCCCTCCTTCAGTGATTTGCAGACAAAGTCGAGACCATCCGAGCTGTATGGACGGACTCAGACAACACGCTCCGGGCTCAGGTGCAGCCGTTTTTCTCAGTGTATGGGAGCTCGGTCTGCAAAATATAAAGCACTTGGCTGCGCTTTCCCGGACACAATTTTGACAAGAAAATGACACGCGCCAGCTCCAGTCGGATCACCTGTCCTGACAGCGGGGCTGCGGACGACACCCTCCTCTCCTGTCCCACGGGACACCCGTCTGCCTCCAGCAGAGCATGAGCAGAACTGACAACTCTTGCCCAGTTTCAGCCAAGCACTGCTAATCCAGCTTGACACACATGCTGGCTATTAGGCAGCTCCCTGCTCCTGCAGAATTTGGAGAGGAGACTGCGGACTCTGGATAGAACTTCGAACATTCTGTCGGCTTCTTGGGATGGTAAAAATTAGATTCAAAGAGGGCACGTTGTCAGGGCCCTGGCAATGGCGATCCTAAAAGATGCACATGCTGGTTCTCAGCCTGTGACCCAAGCCCTGCACAGCAAACACCCTCCCGCAGAGAGTATTTTTCTTGATTTAATGCCCAAACGTAGCAATTATTCCGTCTTTCCCCCTCACTCCCAAGGGCAGGGCATTTCAGTCGCTTTTAGAAGCTGAATACAAGCTTTATGTTCAGAGCAAGCACATGCTAGGGGTTAAATACACGGACTCTGCTAAGCGCACTTCATGCAGGTCTCATGAGACTTCGCCCCAGTGATGCAAGTGGAGCGAAGATGCAATAAAATTATGAAGGAGCTGCTAGGTAACAATGAGGACCCTGAGATGTAACAGTTTTAGGAAGTGTGTGTGTGACCAAGTCAGCCAGGGGAAGTTCTTCTGTACTGGATTATAAGACTTTCCTGTCTGAATGTGTTGCTCTAGCTTAATAAGAAGAGCAAACAGAAATGCAGGCACATATTCTCCCCGGATAAGCAACCTCCCACCAAACATTGTGGGTGGCAGTTACAAGGCAATGGCCTACTTCCAGGCTGAAGGACACAGCTGGCTTGCCAGGCTGGGAGCTAGAGAGCAAAGGACAGTAAAGAGTTAAAAGCACTTCCCTGGAGAAGATGGGTCAGTGAGTTCTGACAGGAAGACAAGCTGTCAGCCCTCCCTGGGAGATTGGCCTTTCCAGACCCAGGGAAGGGTAAGCCTCAGGGAGAGGCAGGTATGCGCAGAGGTTGGTTTATTGCTTTTAAGACCTGTTTTCTCTGACATGCTTTTGTTCTAGTAAATTATACTTTGCTTTAAGGAGGGGGTCAGTTCACTAATTACCACTGTCATCACCCTGGAGGGAACAGAGTGCAGGGTACGACCCAAGTCAGATCTGCGGAGGCAAGTACCAGGGGAATGCCAGGCAGGGCCCAGTCTGCGAATGGGAAACGCGCGTGATTCCGCCCAAGCCAGGTGATGGCTCAAGGGTGGGGGCAGGGGCATTCCACGAGCTGAGGAGGGTCAGAGGTGCTGATTGCCCGATAACAGTGCCAATCCCCCCCCCCCCCCCCTCCAAGTCCATACAAGCAACGCAAACTGAAATCTTCTCTAGCTTTCCTACCCTGGCAAATGGCTCCAGGCTCTCCCCCCATCTGCTGGAAAGGACACGGGTCCTGTGGGTTACTGGTGCTGACAGCGCCCCAGCCGGTGTCACTCTCATCAACGGTCCAACATCTTACACAGGAAATCATGATTATTCTGCCAAGGTCTCTCTTTGGGGAACTGCCCCCTCCCGCTCATTAGCTGCTCCAGAGCACTTTGTAGCATCTTGAAGACGGCAGCTAACACCCGGCTGCAAGTGAATGCGAGCGTTCGGGTGTCTCCTCTCTACGTGAACTTGCTCAATGCACTTGGAGCCTCCTGTCTACGGGGAGAGGGGATGTGCACAGCGCCGTTACCAGGCTGGATACACAGCGATTTGGTCTGAATCCCACAAGCTCACTGAAGCCCTCACTTGTCTATCCAGAAAAAACCCTACGCGCATGCTCAAGTGAAGCACGTGCTTAAGCGCTTTCCTGAATCGGGGCATGAAAGAGCCACTCATCTACACCCACCCTGCAAGGCCAGAATGACTTTTTGCATGTCAAAAGTGTCGCCTGCCTCCCGTCCACTCTTCTGAGCTTTCTCCACGCTGGGTTCCAGATGGCAGACAGCAAGTCTGGACTGCTGGGGTTAGGAGTTAACACGTTGCTGTTGAAACAAAAGGAAGAGGCCTGGTCTATTAAATTAAAACAACCCCTCTGCAGCGTGGTACCATAGAGGCCACTTTCCCAGTGGGCTGCACGTCCACTGCCAGTTCCAGAGCCAAGGAGCTGCACGCAATCACGGGCGGCCAGCCCTGTAGCACAAACCACCCAATTATTAATGTTTCAGAATTTGGAAAAGAGAAATACAGCCAGAATATGCAAACTGATTCATATTAATCAAGACCAACTATAGTGCTTCCCCCTGTTAATTAATGGTTCATTAACATAATGGTGTAAGTCAAATTCAAATGAACTTAATTTGATCTTTATAAATTGACTGCTTAACATCGCCTGGCATGGAGTATCAGCATCATCGCTGTTCGTTAAATCCTGCTTCAAGTAACATCATGAATGGGCTGCAAGGCCAGGAGCACATTCCTGCCGGAGGAGGGGAGGCTGGCCTGCTCGCCGGGGCAGCATCTGCATTTTTAACTTCGCTAACATCAAAATCAGTTTAGTGCTTGTCAGAGGCGCCCGATCGGCAGGTGTATCTATCCCCAGGGCAGAAACAGCACAGGCCACAGCTGTGCAAATTCCACACTCACACCCCAACCTCAGCGGGGATCTGGAGGAACATGCCCTGCAGACCGGGGGTGATCTGGGGTAGAGTCTGTCACTCACCGTACGTCTGTACGGTACCCAGCACTAGGGGCCCCGACCATGACCTCTAGCTATTGCGTCTTCCTAGGTGGCATCTCCATTCCTGGAGGTTTGCAACCACGGCAGCCCAAATCCTCTGCTAATATCGGTGGATGAAAAGTCCGTTTGGTCCACTCAGGATACCCCATCATCCATCCAAGATCTTCTTTTCTGCCTCCTGTTCTTCTGCCATTAGCTTTCCTTTTCAGTGCCCGTAAACATGCGGCGTCCGCTGAACCTCTTGCAATGCGCCCTGAAAATCAAATCTGTGTTTTCATAAGATCGCTTACTAGCGTTTGCTGAGTTCCAGTGGTGCTGACAATACCCTGCAGTATCCTGGACGAACCTTATGGAATTAAGATAACCTTTATTGAATTAAGTTAAATCTTATTGAACCAGGGTTAATATCTTTGTGTATATTGTATTAAAAATGCAGTTGTGTGTGTGTTATTGTGGCATTGAATGTACCTTCTCTAGCAGGGAGGGAGATGCTAATGTATTTCCTCCATTATCAACCCCTGGAAGTCCCCCTCCCAGAGAGATGTATGCACTAGTTCAAACTGTATTCTCCAGGGAAGAAAGGGTTCTTGGATAAATAGCCTGGTTTAAAACTGGCTCAGAACCTTCTCCCGGATCCAGCCAATGGACAAGGCCCCCAATCCTTAGGGTAGGGGTGGAAGGACTGGGGGCTAGTTCTGAGCTGAGGCTGTGATGACCTTGTGGCCACAAGGAAACCCAGGGGCAGGGTGCTGACGGACAGCTCCTGCCAGAATCCAGGTTAGGGTTGGGATGAACCCTGGTAAGATTATTTGCATGCATGCAGGTTCTTTTATTGCCTTTAATATGCTCTCTCTGTAATGCTTTTTACCTTAAGAATAAAGCAGGCCTGTATGGGGAGTGCTGTGTGCTGCCATATAACTATCCCAGTTACACCTGTTAACTGTGAGCAGGTGTCCTTGGGCCACCTTGTCTGTGCTGAGAATTACACAGAGTAGGCAGGGAACGGCACATCATGGAAACACCCCAGTCAGGAGGGAGAGGGGCTTTAGGTCTCTGCCCAGAAGGGCAACAGCTGGGGAGGCAGAAGCCTGAGAGTGGGTGTCCATGTCGGATTGCTAAGGGAAAACCCAGGCCCAGTTGCCCTGAATGGTGACACCCACCATCTCTAATACTTCTTCATTGGTTACAGTCTAGCCAGGAGATCTTCAGAATTATTCTATACCACCATAATTCAAAGGATTGGGGTTTTTTTTTATTATTGATCATTTGAATGTCCAAGTTTCACAGCCATAGTTTAACGCAGACCAACTGTACGTTTTAAGAGACTAAGTCTTCAGATGGATATCCCGTCTCATCAGACAGTTATTCTTCCAGAATCTCTTCTGGTTTTGCTATTCTGGTGCTGACTTCAGTAGCTGATTGTCCATCTTCTGTAACGATGCTTCCTGAACAGCAATAATTTCTCACTTGCTGTTTGCCTGCTTCATTCGCTGGAACCTTGCACGTTTCCCCAGGTTCTTTGTGCACCATGCTTGTTTTTGTCTTGTTCGTATTCAACTCTAGACCCGATTCTTCGCCACATTCATGTATAATCTCCACTAACTTCATCCAACCTTCTGCATGGCAAATGGTGCTCACCCACTCTAGGTACTAGCACAATATAAACGGTCATGGTCATGGTCCTTGGGTAAGGAATGGTGTCCCTAGCCTCTGTTTGTCAGAGGGTGGAGATGGATGGCAGGAAAGAGATCACTTGATCATTGCCTGTTAGGTTCTCTCCCTCTGGGGCACCTGGCATTGGCCACTGTCGGTAGACAGATACTGGGCTAGATGGACCTTTGGTCTGACCCGGTACGGCCATTCTTATGTTCTTATGAACAACACAGGTAAGAGGGTATTTGCTGCCTGCAGTTCAGTCAGTCCTTGGCCTCTCTGAAGAGGCTGATGATGAGGGGGCCCAGTTAGGAGGGTGATGTGGCACCTATGCACTAGGAAAGAAAGACGCCACCAGCTGGTCCCCCTCCAGCCACTGACCACAAGGTAACGACTTTCAGCCATGACTGACCCCAGCCAAATCTGAGCCACTGGCCTGAGGGCAAAAGGCTCACTCCTTCCCCGTCTCCTGGCTGCAGCTTTCCCCCTGCTCTAGCCAAGATCAGCTCCTCCCCATCCATGCCGCTCTGGGGTAGGGGAAGCAATGCCTCAAGGGGCTGGGGAACCCAGGCCAAGTGCCATGTGAGGAGGGGGAAACCTCTGTACTAGCAGCACCTGCTTCATCCTCACCAACGCCCTCACAAAATGGCCAGAAACTCATCCCACGAGCCAAGTCCCACAGTCCCGGGCGAGGCTATGGTGAGCTGCTGGAGAATTTCTTGGAAATTCTGTGAGTTACAGACCAGATTCAGCAGCATTGCCCTAAGCAGCATGGCCAACTCAGGATTTTATCATGAGTCCCACGATCCTGTGTGCTTTTCTGAAAGCTGCAGCTACCGGACTCCTGTGATTACAAGAGGATCTTTGCTCCGGTTGTTAAAAAGGGAGTCTCTAGCTCTCCTGGCTGCAGAGAAAAGCTTGAAAACATGAACCCCAAAGGTGCCAAACCGCAAAGTTATTTTTTAAAAGTCTCATGATCTTTAAGCCACCCTCAGGATTTTGGGGGGCCTGACTCGTGTTTTTTGAGCACTTGGGATTGGCACTGTTGCCCTAAGACATCCAGTCCCCATCTCAAGGCATTCAGATTTTTATTTAACTGGACACATCAACTGAACTAAACAGAACAATAGCTCTAAGTCAGGCATCTACATATTAAATGTAAGAAGCATGATATGCCCTTCAGTTAATGAGTGCAGACACTACTATGCTTAAGAAAGTGAAGCAGAACTGCACGAATTAGGGCAGTTAAATCATATGCTTGAGTGGATATGCTAATTAATGAGCATGCCCACTGAATGCCGACTGACTCAACATTTCCTGATAAACAGGGAGCGTCATTCTAGGAGGTTGAACTATTGGGGTGTTTCTCCCTGATCTGATTATTTCAGCAGCTAACCCTTCCGTGCTGTTTATAACGGGTCAGCGGCAGTACTAACGTACCAAGATAAATTCTGCTCTGCTGAGTTAGTACCTAAGAAAGCCTCATGAGTTAGTAACACTGGGAATTATTTGCAGGGTTTTGGTATTAAGTTAAACAGCAGCTAGTTGTTCCCTTCAAAACCTTTACATGAACCCAGGATATCTGATACAACAACGTCCCCTTGCAAACAGCCTGCCCAGCACGCGGGATGCTTTCCAAAGATAAACGTGTAACCGAACCTGCCAATGTTCATTAAAAGAGGGACAGGTTTTGTGCTCTTACTCCTATGGGTAGCACTTAGCTGCTGTTGTCCAGCAGAGATCAACAGAACATTCCCCTGCACAGGTAGGGCGACCAGACAGCAAGTGTGAAAAATTGGGACGGGGGGTGTGGGGGTAATAGGTGCCTATATAAGACAAAGCTCCAAATATCAGGACTGTCCATGTAAAATCGGGACATCTGGTCAGCCTATGCACAGGTGGGTTTTTCTGGGAACAATTGGCTGATGATATCTACAGCTTTCAGATCTCCAGAGATCCTTAATGCTGCAGAAATATTCCTCCTTTAATCAGGACTATATGAGAAGTTAGGAGTGGTGAAATCGGATTGCAGGCTGATCCCCGGGGTGAATTACCTCCACAGATTGCACTGTGTGACTGTGCACGATTTTAATTTTAGTAGCTGATCACACCGACCTCCCGATCTTACATTTTTTGCTCTCAATATTTAATACAAGTTCCGTAATAGGAAGAATTCAGAGACCTGCCTTTGACACATATCAACTGCTGAAATGAAAACTTAAAACAAAACCCCCAAAGAGCCCAAGGATGAAGAGCCATATGAACTGCTCCATGCCCAGCTGCTGAATTCCGCATCGTCTTCCCATCGCTCTGGCTGGCACGTACGGTTGAGTTAACTTGCCAGAACAAACCCACCACAACAACTCAGAGAGCAGCATTATGCAAACGCTTTCCCTTTTCCATGCCCTTCTATAGCCTGGGTTCTCCTGACCACCCGTGTTGCTGCCTGCCACCTTTTATGCTGTAACTCAGGCCTGACACATGAAGTTCCAGAACAGGATTCACACCGAATAGGTTTCAGAAACCCCAGGCCACGGACCCAGCACAACCAGCCCAGAGGAAAGAATCAATGACACAGCCCCGGCCTGGAATCAGAGCTGCCGACGGTGATGCATGTGGAAATGAGGCAGCAGGGACAAGAGCCTAGAAAAGGCTCAAAGACTTTGGGCTGCAAAGATTTTCCAAAGTAGGATTCTTTGCAGGTGAGGCACAATAGAGGCCAGCGCCCACTGACGCTCTGGACACGGGCTGTCTCCTGGTGCCTGGCAAAGTCTCCCCACTTGTATCTGAAACGACAAGCAGAACGGAACCTTGCAACGAGCGTTTCAGTCACTCACGTCACTTTCCAAACCAAGGGCAAGGGAACATTGAGGCGCGGCCAGGGAGACGTGAGATGTGCTCGGCACTGCTTGGCATGGGAACGTCTGGATTTTGTAATCACAAGCCTGTGGAATCGAACCCCGCAGACATTCTGGGCACAACAACCCAGCCGAGTTCAACAGTGAGCAGCTTCCCTTGAATGTGCAAACAGAAACCTGCCCGAATCGCCCCACTGGGGCAGCAGAGACAGAGCCGTGCGCTCGCTCGCTCAAGTTTCACCCGAGTGCCTGGAGCAGTTTTAGAAGCATTTTGATGTCACAGTGCGCGAAGGACAGAACAGCTGGAAGCATTTCAGAGCATGGTCCTTGCATTTAACAGTTCACCTTGCTGCAGAAAACCTGCGTTATAACAAGGGCGCTGGAGGAGACAAGGGGACCGAGCAGAGTGCGTGCGAAGGAAAAGCTAATGAGAACAAGGGCTATTGCAGCAGGAAAAGAACCCTCCCTGCTCCATTGCCCTCAGCAATGCTGGCTGACAGAGAGCTCAGGGCACTGGGACGAGACAACGCCGTTCACCCCCAGGTCACAGGAAGCTGCCCCAGCTCCTTGGCAGCCTGGGACAGCACAGCTGGCTCCCTGGCTGGCAGGCTCAGCAGAAAGGCCCAATACTGTTCCCTTTCCTCCCCGCCCACGTGACACCTCTAGTGCTGGGCTGAAGCGCATGGGGGAGCTCGCACTGCCCAGCCTCTCACCCAGCTTGGCCAGAGCTGTCACTGCATTACCTTCCACTAGTGCAACGCCCCCGTCAGAAAGACAAGGCACCACCCAAGGACGTGTGCCCGCACTGCACCCAGGCAGGCCCCGAGAAAAGCTGGTATCAGGGTGTCAGTGTGGCACCCTGTTAGCTAGGGTTAGCACAGCCAGCAGACACTGTGTTAAACACACCAGTTGTGCCGACACGGAGCTCGGCGCTAACAGCGTGTTCGTTACCACGGATTCTCTCTTGAGGCCATTTCCCAGCGCAGACAAGCCCCGGAGGCTTGGGCTGCCCTTAGCAGTTATGTCAGCACGGCCATGCTGGTCAGGGTGTGAAAAACCACACCCGACTGATGGAGCTGTGCTGACAACAACCAGCGTAACGGTTGCTATGTTGACAGAAGCAAACCTTGTTCGGGGAAGTGGCATTCCTACAACAGGAGAACGGACTCTGCGACCGCTGCCAGAGGCTCCATGGTGCTGTCCTTGAATTAGAACTCGTGCCTAGACACTAGTGCAAGGGCTCCTGAAGAGTGCACTGCACCAGGTGCTCTCCAGCATCCATGCGGGGCCCCCGCTTACCAGATGCTAAAGCCACCTCCCTCAGGAGTCTGCACTAGCTAGCAGGGCTGGCCAGGACTCTGGGAGAAGCCTCTGGATGCTGCTCCACAACCAGCCACAGCAGTGTTGGCATCTGGCCCCGGGCCTCCGGCATGGGAGACCAGAACATGCCACTGCAGGCACCAGGAGCAGCCCCTCGTCACAAGGGGAACATGCGAGAGGAAATGTGTCTCCCTTTCCTCAGTGTTTATTATGTAAATTCCAGCAGAGAACGTTCCCCCCTTAGGGTCTGACACATTTCGACAGCGAACACTTCAAAAGAACAAGGAGTCCTTTTTATCTGCTCGTCTCATCGGCACGTCTCCTCCACGCCATGCTCCCCAGCGCACCCGGGGCCATGCCTGGCCCAGCTGCTCCAGCAGCGCACAGGGCACACAACGCTGCCTGTTCCCCATGCTTCACCTCCTGCACATCTCCGGGGATTTTCAGCCCAAGATAAATTCTGCTCTGCTGAGACTTTTTCCAAGAGCAGAATTTTAAGTAAGAATCCTGTCAGCACTGAGCTATTTAAAAATCCCAGCCATCAGCTCCAACAGTCACATGCTCTCAGAGCCCGGGGTCATCTTTAGCACCTTCCAAATAAAATCCGCTCATCCGGCACTCGCTCACACTCTCCCCCCGCCCCTCTCTTACAGACTCCGTTTAACTCCCAGTTTCTGTCCCCCTTCCCATGTTCCCTGCCTCTCCAGGGAGCAGCCTCTCCTCCCCCCAGGGGGGGACAAGCTGGCCTTTACTGCCTTGTCTTTTGGACTGATCCACCAATGGCCAGGGACAGGCTGTGGGATGGTTAGTCCAAAGAGAAGCAGCAGCTACCCAGGAATGAGTCACTGACTTTGGAGGCCAGAGGCCAGCTCCCCTCAGCCACAAGAGGCTATATTTAGGAGGGGCTGGCGCAGGGAGGTCCTGGGAAACGTTCCGGTCTCTTGGCTCGGCAAGCAGCGTGCCGCTTCGCAAGGGCGTGGCACTGCTGAGGGGTGGGTGGCTTAGCAAGAGGACTGACCGTCTGGGGCACACGTCTCGCTCTCGCCAAGGTGCAGAGGGCCTCGGAAGACCGGGTGGGGCCCCGCCCTGGATCATCGGGCACAAAAGGAGCCTGCTGTGCCCTAACAGGAGTCATGGCTACAGAACTGTCCCCACATTAGCCACACAGGGCGGATGGTGCCCAGCCAGTTCCTGAGGTACAAGCTGCGGATGCAGCTGAAGGGGCAGAAGCAGCAGCGGGAGGATGAACAGGGGAGCAAAGGGGGATGATCCTGCCGGTGACGGGTGGAAAAACAGAGAAAACCAAACATAAAAAGGTGCCAAGCCCCAGTGGAATCAGGTCAGATTTAAAGCGGAAACAATAAACTTGCTGCATTCAAATTAGGCATCTAATGAAGCATGAAATATAATGTCAGGCTGCTGAATTAGTGTCCGGCGGTGCAGAAAAGCACTGGATAGGCCTGGCTGTCTGTAAACACAGCCTACCAACACCACCTACCCTGGCCTACCAACCTCCCACCCCACCTCCGACTGCCCCCCCGCCCCCCGCTGTGCGTTACTGTACATGGCTCACGGCGACAGGACGTCAGCAGCGCAGCTCCAGAGTCACACCAGCGTCACTGAGAGCCAGCGGGGCCCCTTGTCCCCACGGCGAGAGGAGCAGTGGGAGCGTAGGGACAGGCAGGGAAGGCAAGTGCCAGAGAAATGGGCAGGACGTTCCCAGGGCACTCAGAAGGGCTGGCATTGCCCCCCGTCCCCCGCCCACTGAGCCAGGCGAGAAGAATGTCTGCAAATGAGGAATCCCCGTTGGCCAGCAGGTTTCTCCTCCGCGAGTGCCCCAGCCCTGAGGGCGCTGCACTGCCAACGTGCTCCACAGTCAGCACCGGCTTCATGCAGCCAGCCTCGGCATCCCTGGCAGATTAAGGGACTTGCCTAGGGACACAGATTCAGGCAGTGGCAGAGTCAGGATAAGGGATTCAGATACTATGGTGGCAGGGGTCGTGGAAGTTGGGAGAAATGGAGCTCGGCTGTTTCTGGCTCCTAGACCCCTCTTAGCCCACTACCATCTGGCTGCTTTCTCAAAGGCACAAACACAGGGGCTCCTACAGCGCAGGGGGCGCTACGGCCTGAAAAGGCAAATCACCCTCCATAGATTTAGCTAGTCATTTATTAATAACTCTCCAAGCCAGCACGCCAGAATTCTCAGGAGCATCGGCGGGTATTAGCAGGCTGCAAAGCTCTGCCCCACCAGGGTAAACCGCGCCCATCTGGGGCCATGTCTCCAGGGTGGAATGCAATCACACTCTCCACAGGGGCTATCGCTTACTGACTCATGGCTTCCGAGAGTGGATATTCTTTGCTGGCAAGGTGTGGATGAGCTGGCAGCTCAGGGAACGAAACCTCAGCCAGGCGGCACGTCTCTGTCACGTTTTGCATGCACAACGCCAGGCCTTTTTGAACGGCTTTAGCAACAGGCCTTCCTCCTTGTCCACACCGGGCCAAAGACCAGCTTCCCGCCTGCACCAGCTCTCCATCCATTGCAATGCACGTACGCGTATTCTCGCCTGACGAGGGTCCTGCCAGCGCTTCTCCCTAACTACCCCAGAGAAGCCAAAGATACATAGAATCATAGAATATCAGGGTTGGAAGGGACCTCAGGAGGTATCTAGTCCAACCCCCTGCTCAAAGCAGGACCTAATCCCAACTAAATCATCCCAGCCAGGGCTTTGTCAAGCCTGACCTTAAACACCTATAAGGACGGAGATTCCACCACCCCCCTAGGTAACCCATTACACACATAGTCCTGCTTAGAGGAGCTGCACCAGCTACCAAAAGAACCAAGTGCATAAATGTTACAGCCGAAGCAGGGAAATCTGCATCACTCGCCTCTGCTGGGCATCTCATAAGCTGCTTCCCATGCAGTAAATACAGGCACTTACCACCCCCAGCTGCCTGGTGTGAACACTGGGCCTGCCAGAAGTGCAGCATTATCTTAAAAGCCACAGGATTCCCATCCCCACTATACACGACAGCCGCAGAATAAAGCGTAGTGGGCACTTGCCCAGGCAGTTCTCAGTTCCACGCCCCTTTCTCTGGCTAACTCCAGGTGCGCAGCCCTCCCTGTCTCCAGTCCTGTGCTCACAGCCCCCTCTCGTGATGGAGAGGAGGGGCCGGCACGCCCCATGGCCACTCGCCCCCATTCTCCATCACAAGCCAAACATGGGAAGTGCTGGGGCAGGACCAATCGGAGGCGTCACATGGCTGGGGATGATTTAGTTGGGACTGGTCCTGCTTTGAGCAGGGGATTGGACTAGATACCTCCTGAGGTCCCTTCCCACCCTGAGATTCTCTGATTCTGCTCCCTTCTGGGGCCTCGCTTTCCTTGCCCTAAAGCTGCTGGAATTCATCTGCATCCTCCCTATCGATGCACTCACATGTCCCCCACACACACACACCCCGTGGTATCTGGGTGCCTCACTGGCATCCCTCCCCCCACCCCACAAAGCTGGGCAGTGCCCCATGCTGCCAATGGGAATGCAGGCACAGAGAGACATGCCCAAGGTCACTCAGGGAGGCAGTGGCAGAGTTGGGGACTGAACCACATTCCCCAGGGGTCCAGCCCGGTGTCTTAACCACAAGCCCGTCCCAGCTGCCCCACCACAAGGCTCCCCCAGGCCCCCGCACAGGCAGAGGGGCGGCTGCACACACACTTGGCTCCTGCCTCAGTAACTCTCTGTGCTGAGCGGATTTGACAATGCTCAGGCCGGGGGCTCAGACTTGCCAGCGTCCCAGCTCCTCTCTTCACTAAGGCTGATCTTTAATTCCCAGCTCCCGACACGCACTGCCTCCCCCGTCCCTGCGCAGGCAGGCTTGTATGAGAACCGCACTTCAAAGACATCGTTATTCTGCATTTCATCAGCACGAAGCCAACTGTGCCATTTATTAGCCTTTCAATTCATGCCACAGTCTGGCTCTGGCTACATTCCTCCTCACAGCGCGCCCAGCCCACTTGGTTCCGGGCATGCACATCGGTCCTGCCGTCTCTGCACCAACCCCGCGGGACGTCACTCGCTCCAGGCCCAGCGCTCCCTCCGTCCCACACAGCCCTGCAGAGACTCCCTGTGATTTATTAGCAGTGGAAACTCTGAATCACAGAACTCCAGAAAAGTGCCAAAGTTCAAGGCACGAATCCCACAGCCTCCCCCTCTCCCTCCACTGCTGCGTGAAGCTGTTTCCTTGCTGCTCTCACACATGCATTTCGGAGGCCAGTTTTGCAGGTCTGGGTCCTAGCGGGCTGAGAGCTATGGTAGCAATGTGCGTTCACACAGAGCAGGAGTGAAACCCGTGCTCAGGATCCCGGTTCACAAGCAGTGGTGCAGGAGCTGGCACTGAGCAGGGACCCTGCGCTTCCCCAGGGAGCCCGGCTGTCTGCACTCACACTGCCAGTAGAATACGTGGGACCTTATCCTGGAATCCCCCACGTGGAGAAACCTGCCCGGGAGGCAGGACATTCAGTGAGGTTCCTCTCAAGCAGCTTCCCCAGACCCCCCTCTTGAGGGTGTGGGGTTTGCCCCATTGCCCCAGAACCCACAGCTCTCAGGGGATCTGCTAGAGGCCAGGGCCAAGGCCATGTAGACCTGCGGGTGGGGGCAGTGGTTTCCACAGCACAGAGGGGCTCTGACCAGGAGCTATTACAGCTCTAGGCCAGGGGATGAGGGGTACAATCCCCCAGAGGCAACACGCAGGCAGGGAGAGGACCCCTCCTCAGCTTGTCCTCAGAGCACGGCCTTGCGCTCTGGCCCTGGTGTTTCTGTGAACGGCTGCAGGACGCCGAGGAGCGGGTGGCAGGGGAGAATCTGCGGTAATTTCGCTCCAGTACCCAGCCAATTCAGAAAAGCCCAGGTCACCTGATTATTCTTTGTTAGCGAAACATCCTTTAGCCCCGGGTGCCGGCCCCAGCAGCGGCACTGTCCCATCCCCACGCCGGGGGAGCACAAACGCCAAGCCATGATTTCCATGGCACGACCAAACCTGCAGCCAGCACCCAAACTACCCCGTCCCCTGTGGGACTGGAAGGGCAACTCTCCACAGTCCAGCTGCAAGTGCCCCAGGAACGAGCATGTTCTGCTGCATTTACCCTGGGCAAACGTTGCCTGAAATGCCCCCTCTGGACGCCAGACCCCTCCGGTCTGGGGTTGCATCAGCCTGGGCAGCTTTCCCCCTTTGTGCACTAGTCACTAATCCAACCCCTCCTGCCCCCCAGCACTCACTCACCAGGATGGGAAAGCCCATCAGGAAATCATAAATGAACACGATCCCGGTGACCAGGTAGGTGATTTGCAGAGAGGTCTTGATGGGCTCGGAGCCGTCGATGGACGAGCGCCGTTTGCCCTGCGCGTCCTCCACCACGATGGCCGGCACGTTGAACTTGTTCCTGTCGACGCTGTGCCCCATTTGGACGGAGAAGGTCTGGAAGAGGGCGATGCTGGTGCAGACGACGCCCATGGCCACGCTGCCGCTGATGAGGAGCAGGAAGCAGACGCCGAAGCCCAGGCCGATCTCGGTGACGATGAAGCGGCAGTCCCTGGTGTAGAAGCGCTCGGTGGTGTCATGCCAGCCGACTGCGGGCAAGGTGGAGAGGATGAAGGACACCATCCAAATGCCCATCACAGTGTGGACAGCTTGTTTCTTGGTATTGCTCAACCTGCGGAGAGAAAGACAGCATTCCTTGGGTACAGACGAGACCCGCAGGGCAGTGCTGGCTGGAGAAGACCCAGAGGTACCGACTGCCCCCAAATGCCATGTCACCACCAGGGCAAAGGCGCTGGTGATACAAAGATAAAAAGGAAAACAACCTCGTGAGCCACAATGGAGCCGTGACCGGGTGGGAGGCTGACCCTGACCCCCTGCTGAGGAGGATGAGGTGACGGGGGAGGAAGAGGGTGTGAATTATTTGTGCTTGTGTCAAACTGGCTGAGCGAGCTCGAGGAGGAATTGAGCTGGGCACACAAGCAGATACACTGGTCAGCTGTTCAGAGCTCGGGGTCCTTCCCAATCGATCTCCAACCTTGCGTCACAAGCGCTTCTCAGGTTTCTAACTGGTACCTAACCCGCCCATGCGGAATTCACCTCCTCCTCGGCACTGCCAACCAGGGCCTGTTGTAACTGCCCCTCTCCAGCCGAGCAACGCCCCTGCTTTCAGCTCCTGCAGAATGCGTCAGCTGGCTACAAACACAGGGCCCGGCCCTGCACGGTGCTGAGCGACTTCAAATCCCACCAATTCCGCACACCTCACAGGGCCGGGCCTGGACTTCACCGACACACAAGCCTGCAAGAGCCTGAGACGCTGCTGCCCTGACCCACAGCACCAAGCTCAGGATGGGGAGGCTGCATTTGCCTCGTGCCCACCCAGCCTGAGCGCGCCGTGCTACCTCTCAGGCGTGGCGGGGCGGTTCGGACGTTAGCCGCACTGGGGTTTCTCTGTGTGCGGCTGGATCCTTACCCTGTCCTGCCGCCCCGAGTGCAAGGGGATGATTTCTGGCAGCCTAGTTCAGCTCCACGGTGCTATTCAAGATTCTTTCTGGTCACTGGAAAAAATACAATTGCTCCAGGGAGGGTGTCACCGCCCAGCCCGACTCCCGCACCATGTCCAGCCTTCTGCTTTCGGTAAAGCCGTTCACAGAGCCAGAGAACGGCGTCCTTCGGCAAGTGGAGGAGCTGACTGGGCAGGGTGCTATGCTTGGCAGAAAAGGGTCGGTCTACACAGCACTGGCAGGTGTGAGGCCGAGCTCAGGCAGACACGTTAGCTCTGCTTGAACCAGCGCATTAAAAACAGCATGTGGCTGCGGTGGTCTGGGCAGCGGCATGGCCGAGCTGCCCAGGTATGATCCCGCCTGGCCCCTGGGTACGTACTCAGCCAGCCAGACCCAGCCGTGAGGCCATACTCCTATTTTTAGGCACTAGCTTGAGTCAAACTGGTGTAGGAATGTCCAGCCAAGTGGGGAACGAGCTGCTGTGTAGACATAGCCCGGGAGAGCAGCATTATTCATATTTCATCATTTCATACGGTGGCGATTCCGTTCCATCGTAAAAACACCCAATGCAGCGTTTTTCCTACTTTAAACAGATAAATGCTCTTATGGGATCAGCTCTTTGATTGTTGCCTAGAACTTCCAATGACATGTAGAAAATACATTAGTCTCAGCAGCAGGTCTCACTAGAAATCACCAACTGATTTCATACAGGCTGCCAAACGCCAGCAGACAACAGAGACTGCTGATCTTGATGGACGTATTCAATTTGGAGGACTGGGGGTAAAATCCAGGCAATGTCTCACCTAGCTGAGTGCTGCTGGGAAGCGTGGCAGTGTCAGGCTCAGGCTGGCATGACTGACAGGGGTCCAAATTGAGAAACATTTCTAGAGAGATTCTCCAAGACTGAAGCTCTGCTTATAAACCCCAAGATAAGAGTCATTTTCATTTTGCTTTATGCTCTTTTGAAGGCGCCTATCAGATATTTTGTCGTCTATTTATAAGTAACTACTCCTGCAGCATCTGAATAAAAAAAAAAAGGCTAAGGAGAGAGAGCTAATGGAAAGCAGTTGGTTAAAGGGAGATGAAAGGAAATATTCAGAGAACAGTTCCAGGGGCATGTACAAGAAATGAGAATGAGACAGACACGAAGTTGTTTTTTATGTAAACATCTCTCCAGTTAGAAGAGAAGGATTCTGGAGGGTTGCTGCAGCAGTTTTCACATGCTGGGAGTCGCATAGCTCCTCTCGGCCAGGCAGTTTTCACAATTCCCCCAAAGCCCCAGGGAGCGCACACAGTGCGACCAGCTTCCCAGTGGGGTGGTTGGAATCCACCCTAGCAGGAAAACATTCTACAGTATCGAGAGATATTAGAGGAAATGTATTTAAATTGCAGAGGAAGTGACAAAAGAGGATTAGACCCAAAAATATCAGAGACAGCAGGAACTTGTACTGAGTGTTTATGATTTTGCTGCATTTCAGAAGCTGAAAGAATAAACTCCTAAGGATAATTCTTTGATCAACTGCCTTAATATTCTTTCTCCAAAATATCAGGCCTAACACTGCTCTGCCTCTGTATGCAGAATTCAGATGGGACATTTGCTGTTTGAAGGGGGAACTGAAAAGCTTTTTTTATCATCCTAGTTCCGGTTCTGTAGAGAGGGAAATACAGAACTCTCATCTCGGCAGGGAAGTGCAGAAGGAGCCAGCTTTCCAATCCATCACGCTCCCAGAATGTGGCAATGGATTAGCTCGTTCTAAAAGCCGAGATTTTAACTGAAACCATGCTGTCTGTGCTGCTCAGAGCGGGTCGCCAGGGTCAGTCCGTTTCTATATACGAGGGGTTCCCCATCTCTAGCTTGGAATGCATGTCATTGCACTGGATGGATTTATCATGTTTTAAAAATAACAATTTGATTGAGGTAGAAAAGGAGGGGGAGGGAAATGTACCTGTAATTGACTGGCCAGCGGACCATCCACATCCGATGGTAGGACAGGGAGGTGACGGAGAAGCAGGTGACCAAGGTTAAGGTATAGAAGGTGGAGACAAAGACCTTGCAGACGCCTTCGCTCCATTCATACTCTGAGCGCTGCCGCCGGAGCTCGATCACAGAGTACATCGTAATGGGGACGGCGATGTTAAGGATGTGAGTCCCAGCCAGTGTGCAGATAAGGAACTCCAGGGGCTTCCATTTCTTCTGCTTGGCACTTACACTCAGAATCCCCCAGGTGTTGGCTAGAACAGAGACCCCCGAGCAGACCAGCCAAGCTACCGCATTGTTGTGTAGTCTCTGATCATCATTCATGGTGGAGGGTGGAGGCACCTTCAGATGAGGCAAGTTGTGGATGACGTACAAGGAAGAAGGCGGGAAGTAAATACATCCTACAGCAGAGTGCAATCCATCCAGGGCGCCTTAGGGAGGGATCGCTCGCTGCAGGGGAGGCCCCAACACCAAACGACTCCGGAACCTGCAGGAATACAGAGGGTCTGGCTGGTTAAAAGCCTCTCTCATACGTTTTGCCCATCGTTCCTACTGCTGTGTGCGCAATGGACACGCAGCTGAACGCTGCCGTCCCCAGCGCGGGTCCCTCCAGGACAATGGGGAGGCAAACGGGCAGGGCAAGCTGGCACTGCGGCTCCCCATGTGGCTAACGCCGAGGGGGTCAGGGCTGTCAATCCAGCACCCTCCCCCAGTACTAACGTCACCCAACCCAACCCCCTTTCATGGCCAGTCACAAGATGCTGGGAGCTTGGGTAAAACCCAGGAATAAATATTAGACTGCAGGCTACCATGGAAGGGCACCAGCTCCACAGCAGGTGTAGCCAGCACACGGAGGGTGCCGCTCCGCACAGTCGGCTTCGTTTGCACAGGGCTCCCCCCCCCGGAAGTGCAGCTAAGCACAAGCCGGCTCCAAACGCAGCCTGCGTCGTGCAGACCCAGAACTGTCCCCCGGAGGTGTGTGACTGGCAGGGTCTGGCAGCGCTGGGCTCGCTACCCCGTGTTTAAATAGGTGTGAACGCAAACGCTTGGGGGAAGGGGTGGAGTGGGGGAGGGGCCTGGGGCAGAGCTGGGGGGTCGAGCCCCCCCCCCCCGGCACTTTTGAAAGTCGGCGCCTGTGCCAGGGGGCTGTGACTCCGTGTTCGGTGCCTGAGGAGGCCGCACTTGGCTGGTGAAATCTATGTTTAGAACTCAGGGGTTCGTGCCCCGGTTTCTCGCAGTCTGCCCTGAGGTTGGTACTCGCGCTCCTGCATCGCCATTGGGAGCATCACATGCACAGTGCCCCGTGGCAGAGCACCCTGCATCCCCGAGATGGCGTGGCACAGCCCAGCAGCTCTGCCCATGGGCCACCCACCATGCGTGCATGGCAGAAGCGCTGGAGTTCTTATTCTTCCACCAATTATGAGACAGAACCTGAGAGTCAGAGACTATCCTGGGCCAGGTTCCTGCTGTGCAGCTGCCTGCAGCAGGGCAGGGCCTGGGAGGGTTTGTAAAATCGCTGCACTTAACAGAGAATGAAGTGATGGGCCTAGGAACTCTGGCTCTGGAGCTCAGCTGACTTTCAGCAGATGCTGGAATCCTGATAACCCAACGGACACCAGTGCATCACTGTCAGGGGCTTGTGAGCCCAGACTCGGAGACGACAGCAGCTTAGCTACAAGGAGCTTTACCCGTGGTTCAGTGTCTGCACCCCTAGGAAAGAAGGGAATGTTATCGAAGGGGGAAGAGAGTGTTTGTGTGCATCGCTCTTTGGGTTGTAGTGGCCGCAGCGATACCAGTGGCAGAAGAAAATTGCTACATATTCTGTCACAAGTTGAGATTTGTTCTGTTTCTTAATGTTTCCTTACCAAGGCTAGTTTGGGGAAAATCAGGAAAGTTTGGGGAAAATCAGGAAAATGTACAATTTCCAGAGATGTCTCCCCCAAAAGCAGCAATTTGATATTTGGTTAATTAAAAAAACCCCTCTCTCTATCATGCACTTGAAGTTAATTTTGTGTTGTATTCTCTTCAGACTCTGCTTAATGAATCGTACTTGACGGTAAGTATTTGACTTAGCTGTCACAATGTGATTCACTGTTTAATTTGAAAAGCGTTTTCAGAGACTTAAAAATAAGATACGTTTTTCATTAAAACACTCGCAACCCCCGAGACTCCAGTGCCTGAAAACCGAGATCATCAGCACCACCACGTGCTGCTTCTTCAGTGAGGCAGACAGGCCACACCCCAGCATTCGCCAGGCCAGGAAGGTAATCGCCCCCCCCGGAGCAGTGGCCTGGGTGCTCCAGCTCGCTCAGCCTCACAGACATTTCTAAACATTCAATTTCTTAGTTCAAGAGAAAGTAAAAGGTACAGTGACGAGAATGAAATCCCTGCAAGCTGCATGGACACTTTTCAAAGACACCATAATAGAGGCCCAACTTAAATGTATCCCCCAAATTAAAAAACATAGTAAAACTAAAAAAGAGCCACCCTGGCTTAACAACCATGAAAAAGAAACAGTGAGAGATAAAAAGGCATCTTTTAAAAAGTGGAAATCAAATCCTAGTGAGGTAAATAGAAAGGAGCATAAATACTGCCAAATTAAGTGTAAAAATGTTATAAGAAAAGCCAAAAAGCAGTTTGAAGAACAGCTAGCCAAAAACTCAAAAGGTAATAAAATGTTTTTTAAGTACATCAGAAGCAGGAAGCCTGCTAAACAACCAGTGGGGCCCCTGGACGATCGAGATACAAAAGGAGCACTTAAAGACGATAAAGTCATTGCGGAGAAACTAAATGAATCATTTGCTTCAGCCTTCACGGCTGAGGATGTTAGGGAGATTCCCAAACCTGAGCCGTCCTTTGTAGGTGACAAATCTGAGGAATTGTCACAGATTGAAGTGTCACTAGAGGAGGTTTTGGAATTAATTGATAAACTTAACAGTAACAAGTCACCGGGACCAGATGGCATTCACCCAAGAGTTCTGAAAGAACTCAAATGTGAAATTGCGGAACTACTAACTATGGTTTGTAACCTGTCCTTTAAATCGGCTTCTGTACCCAATGACTGGAAGATAGCTAATGTAACGCCAATATTTAAAAAGGACTCTAGAGGTGATCCTGGCAATTACAGACCGGAAAGTCTAACGTCAGTACCGGGCAAATTAGTTGAAACAATAGTAAAGAATAAAATTGTCGGACACGTAGAAGAACATAAATTGTTGGGCAAAAGTCAACATGGTTTCTGTAAAGGGAAATCACGTCTTACTAATCTATTAGAGTTCCTTGAAGGGGTCAACAAACATGTGGACCAGGGGGATCCAGTGGACATAGTGTACTTGGCTTTCCAGAAAGCCTTTGACAAGGTCCCTCACCAAAGGCTCTTACGTAAATTAAACTGTCATGGGATAAGAGGGAAGGTCCTTTCGTGGATTGAGAACTGGTTAAAAGACAGAGAACAAAGGATAGGAATAAATGGTAAATTCTCAGAATGGAGAGAGGTAACTAGTGGTGTTCCCCAAGGGTCAGTCCTAGGACCAATCCTATTCAACTTATTCATAAATGATCCGGAGAAAGGGGTAAACAGTGAGGTGGCAAAGTGTGCAGACGATACTAAACTGCTCAAGATAGTTAAGACCAAAGCAGACTGTGAAGAACTTCAAAAAGATCTCACAAAACTAAGTGATTGGGGAACAAAATGGCAAATGAAATTTAATGTGGATAAATGTAAAGTAATGCACATTGGGAACAATAACCCCATCTATACATACAATATGATGGGGGATAATTTAGCTACAACTAATCAGGAAAGAGATCTTGGAGTCATCGTGGATAGTTCTCTGAAGACTTCCACACAGTGTGCAGCGGCCGTCAAAAAAGCAAACAGGATGTTAGGAATAATTAAAAAAGGGATAGAAGACGGAGAATATCTTATTGCCTTTATATAAATCCATGGTACGTCCACATCTTGAATACTGTGTACAGATGTGGTCTCCTCGTCTCAAAAAAGATATACTGTCATTAGAAAAGGTTCAGAGAAGGGCAACTAAAATGATTAGGGGTTTGGAACGGGTCCCATATGAGGAGAGATTAAAGAGGCTAGGATTTTTCAGCTTGGAAAAGAGGAGACTAAGGGGGGATATGATAGAGGTCTATAAAATCATGAGTGATATGGAGAAAGTGAATAAGGAAAAGTTATTTACTTATTCTCATAATACAAGAACTAGGGGCCACCAAATGAAATTAATGGACAGCAGGTTTAAAACAAATAAAAGGAAGTTCTTCTTCACACGGCACAGAGTCAACTTGTGGAACTCCTTGCCTGAGGAGGTTGTGAAGGCTAGGACTATAACAGGGTTTAAAAGAGAACTAGATAAATTAATGGAGATTAAGTCCATTAATTGCTATTAGCCAGGATAGGTAAGGAATGGTGTCCCTAGCCTCTGTTTGTCAGAGGGTGGAGGTGGATGGCAGGAGAGAGATCACTTGATCATTACCTGTTAGGTTCACTCCCTCTGGGGCACCTGGCATTGGCCACTGTCGGTAGACAGGACACTGGGCTAGATGGACCTTTGGTCTGACCCAGTCCGGGCGTTCTTATGTAACACCACCGTTCCCCACTCCTGCCATTTGAACTGAAATCACAGCTCAAAAGAGTCTGTCTGACCAATAACGCCCCGCCCGGGGGTCTGCCCTGTCAGCTCCCCCCAACACCTCCCAGGAGGCGCGCCCACCCCCGGAGACCCTCTGTAAGCATCTCCCTGTCACAGGCTTTGCAGGTGCTCAGAAGCCCGGCAATGGCTGAAGCTGCAGCTGGAGCCCGGGATGACGCACGTCTCAGCTCAGGGGCAGCAGGATGGTGTGTGGGGATGAACGTGACCGAGTCACCTGCTCGCCTGACACAGGCCAGCGCCCGCTCACCTGGCCCAGGAACTCCCGGCCTTCGTTCTCACCCTTCCTTGTGCACCCAAAGCAGGACTAAGCACCCCATGAGAAGGAACTACCCCACAGCCCCACCCTCCTGCAGGAGTCACAGGGGCAGCAGCACAGGAACCCCCAGAGCAATAACACCCCACTGAGATGCATGGTGCAGCTCCCAGAGCTGTTGTTTCAGGCTGCCCACAGACTCAGGAGGGCACCACCACACCAGTTACCCTGGATTTTTATTGCCAAGCTTCCCTTCACAGCCACAAAAGCTAAAACTTTCATTTAAAAAGAAAAGGCAAGCAGGTAGTCTGAACTCATCACAAGACTCCAGGAGCTCGGGCCTTTGGCACAGAGATCTACAGTGCGCCTGTCTTAATCTGGCCTGGCCTGCATCAGGTGCTGCTGAGCTGCCAGCCCCCTGGTGTGAACGAGGAGGGTGTTGTGGTACAGGGGGCCTGGACTCGGGGACTTGCTTCTCTCCCGGGTTTGCCAGCCCCCTTCAGAATGAGACTCACCTGTTTTTACAGGCTTCCACGTGGGCTGGGACTGATTGGGGCTGAGGCTGGGAGAGTGTTTTAATGGGGTCTTCTGGAGTTGGGGAGATTTTGCCTTTCCAGGAGGTCTGGGTCTCATTTGCAGTTCCTATTTTCAACGGCTGTAACGTGCAGAGTGTTTGACGGGTACCCTGGGAAATCTAAATATAGAGACACACACTAAAAATAGAAAACCAAGTCAGAGCTGCTTGGGGGCTCTGCGTCTCATCCTCAGCCTGAGACGGGAAGTCAGGGGTAACACAGGGGTTATTTTACAGATACCTGGTGAAATCCAGCCACATTTGTTAAAAACACACTTAGAATATTGAAAATAGGTGGCTATTTCTGCCGAGGATACACTAGCTCCCTCTCTTTTTTGACTGCCATGGCAACCCAACCATCATCAAGGGTATAAATATATATTCAGCCAAATGCCTCTTCCAGCAGGTCAGGGGCAACCAGCACAAGTCTGAACCCTCAAATACGTATCATATCAGACAAACCCAACTGGGACACTCATTCTTTGGCACAAGACAAACATTAATTTTGACCCCTTACAGAGAGGGGAAATCATTGCCCTCTAAAAGGATGCAAGGCAAGGTGCTATAATTAGACTCCTTGTGAATAAACCCAAGCCAGGAATCTGAATCCCATCCAGAACACTAACCCCCACTTTCACATTCCATACGCAGGACACCTTGATTTCAGGCCCCCTGGACTTCTTTGGCAGCCTAGCACCTATTTCGGCAGCACACGACGGTGCAAGCAGATGGATTCCCTTGCACTGTTGCAAATCTATACAAGGAAGCGGTGAAACGTTAGGTGTTCTGGCTTCACCAAAGCATGGAAACCTCACCACTTGCATGATTTAAACCTGGGCTGGGCAGAGCACTGAAGGGAAAGATTCAACCCGTGCAGAAGGAGGCACTAGAAAGGACCCTAGACATCTTTCCCACCCCTAGCTTGGGGTTATTAGACAAGTGGAAAGTGAGGTACTTTCATTTGTGCACTACATTTTCATCAACACTCCCCTTCACCTAGAAATACTATTAACCATTCTGTACTTATACCCAGAATACAGGAGACCCAGCGTTCCTGGATTTTACCAATAAAAGCTGGTAAGACGACGTCAAAGACTGCACCAGGAGAGGGAGGAGGATTGTGATTAAGACGCTGAGTGGGGCTCAGGAGATCTGTCGCTGCCACAGACTCCAAGTGACTTTGGGCAAGTCACAGGCTCCCTGTGTCTCAGATCTGAAGAACAGGGGCCGTGATGCTCTCTACTTACCTATTTAAGCTGTGAGCTCTTTGGGGCAGGAGCAGTCCTGCTATGCACAGCTGGTAACGTACTAGGCCTCGATACTGCGGGGCCTCTGAGCACTCCTGGAACACC
Source organism: Platysternon megacephalum (assembly GCA_003942145.1). Taxonomy (NCBI): domain Eukaryota; kingdom Metazoa; phylum Chordata; order Testudines; family Platysternidae; genus Platysternon; species Platysternon megacephalum. The sequence goes on along the minus strand of QXTE01000014.1, from coordinate 1,805,363 downwards.
GCTATAAATCATTTCCCAGGTTGTGTTTAAAGGAGCTCGGAGAATAACCCATTTCAGCTATTTACCATTATGTTTTCGTTTTTCAGCTCTCCCATTGGATTATGTCCCCAAGTGTGCTGTTGAAAGGTTAAATATATTCAGCGACAGAGAAAGCAGGACGATGAAGTTTGCAACTTTTTGCTTTCTGTAGGTTAAGCAAGGGAGTCTTTTCTGAGCTGAAAACTGTAACGGGGAGCAGGGCTTTGGAGCTGTGCTCCGGCTCCGCTCCAGCTTCAGGCAAAAACCTGCAGCTCCACTGCTCCGGAGCTGCTCCGCGCTCCGCTCCAAAGCCCTGACGGGGAGTGAAATCTAGACTAAGATACCTTCAATGCTTCTCCCCCTCCAAACTGAATTGAAATACAGCTTGTAGGGAACTCAAAGTTTATTTTATGCAAACACTGGATTTCAGAAAAGAAAAGAAAAAAATATCAATCAAAATCCAAAGGTATTTAACTCCATTTCCACGGCTTGCTTTTCTGGCAGGACAGACTAGGTCATCCAGGAATCCTAGTATCAGAGCCCCAGGCCCTTCATAAGGAAGTTCTACAGCTAATATAGATGTTTATGGTGCACCCCTCTCCCCTTCCTGCTGGTCCCTGACTGCCAGGATGATCACAAAAGCTAGAAATGGAAGACAGTCAGTGGATCACGCAGTCCAGGTCGGTCAATCACCCCTTGTGTGAGAGAGGTGTACGCGTGTGTGTGTGTGTGTCACTTTTCCCTGTGTGGGAGGGATAGGGGTGTGTGTGTCACCTCTTCCTGTGTGTGTGTGGGGGGGGAGGGTTGGGGGGCTGTCACCCCTCCCTGTGTGAGCTCTAAAGCCTTAAAGATAAGAAGGTAAATAAAAAATCCAACTAGGCAGTATTTCTTTTTAACAGGGGCTCAATCAACTTGATGTTAATTTGAACGTTTGTACTGCATGGTTCTGATTGAATGCCAGTGAATTCGCTTGAATACGAGTAATTTTACCAGTTTTCAGCATAGGGAAATAGGGTCACCCTATGCAAACGAAGAAGGTTGAAAACCACTGCTCTATGTCCTACAAGATAGCCGATCCCAAGTTCTGTCCCCAGCGGTTTCAACCAGTGTGGCTGAGATCGCGTCTCAGAAGATCGAGCCCCCTGGCAGCTTGTCCTCACAGACTGAAGGAATCGCTAGGATCATCTGCACCCCAGCTGCAGTTCCAAAAGTTCATCGCCTGACCCCTAAACAGGATAACTCCGGCTGGTTTTGCTTTCTAGGGCGAGAGAGTTTAAGGCCAGAAGGCACCATCTAGATCACGTAGTCTGAGCTCCTGCGTATCCCAGGACACCAGCACCACCCTGCACCCGCACACTACGCCCAACACAGAAATGGGGCCGAAGCGTTACAGCCCCCAGGAGACTCGACTGTTACGATTTCCCTCCGTGACTCCTTCGGCGTCGGCACTCGGGGCAGGGGCAGGAAACGGGCTTGGGCAACAGCAACACCTGTGCCTGAGGCATGCACGAGGCATCTGCCTGGTATTTAGGGGCCCAAAGCTGGAGCTTCTGAGCGAGGAAGGGCAGAGGCCCCGGTCAGTCCCCCCATGATGCTCCGGGACAAGCCTGTGACAGAGGCTAGGACCAGAGAAGCTGTGGGCTCGGTTTGAGCCTTCTGAGTGGACTCGTTATCCCAGAAGAGATGGAGTTTTGCTTTAGCTTTGAGAGACTGGTGAGGGAAACTGAGGCAGTGGCTGCAGTACTGCGGCAACAAGGCAAGGCCCTCTCACTCTAACCGAGTGCTGGTATAACCTTCCTTAGAGGTTTTTTCCTTCCTTAGAGGTTTTTAAGGTCAGGCTTGACAAAGCCCTGGCTGGGCTGATTTAGTTGGGTTTGGTCCTGCTTTGCCAGTTATTGAGGTCCCTTCCAACCCTGAGATTCTATGATTCTATGAACCAGGTCAGCCACTGGCCAGCCACCTGCACTCCGGTCACATGCTACGCACAAGAGCCACAGGGCCACCCTTCCCGCTTGATCGTTCCCCACGAGGGCTGCATCCGGAGTCACACCAGTTACAGTCAGTGGAGACGCTCTGTCTAAGGAAGCAGGGACTCGGATGAAATGGGACACGATGCTGCCACTCCAGAGAGGCGCATCCTCGCCACGTGTTCGTACAGCACCGCAGAGAGGAACGGTACATTACCATGCGGCGGTGGCAAAACATTGCAGGCCATTCAAACAGTGGGCAGCATTACACTGCCTTTGAAAGCGGAGAGCTTGGACCTGGGCCATTTATCATGACAACTAATCATGTGCAGCTTCACAGCCCAGAAACTCAGATGCTGGGAGTGAGCAGCGTTCTTCCTGGGTTTGTCTTTTCCAGTTTGCTTTCATTGCTATCGGGTTTTATTTAGAACACAGCGATGGCTAAAAGTAACCACTGAGAGAGGCTGCACTCTGGCAAGTGCCTTTCTGTACGAAAGCAGCGCAGGAATGCACCGTGATGGGCACAGCTTCGCCACACACTCAGATCCCATGGGACAAGATGGGTTTTTCCCAATTTAGGGCATGGAGCAGCCAGCGAGGCTGGGGTTTTGGTCAGATAGGAACTGGCTGGGGGAGTTCAGGGGACAGAGCTGGTCGTAACTCAACCCCCCTTCACTTTAATGTAGTCATGCGTCACCCTCCCGAGCAGAGATGAGTGGTGCACTCAGGTCTGTGGTTTGATTTCCCAGCCTTCTGTTCAAACACACTCAATACCACCCCNCACAGTGTCCCCCCCCCCCCCCCCCACACACACCTTTCCCTGAAGCAGGGCTTCTCACAGAGGATGTGTGTAATGAGCTTCAGGGGTCAGTCGTGGGTCCAGTACTAGTCAACATTTTCATTAATGACTTGGATACTGGGTGGAAAGTAAGCTTATAAAATCTGCAGATGACACCACGCTTGGAGGGGTTGCAAGCACTTTGGAGAGCAGGATTAGAATTCTAAACAACCTTGACAAATGGGAGAATTGGTCTGAATTCAGCAAGATGAAATTCAATAAAGACAAGGAAAAATCAGATGCACAACTACAAAATGGGGAATAACTGGCATGGTGATAGTACAGCACTGCCGGAAAACATCTGGGGGTTATACTGGATCACACACTGAATAAGAGTCAACAATGTCATGCATCTGCAACAAAGGCTGGTATCATTCTGGGGTGTGTTAACAGGAATGTTGTGTGTAAGACATGGGAGGCGATGGTCTCGTTGTACACAGCACTGGTGAGGCCCAGGCTGTGTACTTTAGAAAGGTTGTAGACAAATTGGACAGAGACCAGAGGAGAGCAACAAAAATGATAAAAGGTTTAGAAAACCTGTGAGGAAAGGTTAAAAAAAACTGGGCATGTTTAGTCCTGAGAAAAGAGACTGAGGAGGAATCTGATACAGTCCTCAAACATGTCAAGGGCTGTTTATAAGGAGGACAGTGATCAATTGTTCTCCATGTTCACTGAAGCAATGGGCTTAATCTGCAGCAAGGGAGATTTAGGTTAGAAATTAGGGAAGTTAAGCTCTGGAACAGGCTTCCAAGGGAGGTTGTGGAATCCCCGTCACTGGAGGTTTTTAAGAACAGGTTGGACAAACACCTGTCAGGGATGGTCTAGGGTTACCTGGTCCTGCCTCAGCGCAGAGGTTGGACTTGACAACCTCTCGAGGGCCCTTCCAGCCCTGCATTTCTGTGATTTCAGCAGAGCTGGGAGTCACAGCACAGCAGCCTTGTGCCAGGGGGAGTCATTTCCTGGCTTCTCTTTGAAGCCATCCTTGAAGATGCAAGGGTTGCAGCTGCTGCACTCAGCAGGCGAGTCCTAATGCTGCACATGCTGTAACCTATTTTCCATCAAAGAGAACCCCCGCCTGTCTCACAATCTGTCTGCCAGTCACAGCACAGCTCCCCAGACACCTCACATCTTGGTACAGATTCATCTCCAGGAGCCACAAGGAGCAGAGAAGCTCAGTGCAGTCAGGCCCTAGAAGAGGGTCTGGGCGGACACACACCAAACTCTGTGGACAATGACCCTCCAAGAGCAAGCTGGTCTAAATGGTGACAGGCTGATGACTCACTCCTGCTCCCCGGCAATGCCTGGCCACCAGGGAGGGGTTTCCCACCTCCAAAATGAACTGCTCACAATTGCCCAAGTGCAACCATTTGTTTTCAGTCTCTTTTGGAGCACCAAGTAGTGGCAGGCCAGGGGCAATCTGGACATTAGGTCAGGCCCAACAGATCTGTGACAACTCCTGTGTTACTAATCCATAGGATGAAAGCCAACAGGATTCCTTTTGATTGCCGCAGGATGAATGAAACTGAGAGTCAGAATCTCAGCCAAGCTGCAGGGAGCTATTCTTGGTTTTCCATCTGAAAAAAGCTGTATTTTCTTTCTTAAAAGATAACTATGGAAAAATAAACAAACTGTACAGACTGCTGTGCTGTTTGCCGTACACCACCAGTCCCCACACTCCAGAAAGCGTACAGCAGCCAGCGGTAAATTACACCTGGCATTAAACGACACGAAAGTGAGTGGAGGGGCTAAGCCAGAGGCGCAGAATCAGGGAAATTCAGAGCTCACTGAGGCAGTGTGCCATAACCATGTGCTGTGGAGAGAGCTCTTGCAATGTCTACTGCACTAAGACAGACAGAAGATAGAATTTCAGCCACAATGCAGAAGTTCTGGGACTTTGTGCAGCATTTGGCAGTTTAATTTTCCTTTGGGGCGTTTTGACACTTGAGAAGGGCAGAAGGGGAAGAAGACAGAAGACACAAAAAGAATTAAGTGTCCACCAACAGGGGATCTTCCAGACCAATTACAGACCCTTACAACTACAGGTTCCCAAGCAGATTGACCAGGTCCTTGGCCTTCACAGAGTTCAGGTGTCACCATCACAATGGTAACGATAAAATGCCTCCCAAACTCTGAGCCCCACGAGGGAGCTGTGATGGGCCAATGTCACTGGCAGCTGGGGGTATGTCCCCTCTATGTGGACAGAGACGTACCCATGTGAGTCCCATTAACATTAATGGGAATCCCATAGCTAATCCCCACACATGGCTGAAGACTCATTCTTCCCTCTCTTGCCTCCCGCCACCAGTAACAAGAGCGCAGGGTAAATGCACAGCTAGGACTTCTCACCTTATTCTGTTTTATAATTGCCATTTAGCTGTAAGAAAAGGCAGCAATGCCACACAGTGCAGTCCTGGGAATGAGTGATACTTGAGTGTATGAAAGACTCATTATTCACTAAAGATCTGTAATAATCCCCTAGACATTAGCTGAATGACACATATTTAACCACGCACGAGCGCTGTTTGGGTTCCAGAATGGCTCACCCACGTACACAGTGGTAGGACAGGCTGGGGTGTAATTTCCATCAGCTCACGTCTGCAAACACATTTTAAACATGAGCAAGCAAAGGGCCCCGTCGTAGAACCCTCCTGCTGGGTTTGCACTTCATTCTTTCCTGCAATCTCAGCTTCCCACCTGTCAATCAAGCGAAGCATTCTACACATACAAGCACCCTACTTACTGGTCCATGCATTACTGACACAGGCTGCACCCCAAACCCAGGCATCACCCCTCTTGTACGCTCTTACTAAGGGCGACGCGCACCGCTGGCCAATGCCCTGTTGCACAAGGAAACAAGTCTCCAACCAATGACTCCTCTTAGCAACATCTCCCAGCATCATCTCTGCTTCCTGCAAGCACTAAATTAGTGGGAAACCAAGCAGATAATGAGAAAGGAAAGTTAAAATAAATAGGGATTTAAGAAAATAACTCACTGGGGAAAAAAAAAAAAAACACAAAGGAGAAAGTTATTCATTTCCTATCTGCATGTCCAAACCATGAATGTAGAGGACAACCAAAAGCACAGACACTAGTGGTCAAAGAGGGTGGATTCACACAGGGCTGGTTGTGGGAGCTGTAGGAGTGGCACAGGATTCTTCATGGCATTTCCAGAGAAATCTGATGCTCTGCGAGTCCTGCTATACCTTGGAATTCTTCACCCTCCTTGGCCAGCAGCTGACCGGCCACAGAATGGGATACAGTCTAGCCTGGCACGTCTAAGTTCCTGGCTCCAATGCAGTAGGTTGGTTCAAAAGCTGTCATCAGACAACTAATCTGGGGTCTGCCCAGGCAAGATTTCCCCATGATTTCAGAAGGTTGGAAGTGAAACCAAGAACAGCTTCAACAGAAGGCCAGAACGTTGGGAGTTATATTCTCTCTGCACGTACACACACACACACACACACTCCGGAAAGGGCCTTCCTTGGACTGAGTTAAAGATGGGACACATCGTTCAGGGAAGGCAGAGTGGGGGCAGGGCTGTTCCTCGTTAGGATTTGGGAGGGTGGCAGGAGAACACAACCCATGGCAGCCCAGGTGAAAGATGCCGATTTTGTTCCTAATGTCCCTTTGGTGCTAAATTAACACAATGGCGCCACTGATTGCATGGCTCACAGAAAGGGCCAGTTTCATGCGTGTCAGAGAAACACACGTTTTTTAGTCTCCTTGCTCTCTGTCAGGAAACTCCACTTATCACGCATTCATAACTTCCCCTTTCCCAGGGGGGCAGCTGCGGAGCCAACTGGACTACGCACTTTCTATTAAAAGGGAGTCTCCGATCAGTCCCCACAAGGTTGATATGAGGTTCTGAACCTCTTAGCAAAGCAAAGTGCTTGTAACTCCCTGGGCGCAGCACTGACAAACCCTTTCAAACCGCAGATGTGGTGACGGGACTCTCCTGTGCTGTCCTCGGCTAATGTAGGAGGGCTCCTCTCACGCTGCCGGCAGGACGCACGCGAACTGCGAGACGTTTGGCTCTGTGAAAAAATCATCACTGGGAACCATTTTTCAGAAAGAAAAATCGAGGAAAATCAATAGTGGCTTTTCCGCCTTGTGCAGCAGCTACGTGAGAAGCGACACAAGAACTTGCTGCATCCTCCTAGCTCGGGAATAGACGCCAACACCCACCAGCCCGCTCTGGGAGCTGGATAGGACGTAGGAACTTGAACTGCGGCAGAGCAGGGGGAAGGAGGGGAGGTGCTTACTCCTGCTCTCCTCTCTCGGGAGCCATGTCTTTGCTAGTAGCATTTATTTATATTTCCCAAACGAGCCTGGCGCCCCACTGTGCAAACCAATAAAGCAAAGACGGGCACTGCCTGGGGAGCTCAAAGGCGAGGATTATGGCAAGATGCTACAGGTGGTCAGACAGACAAACACAGGAGGGGCAGCTTCAAGGGAGCCACTCCAGCTTTACACCAGTGGAGTAACAGAAGAATCTGGCCCCAAGACACCAACAAGAAGCTTAAAAGCATTTTGTTGCCAAACCTGACAGCCGGGCCAGGTGCCTCTCGGCGTATGGAGCAGCGTCTCCATCACTCGCCCTCTCTCCTCATTGGATCTGAGGGCAGCCACTCCCCACAAGCCTGGCCAGGCGGGCGAGCGGCTACACCAATCAGGTGCTAGGAAGCACTAAAAGCACGGCAGTCACTGCCGGCCAAAGGAAGCCTGCGTGCATTAGCTCTGCCAAGTTTGCCATCTTCAGCTGCTTCGAGCCAGAGATCCAGAATCCCCCGCTGAACATCACTTCCCCCGACTGCCCTGGCCAGCAGGGCAGGAGAAATCCCAGAGCAGGGGTCTGGCAATTATTTTACTAGGGCAACAAGACAAAGCCATCCATCCGGACCAAAGGAGGTGAGGACAGACAAGAACAAGCAGATCTTCTCGTAAATGCTGCCTCCATTTCCAATATCCTTACGTCAGAAAACCACCACCACCGGCATGCCCCATTTAAAAAAAATAAAATGCTTTTGCTCTGTGGCTGCTATAGTTATGGACATGTGACAGAGCTGTAGTTATTCTGTACTGTATGGCCATTGCATTACCTGGGCTATATTAGTATTGATCGGCTACAGCTGCTGTTTTTGCAGATCTCATTAAATATTAAACTTAAATGATGCCAATATTATCCGCTGTGAAAACACGCCCCGAAGAGGCTAACGAAACACAGCGACCATTTTAATTATTTAGGCAGCGCCATAACTGCCCCGGCGCTTTAACTCAAGAAGCGATTAAGAGAAACGACAGGCACAAAAGCTTTCCTCCGAATGAACGGAAAGTCCTTTGCAACAAGGCAACGTCACGGACAACCTGAGTTCGGGCCCCTTGACCTGTGGGCCAGCAGGGGCAGCTGCCAAGCCCTGAGGAAGGGAGCGGTCCCGATCATTTTAGGCTGAGCTCTGGCTGACATTCATGCAGCACTCATGGAAATCATCTTCAGATCTCCTCAGCAAGGGCCCTTGCAATGAGGGGCCTTTAGTGAGGTGAGGAAATGGGGCAGGATCCTCGAGGGTGTCACTGCATAGTAGGAAAATGCACTACTGCAGTTCATCAAAATTACTATCCAGTGTCCTGGGCTGGTGGTGTCTTCCTCTCTCCGCAGCCGGTCTGAAAGAGACCATCAAGAAATACCTTCTCGTGCCTTGGGCATTTCTCCGGTAGCCTCTTAGGACACTTTGATTCTGCAGCCGGGAGTAATCAAACAGCCGAATGAGACTGCTCTCCTCTGTGAAGCGCTTTGAGATGTACTGATGAAAGGCTCTCTGTAAGAGCCGGGTATTATTGTTATAATAAAGCAGCTTATTCCCGTCTTGATGCATGCTGCAAACTGCCATATACACAAACGTGTTTCATGTGTGCCTAGAGAATAGAGAATAACCCTAAGGCTGCAACAGATTCCTCAGTCATTTACTTTAAACTACTTCCAGTCCAGACAAAATAGCAGCTAAATAGTGCTGGGGTAGGCAGATATTAGATCTAACTAAATTCACTAGGTGCAACCTCTTCTTTCTGTGGTTCACATGGGTATGACTAAAGATACAGTGTGTGTGGAAGCTGCCAAGAATACAAGCTTGCCTTTTGTTTGTTAGTTTGGTTTTGGAGGGGAAGGCCCAGAAAAAGAGTAGAAAGAAATATTTTTAAATGACAGGCTTTTAAGAAACAAATGTTACTTATTTCAAACAGAGGCGGCGAGGAGGCCTTCTTTCCTGCATGTGGCTGCTAACCAAAACTGCCCAAGCTCTGATGTGTTTTAATGCAGTGCCCATTGCAGCAGCATCAGGGCACTGGAACAATTCAGAGACATCACAGCCTCTCAACCAGAGGCAACTAGTTCACGTCTCCACAGAGCCAAATCCTGCATCCCTGCAGAGTTCATGCTCCCACTGCGGGGGAAAGGATCTGAAGGTTTTCACCCATATGCCTGCTCTGAAATGTAATTAACAGACTGACTAAGCCAACACAAAGGTGAATCCAAGTGATTTTAGAGTATAGACCATGAAGAGCTTTTACCAAAACCCATTTTCACTTGCAACAGATTATTGCATGCTTCAGAAGGGTCCCTATTTTCAGCTCTAGACAGGGGAGGGAAACCCCATTCTCAACAGCACCATTGTAACCAGCACACGCAGGGAGCCTCATCTCATCCTTGCCTGTCCACGTGTGAGATGTCACCTACGCTGCAAGAGGAATTCAATTTGCACACTAGATCAGTGGCCAGTCCTTGCTGGCTGAGGAGCACACTAGCTGTAGGAAAGTCTTGGCAGAACCAAAGCTTAGGCTGACATTCATTTTGCAAGTCGGGTGGTCTAAACTGCAATCCACACTGCAGAGGTGCTGTGAATATGCTGACTACAGCAAGAATAGCTGCAGGCTTGTATCTGGTTACCGGAGCATTTAACGATGGAGATACACACAGGAGTTTATGGCAGGATGTTCCATTTGTGCACACATAGCATTAAGATTATGGGTGGCATGTATTCTTGTAATCTGTACCACCTGCCTCACGGGCTATGTTTACTTGTGGCAGACTCTGCGTCTCAGCAAAGGCTACCACACACCTCCGAGTCCTTGTTTCTACCCTGGAATCCTTGCTGGAGCCTGGACAATGCCTCTGGGCAAGGCCAACACCAGACAAGCATCATGGAAGTTTTTGTGATTCTAGCGGGACAATTCCTGGAATCACAGGAGTTACAGATGGAAATGACCTATTAGATCTTCCAGTCCATCTCTGCAAATACAGGACTCTTCCCTATTGTACCTCTTCTAGTGTTTCCTCTAGTTTTAAGTTCACCAAGTGGCAGTACACTTTTACCCCTTCCACTGCGAAGATATGGGCATCAGTAATGTTGGGCCTGCCTTTGAACAGTGCTTTGAGATCTACAGGGGAAACAGATTCATAGTCTAATCAAGGCCGGAAGGGACTACTAGAACAGGGGTCGGCAACCTTTCAGAAGTGGTGTGCCGAGTCTTCATTTATTCACTCTAATTTAAGGTTTCGCGTGCCGGTAATACATTTTAATGTTTTTAGAAGGTCTCTTTCTATAAGTCTATAATATATAACTAAACTGTTGTTGTATGTAAAGTAAATAAGGTTTTTAAAATGTTTAAGAAGCTTCATTTAAAATTAAATTAAAATGCAGAGCCCCCTGGACCAGTGGCCAGGACCCGGGCAGTGTGAGTGCAGCTGAAAATCAGCTCGTGTGCCGCCTTCGGCACCCGTGCCATAGGTTGCCTACCCCTGTACTAGATCATCCAGTCTGATCTCCTGCAGAACACAGGCAGTGATTTCACCCAGTTACCTGGTGTTGAGCCCAATAACTGAACATGCGATACAAGTATTATTCATATGTTGTTCCGCAGACCAAGAGAGCTCACTGCTATTAATATTCGTAAACACCCTCCTTCCTCACACCAATAATTCCTCTACCTCCTCGGCGGACTATCACACCTCACTTGGATTTATCCAAGCCGTACATCCTCAGCTATATTTACTCTATACTCCTCAGCCAAGCCCCTCGCCTGAGTATCTCTGAGCTCCCACCGGTTTGCCAATATTTCCCAGCAACGCAATGCCCAGAACTGACCCCTGGGCTAGATGTGATTGCACCAGAGCAGCACAGAGCAACCATCGGCTCCTTCCTCCATGCCAGGCTGTCTCTTCACATGCAGCCTTCGGTAACCTGGCCTGCTTGGCAGCCACCCCACCGCACAAACTCCTGTCTCACTGGCTGCCTACCATCACCCCAAGGGTGCGCGCAGCGTTTCTGCTTTCCAGCACAAATGTTCCAATTACTCCCCACTGCATTCCTCTCTCCTCCCCATGTTCAGCTCACTTCACTGGCTATGTTTTTAATCTTTCTATGCCCCATTTTTTATTTCTCTGTCCTCAAGGATATTCTCAAATGCTCCCAATTAATATCACTGGTACATTTCATTAAGATGCTGTTCACCCTCTTCTAGATCATTCATGAAAACGTTAAACAAGACCACACCTAGCCCTGATTTCTATAGCACTAGATAGCTCCCCCCAATTCAATACATCGCCAATTAGGCCACCAACAAAGAGCAATGCTTTTAGTCCGTTTTCAATCCACTGGAGTGTGTTCTGTGATGAACAGAGCAATATTTGGATTATAAAACAAACAGAACCACATTTAAATGCCTAATTTGCTTACCTCCCACCCTGCTTCCCAAATAATAACCCTTTACATTTAACAGTTATTAAGGGAAATCTGAGTTGCTGTTATTTGGCTCCAATGTGTTAAGTCCTTGAGGGAGGAGTAATGAGAGGAAGTCAGGAAAGGGAAGTTTTAAGGCAAGAATGAGGCTGTAGAAGAATCACCCATGGAAATGATAGAAACCCCATTGCCTGACTCCTTTAATGCTAGATCAGACAATAGCTAGACTGTGTAAAAGAGGGCAGTACAGTGCAATGGGAGGAGGACAGTCTAAAAAGGCCTTTTTAGCATCTAACTTCTCCAATTCCAAACCATGTCTCTGTGGTTATGAATAATTCAACCCTGCCTTCCCAGGGGTTCAAGATGCAATAATCTGGGAGTGAAAATCAAGCGCTGGTTGATGTGCTGCAGGGACCTGCAGAAATTAGAGCCTCTGCTTGTTCTGTATAAGAAAGCTTACTAATATTGCCAAACACCATGCTGTTTGGTTGTAAATACAGAGGACTTCATGCAAGACATTTCAGACCAGCTAGTTTAGTTTGAACAGGGTGAGGCGGAGCTGGATGGGAAGTGTCCTTTTTTCATTTGATGGCTGTTGGTATTTCTAACACACGCTGTTCTCACATACATGTCTGGAGCATTAGGCTATTTTGCAGCCTTAGCTGAAAATGAGTCAGTTTTTTGGTAATGGGACTATAGGATCAGAGAAGGTAGAGATGGAAAAGACTTATTAGAGCATCCACTCCGGCTGCCTGCAATTGCAGAACAGAATCCCTCATCAAAAGCTGTAGGCCACTGACAGCGTCACGGATGCGAGGGACCTGCCAGTTCCCTTTGACAGGTGCGGGTGATGTGCCCTGTCTGTGCACGCAGAACCTCCCCCACCTGGGCACTTTGTTCCTGCCAGCAAACAAAGGATGGGAACACACACGAATCAGGCATGGTCCCTGCCACAGGGCCCCTCACCTGCCCGGCCGCGGGGGCCCCTCGCCTGCCCGGCCGCCGCGGGGGCCCCTCGCCTGCCCAGCCGCGGGGGGGACAGAGAGGTACAAACCGTTTCCAAACCTTTTTTTTTAACAGACTCTCTCTCAAAAGTGGCTACAGACCAGTTTAGGAAGCGAAATCCAGCAGGCTCCTGAGCAGAGGGATTTTCTCCAGCCAGGTGACTGGGCACCGGCAAGCCCCTGATTGACATCGCTGCAGCTGGAGCTGGGTGGCCGTGGTGGGAAGGGAACAATCCGGCGAAGCCCAGACAGATCTCCGGGGCTGGTGGAGGAGGGCGGCAGGCGGGGCAGGGCTCGGGGTCCCGGCTGGGGGGTTCCCGGGCTCTCACAGGGCAGAGGGGCCGGGCGAGTGAAGCCCCCGGGGTAGCCCGGTGCCCAGGTGCAGGCGGAGCCCCGGGCAGGTATCCAGGTGCACGTGCCACCCCGGGGGGGGGGGGGGGCCAGGGCCCGCCCCCCCCCCCCCCCCCCCCGCCTGCGCCCCCCCCCCCCCCCCCCCCGTCCGGGGACCCCGCGCCCCCCCCCCCCCCCCCCCGCGCCCGGGGGGGGGGGGGGGGGCGGGGCGGCGCGGGGGGGGGGGGGGGGGGGGGGCGGGGGGGGGCGGAGCCCCTCGCCCCCCCGTCCCAGCCCAGGCTGTGGGTCGCCGGCGGGGGGTGGCCGGGGGGGGCAGCGCCCCTAGTCCCAGCCCAGGCTGTGGGTGGCCGGCGGGGGGTAGCCGGGGGGGGCAGAGCCCCTAGTCCCCCCGTCCCAGCCCAGGCTGTGGGTGNGGGCGGGATTCCCCGGCCGCCCCCGCCGGCTGCTGCCCACGCGCCGCCTCCCCCCGCCCCGGGCTCTGCAGACACGGGGAGCGCGGGGGGCTGAGAGCCCTTGAACCGGACTGTAACCCCGGGGTGAGGAACCCACCCCGGCCAGGGGGTGCGCAGCCCCCCAGCAGCGCCCCCCAGCCCCGGTGTGTGTCCGGCGGGGGGGGGGCAGCGCCCCTAGTCCCAGCCCAGGCTGTGGGTGGCCGGGGGGGGCAGAGCCCCCAGTCCCAGCCCAGGCTGTGGGTGGCCGGCGGAGGGTGGCGGGGGGGGGCAGAGCCCCTAGTCCCCCCCCCCATCCCAGCCCAGGCTGTGGGTGGCCGGCGGGGGGTGGCCGGGGGGGCAGAGCCCCTAGTCCCCTCCCCCCCCCCAGTCCCAGCCCAGGCTGTGGGTGGCCGGCGGGGGGCGGCCGGGGGCGGCCGGCAGTGACCTGACTTGGCCGGTGGCAGGGCCCAGCCAGGGCCCGGCTGCATGTGGCAGTGGAGGGTTCCCCGGAGTCTCTAGGAATTAAAGATTCTGTCCGGCGATGGCACCTCCCGGATACGTCCAACCACAACCGGCCGCGCTGGCTCGAAGGGCCCCGTGTGCTGGGTCCCACCGGCAGAGCACACGGGGAAGGGCGGCTGGGATCGCTCGGCCTTGTCACGCGGACCCCAGGAAGCTGGGGCTTGACTGGAGTATCCCGGTTAGAAAGACCCCCCCCCCCCCCGCCCCATCTCCACTGCGGAGCCCACTGACGGTGCATTTATCACTCCCTGCTCTCGGCTATTCCAATGGCTGCGTGACCCTGAGGGCACCGGGCCATGTCTCCAGCCCTCAGATCATGCTCACCTGCGAGCCTGGCTGAGGCCGGATTTAGAGGTCTCGGCCTGTGGAAAATGATCGGATTTCCTGAGGTGTCAAATGTAAAACACAGCAGAGCCCCTCACACTTCACTGTGTCCTCAGAGCATCCAGGGGACGCCAGGCACAGGCAGATTAAATGACTTGCCTAAGGGCACACAGGAAGTCAGTAGTGCAGGGACTTGAACAGGGGTGGCCCAGGTGCCAAGACAATGGAGCTAAGCCTGGGCCATCAGCCTCTCTGAAGCAGAAAAATCAACCCGGGAGCCTAGAACAGCAAACAGAGGCAGTGTCCTGCAGGGAGCCATTCTGCACTGTCCCTGCCCGGGGACACAGACTGGATGAGCTGACAGAGTTTTCCCATCTGGGTGGCTCTCCCACAGCGACTCGTGAGGACAGGGAAACGGCAGGTAAAACTGGCAAGTCCAAGGCAAGGTGACAGGAAGCTGGATAAACCTGCTCACCGTACACAGCTTTGTAAACCACATTTGCCTGGCTCTGACCCTTCAGCCAGACACAAAAGGTGCCAGCCATCCGTCTCTGGCCATCTTGTCTAAACCCCCAGGCAGACTGACCACACTCCAGCTGCTCGTGTCTCCAGTTCTGTGGAGGCTGGAGGGCTCCACGCAGGAGCTGCTGGGACTGGTCATTTGAGTCCCAGCCAGAGTCAATGGGTCGGAGTCTGGCAGGGAATCAGTGGGACTAGTTTAGTGGGTAAGGGGAGCAGGATTTGACTACATCTAATGCCAGGACGGGAGCACGGAGGGGAACTAGCTCGGCGGAGGATGGTGGTGTGAGGTGCTGAATCATGAGTCAGTGTGTGGATTATACATCACAAGCAGATTTGAATATCATTCCCCCATCGCCTACCTGCCAAGCCCAGCCTGCCACATTTCTCCACTCAGCTGAGAGCACCCTGAAAACCTGCATTGTGTGCTGCAGACCTGCTGCTTTAGGTGCTGGGGAGGGCAGGGGCTTCACAAGAGAGAGAGATTTCTGCATTGAAGGCCAGACGCTTCCAGCCTATCGACGCTGGGGTTTCTATTGTATCTGTCACTGTGATCAGCCCTAGTCCACCCCTCTAGGCAGAACTGCTTGGGGGGCAAGGGGTGTTCGGGTCCGATTTCACCTTCTCTCCTCTGCTGTTTTCCTGTTGCAATTCAAAAGTCCACAGCCAGCTAAGATTGGAAAGCGAGAGCTTGGCTAAAGCTCCAATGGGAGAGCCCCTAGGGGTGACCAACGCAGCCCCCTGGAGCTCATCACAAAGGGGAGTGAGTCGAGAGAAGAGGGTGGTGATCCCTAGCTAGTCAGGACTCTTCATCTGGCCTGGATAGAAACCCTCACACCGAGCCCAGGCAGGACCAGGCTTTAATTTATTTTGTTTCTCTCTCAAATACAGCTAGTGCACCTGGGGTGTTTCTCCTTTTCCTGCCCACAGCATAACTAATTCACTTCGCTTCCTTCCTGCTCTGGAGCAGCATCACGGAGCCTGATTACCTGGATGCTCAGAAGCTTAAACTGTCTGCCAGTTGGCGATTTAACGGAGCAATATGTCATTTAAATAGAGAAAAGCGTTAGCAAAAAGCAACAGTGTAATCGTTAATACCCAGTGTCTCCAGATCTATGGGAATGGCACCCCTTCTAGAGGAAGCCATTCCCAACCTCCCAGGAGCAAAGAGCATGTGCTTACAGCGGGTTTGCTATTAAAGGCTGTTTATAATAGACTGGAGGGAAGTTGGGAGCCTTCATTCAAGGTAACTTTCTGACACAACCGTATAGCAGGAGTGTGTGTTCTGTGAACAGGGGAAAGCAGTGTGGATTGTTATTTCAGCTCAGACCTGCTTCAGCTAAGGCAGTAGCAAAATGTATTGAGGTGTGAACAGAGAGAAACTTTAGAGGGTGAGTTTAGTACCTACCTGTTTAGATCACGGGCGTGCAAACTTTTTGGCCTGAGGGCCACATCAGGTTTCCGAAATTGTATGGAGGGCCAGTTAGGGGACCCATCCGACCCCCCCTGCTTCTTGCCCTCTGATGGCCCCCATCCTGCCCCATCCAACCCCCCCGTTCCCTGACAGCCCCCCTGGGATCCCTGCCCCATCCACCCCTCCCTGTCCCCTGACCGCCCCCGGACCTCCCACCCGACTCCCCCCCGCCACCCCATCCAACCCCTCCTCTCCTTCCTGACTGCCCCTCCAGAACCCCTGCCCCATCCAACCACCCCTTCTCCCTGACCGCCCCCAGAACCCCTGCCCCAGACTGCCCCCCTCTGCCCCATCCAACCCCCCCTCTCCTTCCTGACCCCCAGGGACCCCTGTCCCCATTCAACCCCCCTATTCCCCACCCTCTGACCACCCCGCCCCCTATCCACACCCCCGCCCTCTGACCACCACCCTCTGGTTTAGATCTTGGAAGGACTAGTAAATTATTAGCTCACAATACCATGCAGGTGGCTGGAATAGTCTATTTTTGGAACTGGTCAGAAGACAAGAATATGGACCCAAATATTTGTATTCCTCTTCACACAGGTGAGCTCACTGATTGGTTTGGCCTTTGCTCTGAAGATGTGGGCTGGGGAGAGGGAAAGCTACCTGGCTTCATGAAATGTGCCCCATGAAATGTGGACCATTGTAAAATTGACATTGGTTTCTATTTCTGGGTAAGTTGCTGAGGAGCAGGAGTTACCTCTTCCTGCTGAGACACAGGAGACTTGGTATATTGATGTCCCACTACTTACTTACTTACTGTCTGTCTGTCTGTCTGTCTGTGCGCCACTTTACATAAAGCTTGGTGCAGCATGCACTGGTAAAAGGCTTAACTGCTTTGCTAATCAGGATCAGGGCATTCCTGCTGTGAGCTGGTGGGCAGGGGCACCCGCCAGGGAAGGGAGAGCAAGCTCCAGCCCTCAGTCCTTTTAAGGCTCTTTCTGTTGGGCTTGTTTTATTGTCCACACAACTATCCCTAAACAAAGCAAATCAACCGAGAAACAGAGCAACAATCCCGCAAGACTTTCCTTGCTTCAGGCAGCCAGGAGGGGACAGAACACATGGTTCTGCCTTTTTACATTGTGCCCCAGCCAGCCATGTGACAGACACCCTGTTAACCCTTTACAGGCTGCAGCACTTTTACTTTGCCAATGTGTATTTACATTACACCTCTACCTCGATATAACGCTGTCCTCGGGAGCCAAAAAATCTTACCGCCTTATAGGTGAAACCGTGTTATATCGAACTTGCTTTGATCCACCGGAGCGCTGCTTTACCGCGTTATAGCCGAGTCCGTGTTATATCGGGTGGCGTTATATCGGGGTAGCGGCGTATTTTATTCTGCTGGTGAAAAAGACCTTGGGCACTAGTAGAAGTCCACAATGTGATCACTTTATCCTAAACTGATGCAAACCTACATTTGTGCAGCTTTCGCTCGTTTTCTGTTTTGCACGGGTGTTGCCAGTGGTGAAAACTTTTTGCACAATTATAGGTCAGAGGGTAGAGAGCCACTTTGTCATGGAATAAATGCTCTTTACTTCTCTTCAGCTGCTGTCATCTCTGTCCCCTGGCTTGCAGAAGGTGCATTTGCAAGGAGATGGTAGACACTAGTGCCGGCGCAGGAGCGAGTGATGCTGGTCTATTGAGCACAGACACATTTTGGCAGAAAGCACACAGCTGGTGATGGTTTTCTCCCCACATCCACCAAGATCCCTCCCTGGTTTATTTCTATTTTTTACTTTCCTTCATCAAAAGCCCCACACAGCAATGACATTCCTGCGGCACGTGGCTGCGGGAGGCTTCTGCTCAGAGGAGGTTGCTTTTAGAGCAAGCTGGATTGCTGCCACCCACCCAATCAAGGTCAAACCCTTCACACCATACTCAGGCCCCTGCTGCCTCAGGCAGACGACACAGCTTGGTCTCTGCACTCTGAACTTCTGTTGCAACCAGGTGGCATTATTGCTAGCTGACAGGGTCAGGACTGCTCTGATTCTGTACACAGCTTCTGCCTGCTGAGCAGGAGTGCTGCCCTCCTCCCTGGCTCCTTCCTCAGGCACCCTCACATTGGGACTCTCATCCTTTAATAATGCTGCGACCTTTCCTTTATCTGGTTGTCAAGGTATCAACCGATTTGCGTCGTGTGGCAATCAATGCAGTTTGGGCTCCAGAAGCTGTGTCAGTCTGCGGTAAGGGATTCCAAGTAATAATAATCCAAATGCTGCTAAACATTTAATCCGAATTGAAAAGCTGACAGCAGTCTGCGTGCATCGGCTCAACCCTCTGCGCCACGGCTGGAGCAGGCAGGCCATAATTTTGTCATTTTATTGAACAAGGTAGAGCAGTTACCCTGCTGGAGACGGAGCCAGTCTCTGCTGGACTATGTGGGAACCTAGAATACTTCAGTTTATGAAAACGAAGCCCCCCCTTCCCAGGCAGCTGAATGCCTACAGCAGCCAAATCTGCAGTGGGCAGAGGGACGTCTTGCTGCCTAGAGACAAAGTGAAGTTGCGGGTTACTAGTAATATTTACAGGCTTGATTCCAGTGAGAAGAACGGTGCAGCAGGGATTTGTGTTGCTAACTGTCAAAGGCAGCTGGAGTACAGCAATGGGTGCAGGATGGAACTGGAAGTGACTCACAGACACCATATACTGACAAACCCTCTTCTAATCAGACAAAAATTAGTGTGCGGTCAAGACCCAGACCCAGAATTGAACATGTAACTCAGTGTAGTGGCTTGGAGGGGTTCCTCCCTGTCTGCGTTAGGGGGAGGCCACGCCGCCTTATTATGCCACCTAGCGGCTGAGAGCTGATCAACAGGGGACCAGCACTCATAACAGGCTGTAGCCAGCCCTCTGGCTGGGGCAGGCAGCAACACCCTCAGGCTCCGCCTTCTGGGCAGGGCCGAGCAATACCAAAGCAGCCTATGGCCCAGTTCCGGGGCTGGGGCAGACAAACGCAGGGCCTGGGGTCTAAGGGGGGTAGGCTGCCACCCCAGCAGGGGGGTTGGCAGCAGGGGGTAGGGGGAACCGGGCCCACCCTACTTCACTGGGTCCCAGCCCAGGGCCCTAGCAGTGGTGATCCTGCCAAAACACACTGACCATGGTTTCAGCAACACAACCGGACTAATGTCTGGTTTCCCAGGGCTACTTCCTACCCCTACTTGTTTGTAGGGCTTGGTCGCTCATGGGCCCTCAGACTCCTCGGCAGCCGGCAGTTCCAGCAGCTCCTCCAGAGGCAGGGGTGGATACAGCTCAGTCTCTGGTTCAGGGGCCAGCAGCCATGTCCAACTCCTTCCCTGGCTCTCCCCAACAGAGCCAGAAGCCCTGCCTCTTATACTTCCTGTTCGGCCCCGCCCCTTCCGGCCCAAGGAGGGGCCTGGCCTGGCTCCGCCCACCAGGGGCTGGGGAGTAGTTCCTCCCTGTCTGCCTCACTACACTCAGGAACAATATCTAATTGAACGTTCAGATGTTAGTGTGGTGCCTGGCTGACTAGCCTAGCTCCTGTCCCAGCCCATGTAAATCAGTGACCAGGGAGATGGGGCCAGCCTGGACCAAGCCATGAATCACAAAGGCCTTGTGTGTCTTCCATGCTTGAACAACAAGAGCAGGGCAGTAGGAGTATAGTACTGACCAGCATGGTGACGGTGACTGTGAAATGCTCAGGGAGATTAGAGAGGCAACAAAAACAGAAAACCCAATAATGGGGATTTCAACTATCCCCATATTGACTGGGTACATCACCTCAGGATAGGATGCAGAGATCAAATTTCTAGACACCATTAATGACTGCTTCTTGGAGCTAGGGTGACCAGATGTCCTGATAAAATCAGGATTGTCCTGATGTTTAACTCTTTATCCCACATCCCGACCGATGTACGATCAGGACTCCATTTGTCCCGCTATTGTAGGGTTGCCAGGCAGCTCCACGCAGCTCCCCAGAAGTGGTGACATCTCCCTCTGGGTCCTAGGCACAGGGACGATCAGGGGGCTCTGTATGCTGCCCCTGCCATGAGCGCCGGCTCCGCAGCTCCGAGTGGCCAGGAACCACGGCTAAGAGGAGCTGCGGGGGTGGCACCTGTGGATGAGGCAGCGCACAGAGCCACCTGGCTGTGCCTCTGCCTAGGACCCAGAGGGAGATGTCGCCAGTTCTGGGGAGCCGCCTGAGGTAAGTGCCACCCAGAGCCCACACCCTGCACCCCTGCCCCAGCCCTGAGCCCCCTCCTGAACCCAAACTCCCTCCTGGTGTCAGCACCCCAAACCCCCCTCCTGCACCCCAACCCCCTGCCCCAGCCCTGAGTCATGCTCCCTTGCAGTGGGGGCTGGAGCTGTGGTCATGTGCTCCTGACCTGGGGCATGTGGCGGGGGCCAGGGCTTGTGGCAGTGGCTGGAGCTGGGGCCTTGAGCCCCCCTCCCCATGGCTCTGGTGGGGGCTGTGAGCCTGTGGCTGCCCCCGCCCCGATATTTTACTATTGCGATCTGGTCACCCTATTTGGAGCAGTTAGTCCTGGAACTAAGAAGGGGAGAGGCAATTACTGATTTAGTGGAGCACAGAGTGTGGTCCAAGAGGTGAATATAGCTGACCCACTCAGTAATAGCACCCATAAAGTAATGGAATTTAACATCCTTGCAGGGGGGGAAATACCAAAGAAACCCACCACAGCAGCATTTCACGTCAGAAAGGAGAACTACACAAAAAACGAGGAAGCTAGTTAAAAACAGTCACAAGTCTGCACGTTGGATGGAAACTATTTACTAACACACCATAATAGAGGCTCCAACTAAATGCATACTCGAAATAAAACAAACAAACAGTAAGAGGACAAAAAAAAAAAATGCCCCCATGGCTAATCAACAGAGTAAAAGAGGTGATCAGAGGCCAAAATACATCCTTTAAAAACTGGGAGTCAAATCCTAGTGAGGAAAATAGAAAGAAGCATAAACTGTGGCAAGTCAAATGTAAAAGTTTAATTAGGCAGGCCAAAAAAGACTGACTAACAGCAACAATTTTTTTTGGTAAGTACATCAGAAGCAGGAAGCTGCCAAACAATCAGTGGGGCCACTGGACAATCGAGGTGCTAAAGGAGCACTCAAGGAAGACAAGGCCGTTGCAGAGACGCTAAATGAATTCTTTGCATCAGTCTTCACTGCAGGGGATGCAAAGGAGATTCCCACAACTGAGCATTCTTTTTAGGGGACAAATTTGAGGAACTGTACAAGATTGAGGTGTCAGTAGAGGAGGTTTGGGACAAATAAGGGCAGATATGATCGAGGTCTATAAAATCATGACTGGTGTGGAGAAAGCGTTATTTACTGCTTCATGTAACAAAAGAATCAGAGGTTACCTGATGAAATTAATAGGCAGCAGATTTAAAACAAATGTAAAGAAGTATTTCTTCACACAGCGCACAGTCAACCCATGGAACTCATTGCCAGACAATGTTGTGAAGGCCAAAAGTATAACTGGATTCAAAAGAGAATTAGATAAGTTCCTGGAGGAGAGGTCCATTAATGGCTATTAGCCAAGATGGTCAGGGGTGCAGCCCCATGCTCTGGGTGTCCCTAATCCTCTGACTGCCAGAAACTGGGACTGGACAACAGGGGATGGATCACCTGATAACTGCCCTGTTCTGTTCATTCCCTCTGAAGCACCTGGCACGGTTGGAAGACAGGACACTGGGCTAGACGGACCATTGGTCTGACCCAGTGTCCCCTTTTTCTGTCCTTTATCTTTGTGAGGCACTTAAAGGCAAAGCTGACCTTTTAGAGGTTTGATATGAGCTAGAACATGTATTTGGTGCTTAGTTTGGGCTTCAGCACAAGCCAAAGTAGTTACTGCTGGTGGCCCCGAGTAAGCAGCCTCCCTTCTGAATTCTTGCCTGAGACCCCACGTATTTCAAGGACATCACTGTCGGGTGCACATCACACAAGATAAATACTAAATGTCACCCCCACGCTGCCGTGACCATTGTGCCCTCTAGGCTAGAGCAGTCAGCACAGCTGCCACTAGTCTCCTCACCTGCACATCAGGCTGTTTGCTGCCTCTGTACAACTCTGGTGGATGCAGATTTTCCTGAGCTGCCACCTGAGGATGGGAAGGGTTTGACTTCTCTTTGGTGCTGGTAAAACAGAGGTTCCAGGACACTGCTTGTTATTTCATGTCTTTTCCCAGGTAGTCCTAGAAGTCAGGCAAGAATTTCTTCCAAATAAGAAACTTTCCAGCACAGGCTTCCAAATTGTTAGCAGAGCAGGGCTTCCTAATTTCATTGCCCATGAAAAACAATGTCTTAAACCAAAGACACATTCTGCCAAACCCAAGAGTTTTCAAAGTTCTAGAAGCTTTGCAAGCTCCAGAACAGGCCGAGTGCTTTCCACCCCATGGCCTGAGGGCACCGCCCAGCTGCTAGAGAAAAGCCTTGGGAACATCTGCAGTCACCACAGTGATATTATTCAGTATTTTAATAGCTGTCAAGAGTTCAGCTGGCAGCTCTCTAGGGGAGGGGAAGGAATTTGTTGAGTCTATTATAGATGTCAGTCCATAGCTGGTCCACAGAAACGTAATAAGGCCATCTATCCTGGAGCCTGCTTTCCATGTCAACCAAGCAGAGATATTCAGAGAGACAGACAGACACTTGACTGATGAGTCTCAAACATCATTCAAACAATGGGTCACGGTCACTCACTGTTTGGCTGCTGTCAGAGGAAAACTTTCTTTCTTGTCTTTTTGCCAGCCCCAGGCTTGAGTTCCTGGTGATCCCACTGCAGTCACATGCCACCTCCTGGAGAGGATTGCTCAGGATGTTTGCCAGACATGCTGCTGCTCAACAACAACAGGAAGGTAGGGAGCACTTACTTCCCTGCCACGACCACCCTGCTGCTGGTGAAATGCGGGGAGGTGCCCAAAGTCCTGGACCTGAGCTGCAATCCAAGAACGCAGCAGGCTCAGATCAGTATTACAGGCCAAATCCTGCTTGCCCCTCTCTCTCACTGGCTTCAGTGGGGTTATAAGGCAAGCAGGACGTGGCCCTACGCAGGTTAAAAAGAGAGACTTGCAGACAAATGAGGATCAGGGCAGGGAATTTACATGCCCTAGAGCTGATGCAGCAGTCTGCCTCTATGACAGAGCTGCAGTAATTACTGGTCCCAGGATGCAATGCTGCATCTTGTGCTAAGAACACGGCTAGCGGAAGCACTTAGTCACTGCACTGCTCGGATCGAGAGGTGGGATCTGTAGTCTCTGTGGACTGAGTATCCCTATTAGATACAAGATCCCACACAATCCACTGTAGAACTGCATTTCACCTTTGCCCTGTCAACAGCACGTAGGTGATTTACCAACGCTCACAGCGCCAGTCCTCAGCTAAGCAGCTCATAGCAGCTGGGTGCCATATCAACCTGGGCTGCTCAAAGACAAGGAGATGCCTCTTCAAAGTCGCTGCAATGCACCGCACTGCTACTAGGTGTCACGCACACACCCGTGGGATGTGTGGCTGAATTTGCTCATGGTTACTTAGGGGACATGGACACTTAGCCAGTCCCACTTGTGTGTGCTAAGGTTCTGCACATAGTCCTGGGCTTTACAGACACTGAGTGTTGAGTCTGGGCTTGGGTATCCATTTTTCATGCTCCAAGGCCAAGGTTGGGGTCGTTCTGGTGCCAGCCGACTTTACAGCTCAAAGTGAAGAGCGTGGTTCATGCCAGACTGCATCTGTCCCTACTCATCTACTACACCTAGGGGCCACATCGGTGCCTTGAGAGGCAGGACTTGGCATCCTGCCCCACAGTTTTGTCAGATGATTCATTAAGTGCCAGGTGAATGACTCAGCATTAGAGAAGCATAGAAATGTTGAGGGAGACCAGAGAGCAAGTGCAGGGCATGTGCGGTTGAATCAGGAGTGTTTGCAACATCTGAGATGCAGCTGGATTGTGTTGGCAAACCTATGGTCCGTCCTGTCTAAGCAGAACATGGTGCTTCAAGGGACACAGGTGAAGACCTTATTTAAACGAAAGTTTGAATTCTTTTTACTTGGTTTAGAATTTCTCAGAAGTTTGGAAAAGAGGAAGCTTCCCCCGACGGAAGGGTTAACCTGGTTAACCAACACTGTTCCCCTCCCCAGCGAGAGCCGCGGGGGCTGGAGCCCCTACACCGGCCGTTTCTTTACTTCTTCGAACAGTGCTGTGGGGAGCAGCACCAGGCTGAACGCCAGTGGCTCCAGGAAGAGCCCGTTAACGGCCTGCTGCAGGACGGGAGCGTGCACTTGCACTGGGACTGTGCAGTGTATCCCACGGCGGCAGCGTCACCACTACATTGTTCGTTTCTTAAGGGTGGATTTTGCTTAAAGAACTAGCTCTTCAGAGGGGAGATTTTCCGCCAGAGTCTGATCACTTTTATCCAGGACACGCCAGAGGCCTTTGAAGCGTGTCTTCGTGTGAAGAAACTGTTGAGTCCTGGAGTCACTGGACATGGGCAACCTTCTGCTAGGACAGAACATTCTTCTCTGAGCAGCAAATCTGCCTGAAGCTTTCCTCTAGCTAGAAGCCTCTCCAAGCCCCCCCCCACGCTAAACAATTTCAGTCAGGCCCATAAGGCCTGAATAAGAACGTCTATGACACTGTTGACCTGTCTGGAACAAAGAATGTCGCCATTTCAAACTGGAGGGCACGTGCTCTAAAGACTGAGGCCTTTCGACAAAATCCAGCAGCAAGAAACATCCCGGCACATAAAGATGCTGTTTTGAAAGACTAGATTGTGCCTTTTGCTGAGAAAGAGTGACGAGGTCTGAGCCCCTAGATTCTACACTCCAAGGGCTGCTGCAGGAGAAAACAGGCGCCAGGTGCCAGTTCAGCTGGTTGTTAAACATCTGGAACACGACAGATGCAGGATAAGAACCTGACTAGAGTGGTGCAAAGGTGCTCAGGCACCATGGGCTGCAGCCAGCTGTGCTGGGGAGCAGAGCCATGTAAGTACCTGCTGAGATAAAAGGGGGTTAATGATTTCAGAGAGGGTTAAACCCTACCTAAAAAGGAGGTTTCGCTTAGCAGCTCAGGTCACCCATACACCCTTAGTCCCCTAGCACAGGGGCCTTAATTTTATTGGAGGCCTTTAAGTTGGGCTTGGTATAAACAGCGTAACTAGCTGTGGGCAGCCGCGGAGCATTATTCATGTAACAGACTGACATTTACAAGTCACACAGCTCTCCCCCCCGGTGAGTCACAGGAGATTCGGTCCGATTTGGGGACACGTCACATTAGGTGATGCTAGAGCAGCAGCTGCTATTAGAAGCAAATCCCGCTCTCTGTGATTCTGCACGGAGTTACGAGGGGTTCTGTGCCGCATGCCCCAGAGTTCTGCCTCTACCCAGCCTCAGAAAAAATCCACTCGCATCCTCCTGAATCCTGTTGTGCATTGGGTACATTGGCTCTTCCAGACCCATAGAAGATACCGTGAGTGAAATCCTGTGTCGTCATGAAGCTGGCAGCATTGAGACAGCAGATGGGTCCAACCTTTGAGAATGCAGTCTGCTTTGAGGGCTTCTTGTGTCAGCCCAGCCGCCTCATGCTCGGAAGCTTTCAGAAGATGAGTGGATTTCTTTTCCCTTTGACTCATGCTAGCTGTCCCAGGCTGGGTGCGGTTTGCCTCTGGCAGTGCCATCACTGCTGTTCTCAGGTTACTCTTTCCTCAGTCTGCATCTATGGGAGCAGGTTAAACGCAAATAGAAGAGATACGTGCTCCCCGCCGTGCCATTGTATTTCTGTTTCAGCTTGCGCAATGCTGCTCCAGCATCTGGCACTGCACTGGATTTATAAAATGCCAGCACTTGGACTTCTTGTCCCTTTGATTTGTAGTTTGAAGGCTGCAGCCTGTATTTTTCCAGGGCCTGTCACTGTTACTTTTGTAGTTTAAAGCAAAGGAACCAGGCTATGTAATATGTGCAATGAGCCAAATTTATCCTTGGTGTAATTTCATTCACTTCACTGGAGATACAGGCCAGAGATGACTGTGTCTCCAGGTTTAGATTTACTGTTACCAACAGGCTGGCTCTTTATCCTCAGTAACGTATTCTGCAGCACACAGCATTGCGTATATTGTGTACTGGCAATGGATTGGTTTCTGCAAGGTGCTTTCCTGCTTTTGCATTGTCACCATATTTTACTGATTTAGATTTTTTTCAGGGTCTATCCCAGAATTAGGCTTTATTAAATCTACAGCATCTTGAATTGCCCATACCACGCAGCTCATCCCAGGAATCCCCACACTAAACCAAGCTCTCCGGACGGCCCACTCCCCAGATCCCAGAAAGAAAAGGTGAGCTTTGCAGCCTGCCTAGAAAATTAACAAATCTATTTGGATGACACTTTTCCCAAATGCAAGAACTGCTACGTGTCAATAGACCCGCTCAATACGTATAGTGATTAACCCCCGTTCTGCAGCACAGACACAGATATTTACAGCGCACCATAGCTCCTGCGTCAACTACACAATCACCCTTCTCTGCAACAGCGAGACATGCTGAACTGTGCAAGTCCTGCATTGACTGGTAATCCTCCCTCGAGAGAACAACCTTTAATTTAATATTTCCAGGCCCTCTGGAGAGGGCTGTGGAGGCTCCGGACATGCATCAACTGGCAATTTTATCCTGATGCATCTGCAGGAAAATATTGACATCTTCTTAGACTGCTCATTCTGTTCTATTCAATTCCACAGAGCCCAGTGCTGCTTTCCCCAGCCCTCTCTCTGAAGCTCTTGTATCTCCCTGCCTTAGTTCACGAAATGCCCTGGCTTCTGGTTTATTTAGTAACCAGCGCTGAGACCCAATTTTTTCCAGAACCTATTATAGCTATT
This sequence comes from Platysternon megacephalum, assembly GCA_003942145.1. NCBI lineage: Eukaryota > Metazoa > Chordata > Testudines > Platysternidae > Platysternon > Platysternon megacephalum. The sequence goes on along the minus strand of QXTE01000014.1, from coordinate 1,778,343 downwards.
CAATGGGGTCTTTCCGCCAAAGGCCCAGCCTAGTTAGTGTTCACTAGACTGAGCCACTTCCGAGTCAATACACACGAGCACAAGGAGAACCCAACATTTCGGGCAAGGATCCTAACTCCGTCTGGCTGATCCTAAACGAAGCAGGTGAGAGCAGCGGTGAGCATAGCCAGGTTCTCTGTTCTGCTTCTTCCTGCATCAAAGGCATCCGCGCCGATCTCGCCACATCCTCTTGCACTCCCAGGCCAGGCGTTGCACTGGCCTCAACAAATCCTTATCTATCCTGGGGACTCACCCCCATTAAAACCTCGTGGCCTCATTCCAGTGCCTCAAGACAGCCATATTCCACTGCATTTATGGAGCTTCTTCATGTCTGCACCCTTCAGTCCACTCACCTCGGTTGTTTGGCCCAAATCTCATGGAGCTGGACTCGTTCAAAGGCTTTTCCAAACCCAGGCCCGCAGAGCTCCCGCCCAGGTATAGGACTCTACAGCCAAGCGATTAAATGAGCCAAATGAACCTGTCCGGTCCTGCTTGGCCTGTCCAGGGGTGGCCATGGCCGTCCCTGGGACATTCCTTGGGTGTTAAGAAAAAGGAAACCATGGGAACAAATACAAATCAAATAAGACAGGTGTGTTTTAACTGCAGAGTTAACTGAGCATTGAAAACATGCATGGTAGCAGCTCCATCTGCAAACAATAACCAGGTGCTACTGCATTACAAGAGTGCCGTCCAGGCCCAGAAAACAGCATTAATACTGAAATTACAGTAACTGTAGGTACTTCCTCACTTGCTTGCAGTAGCTATTAATGCACCAGATATTGGCTGTCATTCAACAGAACACCATGGAAATATGCGCCATTCACAGCACTCAAACTAGTCCAGTTAGCGGAGTCGATCCCATTGCTTAACCTGTAATGTGTTAACATCCCTGAGGGCTCGCCAAGCCTTGCTATTTGGGTGTTGATCTTACTAATCCTTGTATAAAGGGGACAATCAGTTTACACAGCAGCTCAGCTTGTTGTCTAGATTTGTTTCATATGAAGCTTCTGAATAAATCCTGGCTCAACAAAGAGACGCTGCTGTATTTATCTGGAAGGAGATCTGTATCTTACCTCAACTGAGTTAAAGAATTCACTCCTTTATTTGGCCAACCTGATGGCATGTCCCCTTAGGTCCCTGCTCTCCACTCCGGGTCATGCTTTGTGCAATATGGAATGATTGCCCCTAATGGCAAAGCGATCAATCAGTGTGGAACCTACCCAGTTTTTATACCGAAAATTCATTCTGAGGACAACACATGATCACAGTCACCTTGTAGAAGGCTAGTAGGTGCATCTGGGACAGCTATTAAACATTTTGGTAAACTGTTCAGTGATCACCAGAGAATTAGAAAACCCTCTTCTCCAGACAGAGATAAATAAGGGCCAAACATATTGAAATGAAACATTAAACAGACCTGAAACCCAACTGTCTCGGCTAAACTATTTTTGATGTTAAAGAAAAATCAAGTGAGATTTCTCTTCATCCCCCGACCCTCATTTGTAATTTACCTGGTTCTCTTCACTCCCCGGCTCTGGCTGAACGCCAATGGGCATAAACAGCCCCCGTTCAAACAGGTCTGAAGATCTCTCATGATGTTCACTCTTTGCTCACGTTCATTGCTGAATTGGAATGGAATTCTGATGGCTACAGAATTGATAAATCCACTCTTAATGAGAGCTCTGGAGTCCCCATCTCAAATTGCTAAGGAAAAATGCATTAGTTTAGGACAACAGAAAATCCAGGGTAACATTCATTGCCAAGGAAGCCAAAATGTTTGATGGAAGAGTCTATCCAACAGGAGAGCTGGGCCACTTGAGATGAATGTACGGTACCATGAAAATACCGAAGTGATATTGGTACATGTTCAACACAAAGTAATGCTGCTGTATTTCAATCGGCTTAGGTCATAATTTAACTTCTGACTCATTCACTTTAATTGGCATATAACTTCTGTACAGCAGTACCTCAGACTTCCATAGAGCAGTGAGATTTAGTGTGCTATAGACTTTAAGGATGCGCCAGGCTTTCCTGTGTAACCCGTACTAAGTATTTATATGGGCCATAAAAAATTGCTCTGACCTGTGACTCCCTGTGCAATTGATGTACTAGTCATTACCTCTGTTCATAATTCTGCTATTACATCTCTCTATATTAACATCAGGATGGTTCATATCCTTGATCAACAGGACAAAACAAAATATCCAGGAATTTCTAGGAATGTATTGCAGACAACTTTTGGTTTCAGAAGGTGGAGGAAGTAATGGAGGGGGACAGCCATTTTACACGTAATTCTGACTATCAGGGAGAAACTGGTTGAGAATCTGAAGGAGGAAGACAATTTGGGTGAAAGTGATCACAAGATGAGGATTTCAAGGAAAGGAAGGAGTGAGAGTAGCATAAGGATTTAAAACAAAAACAAAAACAAAAAAACAAGGTCAGTGAGGTAATATCTTTTATTACTCCAACTTCTAAAGTGGGTCCAATAAAAGACATCACCTCACCTGCCTTGTGTGTCTCATATCCTGGGACTAACATGGCTCCACCACCACTTAATAAAAAAGCCAACTCAGAACTGGTAGGTCAGGTCCCAGGGGAAGAAAATTGAAGGGAGAAAGGAGTTCAGAAGAGGTGGCAGTTTCTCAAAGAGACAATATTAAAGGTGCAACACCAAACTATCCCAATATGAAGGAAAGATAGAAAGAATAGTAATAGGCCACTCTAGCTTCATTAGGAGCGCTTTAATAACCTGAAAATCAAAAAGGAATCCTATAAAAAGTGGAAACATGGACAAATTGCTGAGAAGTAGAAAAGAACAGCAGAAGCATGTAGGGACAAAATCAGAAGGGCTAAGGCACGAAAAGTGTTACACCTAGCAAGGGACATAAAAGGCAATAAGAAGAGGTTCTATAAATACATTAGGCACAAGAGAAAGACAAAGGAAAGTGTAGGTTCTCTGCTTAGTGGGGAAGGAGAGCCGATAATGGATAACATCAAGAAGGCTGAGGTGTTTAATGGGTATTTTGCTTCAGTCTTCACTAAAAAGATAAATTGTGACCAGGTACTTAACAAAATAAATATAAACAAGGAAGAAGGAACACAGCCAAAATAGGGAAAGAAGAGGTTAAAGAGCATTTTGATAAGTTAGCTGTATTCAAGTCAGCAGGCCCTGATGAAATTCATCCTAGGGTACTTAAGGAACTAGCTCAAGCAATCTTGGAACCATTAGTGATTATCTTTGAGAACTCCTGAGGGACAGGTGAGGTCTCAGAGGACTGGAGAAGAGCAAACATAGCACCTATCTTTAAAAAGGGGAACAGGAAATTTTAGGCCAGCCAGCCAGCCTAACTTCAATACCTGGAAAGATACTGCGACAAATTACTGAACAATCGTTTTGTATGCACCTAGAGGATAACGGGATTAAAAGTAATTGCCAACATGGATTTTTGTCAAGAACAAATGCCAAACCAACCTAATTTCCTTCTTTGACAGGCGTACTGGCCTAGTGCAGTGCTTTCCCTGCGCAAGCGGCGGGCCAGCTTTGTGCAGTCCTGGCCTAGTGGATGTGGGGAAGCTGTACACATGCTCGATTTTAGTCAGGCTTTTGACACAGCCCCACATGACATTCTCATGGACAAACCAGGGAAATGTGGTCTAGATAAAATTACTACAAGGTGGGTACAAAACTGTTTGAAAGACCATTCAAACAGTAATTATCAATGGTTTGCTATCAAACTGGGAGGGGTACTGCAGGGATCTGTTCTGGGTCCAGTACTAGTCAATATTTTTCATTAATGACTTGGATAATGGAGTGGACACTATTCCTATAAAATTTGCAAAATTTACTTAGGAAGGAAAAAATCAAATGCACAACTACAAAATGAAGAATAACTGGCTGAGAGTACTATTGAAAAGGATATGAGGGTTATGGTGGACTACAAACTGAATGAGCCAACAATCTGATGCAGTTGCAATAAAAGCTAATATTCTGGGGTGCATTAATGGGATTGTTGTAGGTAAGATGGGAGGTAACTGTCCCACTCTACTCAGCACTGACAAGGCCTCAATTGGAGGCCTGTGTTCTGGGCGCTGCACTGTAGGAAAGATGTGGACAAATTGGAGAGTCCAGAGAAGAGCCTCAAAAAAGGTGATAAAAGGCTTGGAAAACCTGACCTGTGAAGACAGTTGAATAAAACTTGGCATGTTTAGTCTTGAGAAGACATTGGGGGGGGGGGGGCACTTGCTAACAGTCTTCAAGTATGTTAAGGGAGATTACAAAGAAGATGGTGTTCAATTGTTCTTCACGTCCACTGAAGATAGGACAAGTCGTCAGCGTAATCTGCACCAAGGGAGATTGAGGGGAGATATTAGGAAACTCTCTAACTCTCAGGGGAGTTAAGCTCTGGAGCAGGCGTCCAAGGTGGGTTGTGGAATCCCCACCACTGGAGGTTTTAGGAATCGGTTACACACACACCTGCCAGGGCTGGTCTAGGTTTACAGGGGCAGGACTAGACGACCTCTCGAGGTCCCTTCCAGCTCTACATTTCCATGATTCTCTGACTGGCGCACACACCTGCCAAGGCTGGGTGTTTTTGCCTCTTTTACCTGGTTTGAGGAGATTAGAGTTGTAATTTCGATGCAGCTTCTAATGGGACCTTCTTAACCCTTTGGGGGGTGGGTGACCACAACATGTAATGACGCTAATGAATTCCACAGGGATTACCCCAAGACACGCAGCATGAAGAGCACGGCACATTTTAGTCCAGTAGCTTCTGTTCAAGGGGCATTTCCCATTCAATCCAATGGGCACATTAACCCATCTATAACCCTGAAGAGAAAACTCCTGGGACACCTTCTTGGAAGGATTATTTAGACCACACACAATTTCTGAAAAGAAAAAAATGACACCCTATTATTTTCTTCAACTGAAGACCGACCAACTTTATTTATGTCACAGTGCACCTTAAATAACTTAGATGTGCACATATTACATAGATTTGAATGGAATGACTTGAGAGTCCCATACAATACTGAGTAGCATTTATACTTGAGTATTATAAATAAGCTTTGGTGTACATATTTTAGGACATACTGTAGATCAACACTGCATTACAAAGAGTCAAGGCCCTGTGTATTCTTTGCTATGCCCGTTGCTTTCTGTGCCACTCTACCTATGGCAGACTGGAGTTATTTTATTGAATTGTGTCAGAATGAATAATACACTGTGTACAGTAACCTGGTAGTATTTACTTGGACATTAAATCCAATTTTATGCTGCTCCTACATATTCAATGTGCCTTTTAAAAACTGATAACAGCTGTACTGCAGAAAGTGGCCTTTGGGAAGCTAGCATGGGCCTTTGGCATCCAGAAAGGCACAGCAGTTTGCCTGGAATTATGGAACAAACATTAGACTGGATGTTTCTGCTAAACTGATCAATAGTTTAACAATTCAAAAACTGATTTAAATTGGCATCATTACGGTTCAGATTTAACATTCAATTGTGACGAATGGTGGCACAGCTCAGACTTCAGAATGATTGTTTCAGTTTACGTGTGAACGCAAAAAGACAAACACTCCATCTCAACATGAGTCACATCTGAAAGGCTCACTTCCTTAAAAAAAAGAAAGCTTATCTTCTGGAGTACAATTCTGCAGCACAGAGTGAATTCTGCATCCATTTGCACAGCTACAGGATCAATGAATACACAGGGCTCTGTGAACACTTCACACAACACTAGTGACAGGTTGGTTTTATTTGTCCAAGTAAATATTTCTAAAGTGGATATGTTTATTTCTAGGCGGGTCTGCCGTAAATATTTAGGTCCAAGATGAAGGGTCATTGTTGAGTGAGCGGTTGCATCTGCACCTGCCTTTTGGCTTTCGTCTGAAGATATCTCCCTTTTCCGTCTTCAAAACGCCTCTTCTCATCTTCAGTTTCTACCTGTTGATCAGAAAATCAGAGACTTGAGTATTATTTCTGTTCTATTTTGGATGCTGGCTAGTCTGACAGTGAGCTCTTAGCCGACTTCATAACAATTCAATCAACATTCTAGTCCCCCTTCCAGCCTGAAAGATCCCAAGGACTTTGCAAAACTATGGGATAGATTCTGATCTCAGCAGCACCAGGGCAAATCTAGGGTAACTCCACTGAAGTCAAATGGAGTTACTCCCATTTACTCCAGCATAACGGAGTAGAAACTATTGACAGGAATCTGATCATCCACCCCAGGTAGAACAAGCACAGGAAATGGCTTGGAGAATTTATGCAGGAATTCAATACAAAAAAAGCTCTTCCATGAACCTTGGGGGTGAGAAATGAGTGCACGGCAAGCCAGAGCGGCCACAGGTAGCAACAGTCTCTGCCTGGCAGACATGCTTATTTCTCTACAGTTCAGAGATAGAGGATATTCAGCAAACTGATCCACAGCCAACAAGTGCTAAAAGGAGAGCGCCTGCTTAAAGAGACGCTGCCAACTGAATCGCACAAAACCGCAGGAGCAATGGAAGCACAGCCCTCAGCCTCCCATGCAGGCAGCAAAGACACTTTTGTAGGAGGGGAATGTTCTGTTTTGAACTAAGATCTGTGGCCCCCCTTCATTGCTTTTTAAAAGTAGATCCCCGAATAATAGCCCTGGAAGCCCTGCAGCCGCAAGGAGGCCAACAGCCTGTGATTCCTTAAGTTAAAAGGGCGGCGAGAGTGCAGGTTTGTCAAATGTTACAGGGAATTCACTTCTTTATGTACAGAAGTGTTTGTTAAGTGGGTTAGCCAGGAAAGTAAATCAATTTCTCAGACACGTATGGCAGCTTTTAATTTCTTAGCCAAGCACATGCTGCCAAGTCCCTGATGGGATAACATCTTCATGGCCATTCATTTTATAAATTACTGAATGTGTTACACTTTAGGTACAATTTTACATGGTTTTATAACCACTCTGCAGAACACTTGGCTGTAGGTAACCCTGCTAATATGATTTGGATGAACAAATTCATTTCAGAATGAAGAAATGCATCAGCAAAGTTCTAAATGATTTTGGGTTACAATCAGAGGCTAGCAGCAAGAGACTATTAAAATCATATTCTCTCTCGTTTATATAGCATCAGGGTGAATGTTGCACTTTCCAGACAGAGCCAGGCACAACCCCAGACTTTAGGAACTTGCAGTCCAAGTACTCAAGCCTGCAAACCCTTATGCACATGTGTAACTTAGTAGCATCATCAACTCATAATGCCTCCCCAGAGCACCGACCTCTGGCTCCATCAAGTCCTTTAGGACCTTATGGCGAGGTTCAACACATTGATGTTTCTGCTATTGGCTCTACCAGAAACAAGTCAAACCTCTTGGAGCCCAACAAACAGGTCTGAGTATAGTGAGAATATCCTGCAGGAGCTAGGAGACCAAACCAGAGCAGGGAGTCTTTACTCCCAGATGTTTCAGAGTAAGAGGCTATTGGTAAAAATGACTAGACAGCTTTTGAATGTACGGTTAATAGCAAATCCTTCTTCCCATAGACATCTCAAACTGTTCTCTACACGCCCCCAGGTCCACGCCAGCCAGTGTAACAGCAGCTCCGGCGCATTTCAAACGTTGGGGTGAGTTCTCTTTTGAAACGCACGCTAGAACCACACATCTGGAGTTGGTTTTTCCAAGTCGCTTTATTAAGATTTTCCCCCCCTTCAGTGTTGTCTATGGGATGGGCATTTTCTTCAGGCTGCTATGTCTGGCCTGGCCCAGTAAATGGGAGTTGAGAGTGGGGCAGAAGCAGGTCACTTATTTATAAGCTATTGAGTAAAAACCCCCTAAAACCTTTGGCTTAAGTTTTCAGCTGAAGGCTGATCTAGACTGTGTCTCTGCAATCCCTTGTCACTTGGATAAACTCATGAGCTTCCCCTCAAGGCTACATCTGCACTGCACACCGCTTTCAGCAGGGTAGCTCCACGTGTCAGGGAAAGGCTCTGGCAGGGGGGAGACAGCAGGACACTACCCAGGTGAAAACAGCCGTGCGGATGGGATGCACGGCTTGGGCACTGGGGAACCACGTAGGTTACAAACCCTTCAGGCGTGTCCGTACTCTACTTGCCTAAGTTGTGCCTCACTGTCTACACTGCTACTTAAACCCGGGCTCGGGGCTTCCCAGTACACGCTCTCCATGCCGCCAAAGAAGTGTGCAGTGCGGGTGTCGCCCAGCAACCAGTGAAATCTCAGACCGGAGTCTCACCCGGCTTTCCCAAGCAACGTACTCCACGCCAAGATTATCCAAACACCAAGTGCAGGGACAAATCTCACATGCCAAGCGTGCCATGGCTGAAAAATCTGTCAGTGCCAGAGACATGCAGGCCAACCCTTCATGGCTTATTGCAACCAGCAAAGGGGATGTTCATGGATCACATGTATTTATTATGCATCACCTTGGCCCTGTTTTTCAGCCACAAGAGCAGCAGTGTGAATGGATTGTTGCTTTCGAGGATGCGCCTTGCTGAATCATTAGCTTACATTCATTGTAAACAATGGGAAGCTTTTCCTAGCAATACAGGTAGTAACAGCGCACTAATTGACAGGACAGCGGCCCTGGGAAAGAGGAGAGAGCAGCTTATTTTCTGCGTGGGCTCTGCTCTCCATTATTGGCTTTCCTGGCTGTAAATGACAAACAAGTAAACAAACATGACTAATTTAGCTGAAGTGCTCTGGGAAGTGAACACTGCTGCACTTGCAGGGCGAACCACTCCTACAGCAGCTTGAGAACAATTAGAGTCACCCACATCTATTCAGAGAATGAAACCGGATACATCCCTGATCTGGCAGTGCGGGAAAGGCTGCACCATTACAGGGCTAGCTGCAGCTCTGTCCACTCAGAGCTCCGGCCTTGTGCCTTCACCTCTCCTGGGGTGGAATGATGGGAATCTCCCACTTCCAGACCAGGCCGCGGGCTGCAAAGCGCCCGGTGTATACACCATGGATATCCAGCAGAGCCAACTGGACTCAGTACCTGCAGTTCTTCCCGTCTGGAGCTAGTGACCAGCAGTAAATGCAGGGGCTTGCCATTCCTTAGCAGAAACTCTAGGCAGGTCTAACTTTCCAGACACCCCAAACTCCGCAATCTGGGTTCACCTTGGCTCTCCTCTGTCCTTAAATCCAGACAGCAGCCCTCTGTCTCAGGGCTTGTCTACACAACAGTTATGTCAGTCTAACTTACGTCGCTTGCGGTGTGAATAAGCCTCTCTTGGGGAGGTGGTTTTATTATACTGCTGACAGCATTATTCTGTTCTCTGCACGACTGGTGCTGCTAGTGTAGACTAGCCCTTAGTTTCCCAGGGTGGGACCTGTTGCCCCAAACCCGTTTGCTCACAGGGGGCAGAGTCAAAGCTGAGAGAGGTCTTATCTCAAGTCATTGTCTTTCCTTCCTGTTCGGTTCCCAACCCCCCAGGGGGTTTAGTCCAGGACAGTCATACAGTAAATATCCCATTGACCAGGTCAAGAAACGATTATAGATACAGGATGGAAAGCTGTCTCGGAAAGCAGTGAGTCAGAAAAGCACTTGGGTGTCATTGGGATATTTACTGTATGACTGTAGGTAACTGTGCCTCTGATGGCCTCTTACAATTACTTCCCTCACCTCGGCCCAGCCTGGGAGGTTGATAGGGCCTGACAATGCGATCAGGGCAGCACCCTGAGAGGAGTGCCTTCTGCCCCGCTGCCATCGCCAGTCTGTCAGGGGACAGGCGGGGGAAACAGAAAGGCCGGCTCCCAGCTGGAAGACGCTGCAGAATCTCACTGGAGAGACCTTGTCTTGCTCTTAAGTCACCGTGCGATGATTGATGGGAGCCAGCAGAACATGCAAGGGCAACAGCAGCTACTAAACACCTTCACAAACTCAAGTAGCCGTTACCCAGAACAGTGGGGCTGCCCCAGGGCCAGGAGGCAGTGAGCACGCAGCCTGCGTGGACATACGAGCATCCATGCTGCACACCAGGAGACTTCTGCAGAGCCGGCAGAGAGTTTGAGTTAATGCTGAACAACAAGCGACCTCTCCCCTGAGCTGAAGTTGAGGGGACTAGCCTCCGAGCAACCCTGGAAACATTTCTTCCTACCGCCGGTACCTGAATTATGGAAGGAACTGCCAAGGGCAAAAATCTAACCATGAATCATCAGTTCAAGGAGGAACTGGAGGGGGTGGAGGCGACTGACTTCACTGAACAGGAAAAGTAACTCCATCTTTAAGGGGAAAATAGTGCACTAGTTTCACAGAGCTTAAGGGTAGCAGGGACCATGAGATCATCTAGTCCAGGGATCGGCAACCTTTCAGAAGTGTTGTGCCGAGTCTTCATTTATTCACTCTGATTTAAGGTTTCGCGTGCCGGTAATACATTTTAACGTTTTTAGAAAGTCTCTTTCTACAAGTCTATAATATATAACTAAACTATTGTTGTATGTAAATAAATAAGGTTTTTAAAATGTTTAAGAAGCTTCATTTAAAATTAAATTAAAACGCAGAGCCCCCTGGACCGGTGGCCAGGACCTGGGCAGTGTGAGTGCCACTGAAAATCAGCTCGCGTGCCGCCTTCGGCACACGTGCCATAGGTTGCCTACCCCTGCTCTAGTCTGACCTCCTGCCTTTCACAGGCCATAACGTCACCCCGAGGTGGAGCCCAGTGACGTTTGTTAAACTAACACAGTTTAGTCAGCAGGAGAGTAACTGTTGTGTGCCCCAGGCTGAGAACAGGAGAGACTGAGGCCTCAGGAACAGCAAGGGCTCAAATCAGGTGAGATATGCCTCGAGGATCCCAGCCTGTGACCCGGGCCTCCCACTGCAGAGGAAGGTGAAAACCCCCAAGGGTCCCTGCCAATCTAACCTGGGGGGAAATTCCTTCCTGACCCCAAAACTGGCAGTCAGCTGGGCACTGAGCATGTGAGCAAGACACCAGCCAGGCAGCTAGAAATGGGATTCTCTGGACTAGCCCAGACCATTGGCCTACCCCAAGTGGCATCCTGTCTCTAGCTGTGGACGATCTCTGATGTTTCAGAGAAAGGTGGAAAAAACAACTACCCAGATTGCAAATGTGTGTTTTGGGAGGGGGGAGAAGAGAATTCCTTCCTGACCCCTGCAGGTGACATACTGAAGCTCTGAAGCTTGAGACTCCAAGGCCAGATGGGACCACCACAAACATCCAGCCCGCACCCATGTCCACTGTCCCCAGACTGCAAACCTCTCCCAGACGCAACTTTCGGAAAGATATCGAATCTCGTCATAAAGACTCCAAGGGCTGGGGAGCGCACTGCCTCCCCAGTAAACTCTTCCAATGTTTAATCATCCTCACTGCTGGCAAGCTGCATCTTATATCAAAGTTGAATTGAATTTTGTTGTGCCTTTGTCAGCAAGGTTGAAAAGCTTCTCACTATCAGATCTCTTTTCCATGCGTCAGCAGCACCTATGCACCACGATCAAGTACCTCTCAACCTTCTCTTCAGTGCACTGAATACATTTAACTCCTTAAGCCTTCCAGCCCCCGGATCATTTTTGTGGTCCTCCACTGAACTCTCTCCAGTATCGCCACATCCTTCTTGAAGTGTGGTCACCAGAACTGGACACAGTATCCAAGCAGCAGTCTTACCACTGCTGTGTGTGGAGGCAAGACCACTTCCTGCCTCTATTCGATGTTCCCCTTTTTAATACACCCACGGGCCCCATTAGCCCTTTTCGCCACAACACTGTACTGAAAGCAAACGGTGAGAGGATTATCTGCAATGACACCCAAGTGCTTTTCTGACTCACTGCTTTCCGAGACAGCTTTCCATCCTGTATCTATAATCGGCATTCTTTGTTCCCCGACGCATGTACCTTGCATTTTCCTGTATTAAAGTACATTTTATTGGATTGTGCCATTTAACCAGGTGATTCAATTCATTATCAGTAAGCTGTCCTCCTCCTAGAAACAGCCCTCCTTATTGATACTTCCTTATTATTGGCTACATTTTGGGATCGTCTGTGAGACAATTTTTAATCCAGCTAATGTGTTAATTCCATATAATTCAAATTTTTTAATCAAAGTATCATGTGGTACTAGGTCAAATGCCCTGGAGAAACCCAAGTATGCTATATCAGCAGTTACTTCATCAGCCAGATCATGTTTTATTTAAGAATATAAGGTGGGAACAGAAAAGCACTCAGATGTACAAGGAACAACAAAGACTCAGGAGAATACTGTGTATGGTCCCACCTGCATGACTCTGGGATTTTAAGATCAAAGATACTGTTACCTCTTATAGGCGATTGAGAATCAAAGGACCTTGAAGGCTTATAAATTAAAGTTCTCACTAGTAATACTAATGGTGGGCATCTGTTACCAACCCCCAAATTCCCTCAACTAGCACATGGCAAAAATTAAAGGCAATGCAGCACATGGTGCAATTGCCTGGGAGAATCAATTAAAAATGTATAATCNCCTCGCTGGCCTTCTGTCCCCGCTGCGTAGCCTGCTCTGAATCTTCAGAACATAGTGCCCCTGCTCTGAATCTTCAGAACATCTGTGTATCTGCCAGTCAGGTCCAGGAGCTGCATGTGACATGGCTCCTCTGGGCCTGCCAGGAAGGGGCGCTACTCTGCAGCTGAAACATATGGGGCTGAGATCAATGTGGAATGTCAGAGTCACCAACCAATGACCCGAGAGTGACTCAGAACACTGCTGTCTGCTACAGCACAAGGGGACTTGTCATTCTTTTGCTGTTAAAAGTATCTTCACCCACATATTTTGCTGATGTTACATCATCTGCCCCACAGCCCCTAATGACCTAGTATGGAAACTAAATCATGCTTGATGGAACACCTGGAGGTGCTAACTTTGTGTCTCATTTCATTCAAAAGTTAACACCAACTCCAACCACCGTTTTGTTTTTCTCTCTTTGGGCACCTCCCATATCAGATCTAAGGTGAACTCTAGAGGTTTTAAGAGAGACTCAGTGGAGATTTGGTGCAAGCAGCAGAATCACCTCATCAGCTAAAATGGAAATTCTGGCCTTGGGGTTGCTGGTAGCTCTAGTTAAACTGTAAGCGCTTCAGGGCAAGGACAGGAGGATTGCCACAGCGCAAGAGACACGCTTCCTACACAGACTGCTGGCTAGCAGCAAACATCTGACCTGGAGTGGCGCAAACTGATTCCCTTGCCCGGTAACATGCCATGCTACCGCTGTGCCACAGAGTCAGCCCTGTCCACTCCAGCACTAGATGGATCACATTCACATTCTCTGCAGCACACAAGGTTTTTGAGGTCCCTTTCCACTGGACAGAATAATACGGATGTAAAAACCAGCTGTTTTATACAAGCAATTACACAGTAAGCGAGAACATTCCTTTCCAGAGCAGATGCTCATTACCGGGGAGCCAAAAAAACCTGGCTCCCCTCCGGATTCAGCATCCTCCCATGACAGGAGTTTCCGCAGCGCTTCTGAAGCGACTGGCACACGGGGCCAGCTATACTGCACTCCAGCAGGCTGCTGTTCCAGAGCTGGCGTACGCACCTCGACAGGCCGAGTTTGGGCTGGCTCTCAATTAGTAACGTGCTCTGGCTGGAGTGTCCCTGCTGCCCCAGTGGGATCGAGGGGGGCAGAAGGAGACGCAGCCAGAGTAAGGCTGAGTCCACACTACAATTTTTCAGACTCGAGGGGGAAAAGGCCTGAGCTGGTGGTAGCTTGGCCTACAGCTATATCCAGGGGGAGCTAAGGGCCTGAAAATTCCCAGTGCAGGCTAGACCAAGGTCTTCAAAGGCAGCAGGCCGTTTCGTTACCTTGGACCCAATAGAGGAAAGACAGCAGCCCTGCTCTGGCCAGAGCCGCCTGTTTCACCTTGCTGCCCTCCAGGGAGATGGGGGCCAGAATCTGCCCTGTGGGGAGCAGCAAGCTTGGCCTGCAGCATGGACTACATCCTGTTAGCACCTGTGGATATTTTACATTATTCAAGTGACACTCAGAAGCCACCACTTTGCTGCTTTTCTCTTGCTGCACTGACAAAATAATGGGAGATGAAGTGCCACCTCGCAGCCACCCACGCTCCAGCTGGCTCTGGGAGGCCACTCCCCTCCTCCCTATAAAACACACTTTCTTTTTAGAAGAGACGTGCCAAGTACAGCGGCAGAGAAAGCAAGCGAAGGAGTCTCTGGACAAGTCTGAGTGTGTCTGGCTAACAGTCCCATGCCGCAGAGAGCACAGCTCATCCCCAGGGCTCTTCATCACAGACCATCTGAGCTGGCTACCATTTGGCAATTAGGCAGTAAATATACCAGGGGAAAGGATGGGAGCGGGGTGGATCTCAAAGCAATACATGGAAATCTACCATTTCACAGACTTTAAGGCCAGAAGGGACCATTATGATAAGCTAGTGTGACCTCCTGCATAACACAGGCCAGAGTTTCACCCAGTGATTGCTGTATCAAGCCCAACTATTGATGGACAAGTTACAGCATCCTTTAAAGAGCAGACCATCTTGACCTAGACTCCAGGTGGCTGGATTTACCACCTCCCTAGGTAATCTGTTCCAATGGCGGATTTACCCTCACTTAAAAATCTGTGTCTAATTTCCAATTTGTCAAAGTAAGGGATGGGTAAAGAACAGAGCTGCACAGAAAGGCCACAGAACTGCCCACAGTCACAGGACCTAGTGCCAGGAATGGGATCAGACCAAGGGTCCAGACCCAGAACCTGCCCTATCCACTTAACTAAGCTGCCAGCCCAGACTTCCAGACAAGCAGGGCTGGAGGTTCTAGCATCTGTTGGTGCTGCCTCCTACAAAGGTCCCTTGAGAGTGCTGTTAAATGCTCCCAGCTCTGCCCCAGGGCTGGAAGGCAGCTTGCTTAGTGTGAGCAGCTGAGTTTGGCCCAGAATTCTCATCTCCCAGATGGTCTCCAGCCTGGCCCCACTGCGTGTGGGTGTAAGAAAACACTGTTCTCATTTTCCAATAGGAAACTTGCAAACAAAGCGCTTTGGCATTTGCCTTTCCTGTGCGCGATTTGAGAACACACTCTGATAACTTGGCATATGAAGTAAGTAATGAAGTTCACAATTAGCAGAGTCAATAGCCTGTCTGTTTTAGAATTAATGGCTGTCTAGGCTGATCAGCGCTTCCAGGGGTGGGCAGAACAATTTCCTGTAAGCTTGACAGTTACAGGCCTCTTTAATTAGTGAAGTCATGCAGAGAAACCTCACTTGAGTTTATAATGGGAAACATAAGGCGTCTCTGGATGATAATGAGTGCAATTAAAACTTGTGTCCAGATTATTTCAGATATTTAATTGAGCAGGGCACGCGAGGTACTGGCCGAGCTCTGCAGTGACTTGCACCCTGTGCAAACCCGCTGTGCCAGGCAAGAGGCAGGGCAGAATTTAGCCCTATGGCTGCAAATATGTATTATCACGAGGCATGTGAAATGCATTGTGATATTAGCGTTCGGGGGACGTAGGCATGTTAGTGAGGATTAGCTGGTGGAAGCCACCGTTCCCAGCCAGGACCTAAGTGAAAAACTCTGGGCAGAAACTGCCCAAGAGCTTTTGTTCAGCATGCGGTAAAATACCCACTCGTGCACCTCTGAGGTACAGCAGAGCAGCACTGGACAGTAGATGCCACATGGCTGCCTGGTAAGGCACCAGAATTGACATGGCTTTGCACCAGCTAACATGGCTACACCTCCTATAGGAACAAGGCCTAATAAGGCAACATCTCATGGAAGATGCTGGAACTCTCTGCTAACGACATTACTGCACAAATATCCCAGTGTGCATCATCCCCATCCCATTCCCATCCCTTTCTAAAGGTTGAATTAAATTGCTCGTATTGGGGACTTTCGAAGCAGAGAAAGAGGCTGATCTCACCATCAACCCAGTTCTTAAAATAAAGATGCTCTTATGAGTGGTAACTAATCTCATATGCCTGATCAGCAACTCTTTTTAAGAAAAGCAGACCCATGTGAGCAGCCAATGGAGAGAATATGCTGCTGAAATATAAACTCCCACAATAATGAAGTTGCTATTTATATTTCACAAAACAGGCTCCTAATCTGAACATTAAAACCCAACAGACCTTCTGCTCCTCTTCTGGGGTTTTGCTAAATGAGCCCTGCTATTGCTGGATGAATATGCCGGTAGTTCTATGCAATGCTCATTTACAGCACTCACTGCTCTTAATCACACCCACAGAGCCTGCAGGAAGAGAGTAAATCTTCTCCAGAATACTTTTATTTTTAAAGTAACGTGCTTTGCATGTTTCCTTAAAAGGTCTTTGTGCTCCAAGGTGGTCCCGCTATCAACAATCCCAGTGGCTAAGCACAGTCCAGCTAAACATCTCCTCTTGGGATTTGGAGGAGGGATATGCTGCACATTAAACAACCCAAACACTAGCCAAACAATCCCAGGTGGTTCGTCTTGAGTCTGTGTGGTTAATATTTCTTTCCATGGGTAGAAAGAGACCAAATATGGGCACAGAGTGAAATCCCCCCAAAGCATTGCTTAAATCCCATGTGAGCCCTCCAAAGAGGGTTTAAGGAGAGCATGGGTCACGTGCAGGCCCTCTGCAGAGCGGGTAATTCCAGCTACTCACCAAGGATAGGGAATGTCTGCTTAGGGGTCTGTGCCAGGACTGGGAGTCAGGGATCCCCACAATTCTAATTCTGGCTCGCTGTGACAGACACTGAGGCACTCTGCCATCCAGGAAGTGGGGCTAGTGATACAGACCGGCTGCACGGTGTTGGTCTTCTGATCACATCAGAGAATGGTTGTAAAGTGCTATATAAATGCCAACTATCAGCTTGATAATGACCGTTTGCTATAGACTTGAGATGACTGGGGGGAGAGAAACGGGGAAGGGAGGAGGATATATTTCCTAAAATGCTCTTTTAGAAAGCTCAATGTTCCTAAGTCAGCTACATTTTAAAAAGCCTGTTTCAGAAGTTTGAGGGCAGCCCTCTGCCGTATCATGGCACAGGTCAACAGGATGCAAAGAAACTAATTTGACAGACAAAAGCAAATTCATCCAAATGAAGATAGTTGGTGCCTAAAATCTCCACAGTTGGTATAAAAGTATTTTCCCTGTGGGAAAACACTGAAAATGTCTGTGCGAGAAGGACAGCCACATCGGACACCACGGTGATGGCACATTGTGAAAACACAAACACAACTTGGAATGGCCCCTTTACAATGCAACAGGACAGGCTCATTAGAGCTGGCTGTGCCTCGACAATCTAACAGAAGCTTCATGCGCCCTAGTTGGTGGATTTTATATGAATGCAATTCCTACACAAGTCATATACTTGATGTATTTTGAACAATGTCTGTTCACATCATTGGCAGAAAAGGGCTACAGCCCATGAGTCTACAAAGGTCCTAGCTGCCTGGAAGAACAAACAGCCAAAACTCCAGCTTAGGGCAGAAACTCCCTTCCACTCACCTCTGGTGTGCTTCCGTATCATAGGACACCATGAGATCATTCCTGGGTTCTCCTCTCACCTTGGGGCAATTCCCTGACTTCCCTGGAGTTACTCACTCCTGACGTACACCACTATGGACATGTTCCAGTCAAGCCGCTTATCGCTCACCAGAATGCTGGATTTGGACAGTTTCACACAGCCCCGGAACGGGATTTTAATATACAAGCACGGTGACAGAAATCTTTCATTTTTAAATCTCAATTGGAGAAACCCCTCTCAGTTCTGCCTGGCTGATACAGAGCCGCATCCTTTAATGTCCAGCAGGAACACCACCTTTGTGCAACTGCTAATCAGCGTAATTTTAGGAGACCCATTGTGGCTGACAGTGTCAATACATATTAAGGTGACCATTGCATATGATTGCGCATTAAAGGCTTTGCTATGTAAAGAGGTAAAGACCATCTGTATGAGTTGATGGTTTTGAGGGGTGATCCTGCTTCATATGCCCCTGTCTACTCAACATTCTGCAATCCAGAGCTCAGGCAGGCAGGATGAATACGGTGCTGTCTCCCCCAATATCTATCACGACAGCCAGCTATGCTTTTCCAGCTGGGTGGGGGGAAGGGCAGACTATTAGAACTCTGAAATCTAATTAATTGGCTGTTAAGAGTAGTTAAATCTGAGGTTAGAGATGGAAAATAAGATCTCAACAGGACCAGGAACTTCACATATTTTGTAAAACAGCACTTCTTTTAAAAGTATTAAATATGCAAAAAGCACTTGAAGTAGGAGATCAGTTAGACAACATCAAAAACAGCATGGGAATCATTTTCTGTGGATGTTGATCCAGGGATCAGGATAATGCTCAAGGTAGCACAGAGCAAATCATGAGCTTTGTGATGTCAAAATTCTACTAAGTTCCTCTAATATTCAAAGGAACAAGTTCACAAAAAGTAGCACATTTCATTCTAGTAACATTTGCATTCCTTCAATTATTCAGCAATTTGAAAAAGATCTCATGGAGTTTAATTTCAGCTAAAGACGGTAACCAGAACAATGCAAAGGTCTAAAGCAAAAACATGAGCGCAACTCTCTGCAAGCAAACCAGATGGGATTTTTGCAGCCCGTTAAGATAAAATTGACCCAATTCTCCCCTCTCACACACTACTTTTCACCAGTGTAACATCACTGCAGTCAGTGGTGAAAATCTTACGGTTCATTCTTTAAGCCATACAGTCCTCTACCCTCTCTAAAATTGGGCAAGTTAAATCTGCAGTATTGTATCTTCAAGAGGCAAATACATGACTGCAGGATGTCTCGCTACCAGATACTTGAATGTGAGTGTCTGGAATTATATAAAGCCTCTAGATTTAGAGACTGGGAAATAAATTCTTCACTCATTGCCTTTTCTTTCTGATGGACAGGATCACTGAACTGAAAGATGTACAGCTGGCCAGACTACAAACACTTATTGCCCCACAGAAATGGAGTCAAGTATCAGGGGGTAGCCGTGTTAGTCTGTATCCACAAAAACAACAAAGAGTCCAGTGGCACCTTAAAGACTAAGATTTATTTGGGCATAAGCTTTCGTGGGTAAAAAACCCCACTTCTTCAGATGCAACTGAAGAAGTGGGTTTTTTTACCCACGAAAGCTTATGCCCAAATAAATCTGTTAGTCTTTAAGGTGCCACCGGACTCCTTGTTGTTTTTATAGAAATGGAGTGTGTCTATTAGTTTTTGTTGTTCAGACTTTCTAGCTCTGACTTTACAAAAGCCATAGCACTCAGGAATTGGTACAGGTGGCTCACCTATTTTATAATGAGATATACCTATCTCATAGAACTGGAAGGGACCCTGAAAGATCATCAAGTCCAGCCCCCTGCCTTCACTAGCAGGACTAAGTACTGATTTTTGCCCCAGATCCATAAGTGGCCCCCTCAAGGATTGAACTCACAACCCTGGGTTTAGCAGGCCAATGCTCAAACCAATGAGCTATCCCTGCCCCCCCTCACCTGTAATAGCAGTGACTCTGTCTTTCCCCTAGAGGGCGCTCTGCAAGGCACAGACAAGGAAATGCCTGACTGATCACATGCTGGTGTAATTCCATTTGAGAAAAGAGATTCACTCCAGATTTAAGGGTAAGATATGATCAGACCCTCAGATCATTTCACTTCATTTTATAATAAAGTTCATTTGCCATCACTAGCCTGCAGCTTTTCAAACATTTATTACAGCATTTATATTTCCATCGTGATATTCTGACACCTGCAAGAAATTAGGATGGATGAGATGCTGAGAGCTCCACTGACCTCCGAGGATTGCTAGTGCAGAACTACAGCATGTCCTCACTTGGGAACCTCCTTTCATTTGCTGCTGGAGGATTTCCCTTCAAGCCCAATAAAGTTTATCGGTAGGTACATGCAGTGAGGTAACTGAAGCACTACAGAGACACACCTTATGGGAACTGAAATCCCTGCAGGCACCAGACACTTTCTGTCCAAAAGCATACAAGCACCATATGATTGATACTGGTTCCTAGTAAACCTGGGCCCAACTTCTACAAGATTCCTTGCTGTACCCAGTTCCAGCGGGAGCAGGGCTGATCGAAACCAGCCCAAGATTACAGCATACTCCAGTCACACCCCTGCCCACCTCCAAAATCCCCCTGGATTGGGACTGGGGGTTGTGGTGCCAAAACCAGCTCCATGCGGTCTGAAAGAACCCTCATGGCAGGGGAACGCGCAGGAGTCCAGATCCGGCAGCGTATTGCATGCTGCTACGGGAGGGCAAGAGGCATTATGGGGTGCAACGTCACAAGCCAGGCTGCGGCTGACAGCCAGTGCTCCAGGTCCTTTTCAGCAAATGCAGACTCCGCACATCTCTCGTTTTGTGGTGCCTGCCCGAGGCCCGAACCTCGATGAGCGTGGCTGGCTCCGAATGAATCCAGGCAAGGTGGAAGTGATGTTTGGTGTCATTCAGTGTCCAACCACCCCACAGTAGGTCCCCTGCTACAAGCTGCTGTATAGTAAGTTACCAGGTGAGACAGGCATTTCATTGCTTCCGTTTTTTTCGTCTTTCAGATAAACAAAGAATATACGGACCCTACAGAAACACACACAGGGCCCCTTACAAATGTCTGTGATAACAGTGATAAACAGAGACCCTCATACCTGTCAATACACAGCTTCCACTCAAAGAAAGCTTTAGAGAGCAGCAGCTATCAGGAAGTAAAGCTTCTTCCAAGCAGCACATTAAAAATGTATACAACAGGCAAATACAGGTGTGTAAAATATATAAACGCTACTCTGCCGGCTAAGTTATAATTAGCCGACAAAAGGCTGGAGTACAGGAGGGGATCTACTCGGAATAAAATATTAAATCAAGAAATAACTCCAAGTCAGCAGTGCTGCATTGTGTGTCAGCAAAGAACCGTGGATCAGGAGAGCTAAAAATAGACAGGAAGGCTGAAGCAGAATTGACAGTAGCGAATGGGGAAGGAGGTGCATCAGCATCAACATACAGACATGGATGAGCTACAGCTCGGGAGGTTCCAGGGGGCCAGATTCCTCGCTTCATTCAGACATTCAAATCCCTACATAAGCTTTTACAATTAACAAGGAAGGAAAGTGAATGAAGCCGAATTCAACAGTTTCTCAAAATGTGAAACAATGTTTATATTTAAAACTATTCATTTTGAAGACTGGCAAGACAGATGCTTGCTTTGGAAACTCTTCTTTATGCTTATAGTTTTCTGCTGAATAATTGACGGAAAGAGGTCTTGTTGGATAACAAAACCCTAAGGAGAGCACGTAGAAAGCTGACGTCTGTAAGATATTTGGTATTTAATGAACAAGAAATGAGAAGCTTGTAACCTTGAAGCAATGAGCCGAACATTTGTTTTTAGAAGACATGTATGGAAGTGCTGTTTAAAGTCTTTGTGTTAGTTAAGTGTTTACTAAAGACAAACCTCCCCACAGCATTTCAAGTGACAGGAACAGCTATAGCAGGGGGAGGCAACTTATGGCACGGGTGCCGAAGGCGGCACGCGAGCTGATTTTCAGTGGCACTCACACTGCCCGGGTCCTGGCTGCCGGTCCGGGGGGCTCTGCATTTTAATTTAATTTTAAATGAAGCTTCTTAAACATTTTTAAAACCTTATTTACTTTACATACAACAATAGTTTAGTTATATATTATAGACTTATAGAAAGAGACCTTCTAAAAACGTTAAATGTATGACTGGCACGCGAAACCTTAAATCAGAGTGAATAAATGAAGACTCGGCACACCACTTCTGAAAGGTTGCCGATCCCTGAGCTATAGACACTTCTAAATCCCTTTGTGCTGCGGCAGCGACCCTCCAAGGAGCTCTCGCACCTCTGGAGTCATCCAGATGACAACAGGAAAAATCAAACATTTTGCAAAGGTATTTGGGCCTTGCTCCCCAGAATTAGGGTTAGGAGCCATATCATCATTGTACCTGTGTGTTTGTACCACTGATGATCTGGTATCTATCAATGAGATGCAGGAGCACAGATGGAGGAATTCAGGTACAGGTGAGGTTTCCCCAAACTGCACAGGGGGAAAAGTTTGCCTTTGCCGTCCCATGACTCCGAGGGGGGATTTGCCCACTCCAGTATTTATAAAGCAGTCAGTGATAACCAGGAGAGAACATGGGAATGGAAGAATGCAGGACAAGAAGTGCAACATGTGGAAGTGATATGGCCAGTGATGTCCTGAACTCACTCAGTTACTGCTCCCCGAAGCAAAGCAGCGGTGACGCTACTGGCTCGCTCCTGGTTCTCCCCCTCCGGACCAGCTGAATCACCCAGAGCGCTGGGGACAATTACTCACTTGCCCTGTAAGGGCAGCATTCTCTACCTTGGTAGCTATGGCAATTTTAAACAACAGTAGAATACGATGGTGTAACTACATTAACAGATCGGACAGACGTGGACAGTTATCAAGGCTAAATGAAACTGTCACAGCAGGGCAGAAATGCAACACTGGACAGCAAGCAGACGACAGCAGCCAGAGTTTGGCAAGTTCACATACCAGCAAGTAACTCACATTTACATACCTAAGGCAGTGGTAACATTTAGGGCGTAGGACAGGGGTGGGCAAACTTTTTGGCTCTCAGGCCACATCTGGGTCTGGAAATTGTATGGCAGGCCATGAATGCTCACAAAATTGGGGTTGGGGTGTGGGAAGGGGTGAGGGCTCTGGCTGGGGGTGCGGACTCAGGGGTGGGGCTGGGGATGAGGGGTTTGGGGTGCAGGAGGGTACTCCAGGCTGGGACTGAGGGTTTCGGAGGGCGGGAGGAGGGCGGGGTGCAGGCTCCGGGTAGCGCTTACCTCAAGCAGCAGCATGTCCCCTCTCCAGCTCCTATGCCAAGGCGCAGCCAGGCAGCTCTGTGTGCTGCCCCGTCGGCGGGTGCCACCCCTGCAGTTCCCATTGGCTGCGGTTCCCGGCCAATGGAAGCTGCAGGGGCGGTGCTTGGGGAAGGGGCAGCATGCAGAGCCGCATAGGAGCCGGAGGGGGACGTGCTGCTGCTTCCGGGAGCTGTGCAGAGCCACAGCATGCACGGAGTGGGGCAAGCCCCAGAGCCCGCTCACCAGCGGGAGCTTGAGGGCAGGATTAAAATGTCTGACGGGCTGGATGCGACCAGCGGGCTGTAGTTTGCCCACCCCTGGTGTTGGGAGAGTCATCTGTAAATAGCCCCTTTCTTACCTTGCTGCCCGGGGGCTCCAGAAGCTGCCCATCTGTGGGGGGTGGGAGTGGGTGACTACCTCGAGTTGGTTGTGAGTGAGAGATCCCCTTAAAGGTGGATCAAAACACACTGCAGACTCAGCCAGACACCCCCTCACCTCCAACACACTGCAGACTCAGCCAGACACCCCACCCCAAACACACTGGAGACTCAGCCAGACACGCCCCCCCCAAACACACTGCAGACTCAGCCAGACACCCCCCCCCCAACACACTGCAGACTCAGCCAGACACCCCACCCCAAACACACTGCAGACTCAGCCAGACACCCACCCCCAAACACACTGCAGACTCAGCCAGACACACACCCAACACACTGCAGACTCAGCTTTGGAGAACTGCACAACCTTGGTGTGGCTCCTCTTGGCACAGGTCTCAAGGCAGGACAGTTGCCTTTTGCCTCCCCTGGGCATCCAAACTGTGACAGTGAGGCAGCTGCTGGGACATTTTTCTAGTGTACTCCTTGGTTTCCTAGCAATCACTGTGGCTACGCAGGCCAGTTCGCCAAAGCTGAGTAAATGGCTCCAAATGTGGTCATAGTCTATCGCTGATCTCCTGTGTTATTCTGCAGTAAAATTACAGGCTTAAGGTGGGGAGATGCCAGAAAGGGCCTGTGGGCTTTTGACCAGACCTGCTCAGTCCAGCACAAATACAAGTCTGACCAGAGTAGCTAAGAACAGGAAATGTACAGGAAACATGAAGCCCACTGGCCAGGCAGGCCCCATCCTCCCTAGCACCATGACTCCCTTGAAAATTGGCTCATTCCAGGGATTCTAGCCTCAGCACAGGAATAGCCCAAATCACCCTTTTCAGGGCAATGGGGGCGACCAGAAAGCACTTGGTAGTTCATTCTGTTGGTGACGGGAGTGAGACCTTACAATGAGTAGTTATTCCTGTGCTGCTCCGCAACCCACAGCTTCACATTATGCAGCGCAAAGGTTGAGCTCTTTAAATGAAGAATTCTTACCACCAGCTGTGGAACAGGTAGAGGCTTCGCCTCCTTGCTCAGGGATACATAGGTAAAGAATGCACTGACAGCTCGATATCTTTCTTTAGGCTCATCAACAAAAGGATCAGCATCAACAAAGACCTCGATCTCCATGGATTTATTGCTCGTGAAGGTCATGCGTCCAGAAATAGTAATGACACAACCTGCAAAACACAGATGGCTTGGTTAATCAGTGGCTCCTACAGTGGCAGCAGGAAACAATAGCCATCCATTACTGTTAAAGCACTACACTGCTAAATGAGCTAACAGGCTGGGTTAGGCACAACTGAAAGGCTAGATTGATTTTTTGTTACCTAACAAAAAAGGAACGACAAGTCTTGGAATGTTTCTTTCCAACCGTGGATGTTATTTTTGTTTCCCTCTCTCTGGTTGTGGGAATTTCCACACTCCATGATGGCACTAGCCAGCTGAGAGGAGTAACTGATGCCTCGTCTAGCCAGGCAAACCCAGTCTCTATCTGGAATGCCTGCAAACAAATGCCAGTCAATCTAGAGTACCGTATCCTTTATAAGGTGTCAGCAGTACGAACCTCCATTATGGAACACCTTTCACAACAGGCTCTCACTGCACACCGAGCACCTGGGTGAGCTAAGAGAGAGAGAGATTTCTCCCACCACTGAAATGCATCTATCTCTCAGGCAGAACATGGTTGCTGCTCGCACAAGAGCAACACAATACCAGTTTAGGACAGGAAATGAGGAATACAATTTACAATGGGAAGCTCAGGGGGAATTTAGGGAGGCAAGATATTTGGATTTTGGTCATATCAGGGCAACTCCACTATTCTTACTAGAAGTGCCGTAAGAGCTGCAAAGGACCACAAGAGATCAGGACTTTGGTTTTGTATCTTCTCTGTAATACAGCATTGCTTCCCATCACCACGCTGGGGCAATGGCTCAGAGGGAAGAGTAGCACCAACCGAATCCCCAAAACACCTTCCTGGAGCACCCAGCCAGGCAGTGCACTGCTGGGAACAGACCCCACTAAGCCTGTGTGGTCAGACTGGATCAAAGCACAGGAGGTATGTAGTATGGCTGGAGGCGTCCCCTACACTGACACCAGAGCAGAACAAACATTAGCTACATAATGACATTTGTTTAAATCTGCCCGTAAGGTGCTGACCTGAAATGTAACTATTAATTCTAGGGCCAATCACTCTAGATTTTAACCAAAGGCATAGTAGGTAAACAATGTTCCATCCCGTGCACGGATATCAAAGTGATACGGATAGTTGGGATACGGAGCCTGATACTTCAGCAGAGAAAATTGAGCTGAGCTCTCCCAGGACTGGCATGATGAGAGGTTTTCCTGGGATGGGAAAGAAGCTGTAGCAGTGTGAGGGACCTTGCTAAGTAGTATATTTAAACACCAGTCCTGTGCGTAAAGGCAGGAAGGGGTTCTTGGCCATCTCCTACTTCGGCAATGGGCCAGGGTGGCAGGGGCTCCAAGGCACTGGAAAAGGGCCATGTAGCTTGTAAGATCTCCCCGGGGCTGGTACACAGATCAGTAGCAGTAGTTGGGCAGACACGTGCAGGAGAGACGAGGCATGAAGGCAGCCCTGGACAGGCTGCTGCACACACAGCTGTAACGACAGCGCGTTCAACGTCAAAGCATTGTACAAACGTTCGCCAACCCTCAACCGCCCACTGAGGCGGGTAAGCCTGAACCTTCTTTCAGAGACCGGAAACTGAGGCACAGACACACTAGGTGAAGTCCAGCTCCCCAGAGTTCAGGCCTAGAACTTAGGTGTTCCTGTTTCCCAGTCCTGAACTCAATCCATTAGACCACAGTGCCGCTGAATAAAGCCCTGAGGTCTGGCACTGAAAGAGGAAATACAGTGTTTGTATAGCAGGACTATGGATGGACTCCCCTGCACACTTTAGGCCATGACTGACTTTCTCAAGCAATGAGCATGCACAATATGGCAGCTTTCGGGGGCATAGCCCCATGGAGAGGCCTAAAGTCCATCGCCCCGAGAAAGTGTTCTGTTTTGAACACAATTCCCACATTAGGGAAGTTCCTGAAGATACACTTTAATGTAGAGCAAAACGGAACAGGCGGAGTCTGTGGCAGACTCAGGAGATAGTCTCTAAGTGCTACGTAGATCTAACGCATTAGTCATAACTAAAGGTTCACAGCAGACGGGTCTTTCAGAAAAGTTCCAGTTCACCACAGACTCTGAACTTGGAGTGGTGCAGTGAGTCCCTCTGTTCAGTCTCCCACTGAGCCTGCCCCTCTGATCCTACTACTCATTCGTGTTGGCTTGGCCAAATGCAAATGCACATCACATTTTTAATAATTAAACTTTTTTTTTGAAGTGTGATTCCACTTTTATTTCAGTACAAAAATACCGTCTCTGCACCTTAAGTAGAAGAACCAATGAAGAGCATGACTAATAATTTAGGAGACAAATAGTTAAGGTAGGAGATGTGTAGAAAATCATCTACAGATAAATTCACCTAATGAGTTTTGATATTTAAAAGAAAAAACAGCAGGCTCCCCATGCTAATCATTGCCATTATCTATCATTTGAAACCTACTTTATAAGTAGAAATGGATTCTAATATATTTCACTTATAAAGGAAAGCAAATACGGTCAAACTCCACAATGAAGATAATCACATTTTCTCAGAACTGTTACAGAGCAGCATAATACATACCAGACTGCAGTAATGCAACTTAAATAGCTCTCGGTGCTAATTTGGCTGCATGATAAACATACTGCAGGTCAATTGTATTAGAATCTCTTTCTGGACTATGGGGCTCCTGTCTTAGCTTCTTTGTTTTCCTGGACTCCATTACATCCTGTTACTATAACATTTCTGTGCATATCTTGAGACCAAATGAAGGTAGGAACTGCCATATTAGAGCAGGCCAGCACTCCATAATATCCAGGATCCCACCTCCGGCCACAGCCAGTAGCTGATGCCTCAGAGGAAGCCAAAGTCCAAACTGAACGTGCGCTGTGCTTCACATGGGGGATCAAGCCAACTCTCTGACACATCCCATAGGGAACGAATGGCTGCACTATGGTACATTGCATTGCTCCCTCTTTCTTGGGTTCTGAGGTTTGGAGAAGGACAGAGTGCCGTCAGGGTAAACCTACTCAGAAAGGGGAACCACCACAAGGATGGACACCCACAGTTTTCACAGCCACATGCCCCTTACCTAAAGGGAGAGAAGTCATCTTGCCTAAGTCAAACGATTGCCAGGTATAAAGCCCAATGGAACCGCACTGCAGAGCTTAAAGCACCACAGTAACACTCAGAGCCTTTCACCAGGGAACAGGGACAATGTTTTGGGCACATACGGCCCGTTCCCTGTGCCTTGTGCCACGAAAGGGGAGGCACAAATTGCCACCTCATTTCTACCATGCCAAGGTGCCTTGGGGTTGCCGAATCATTTAGGTGTTCATGAAGTGCTTATTGAGCCTATAATGGTGAACTCTCCACAGCTGTCACCACCAGCATGAAGAATCATTCACACGGACATGCCGAAAAGGATATTTTGCTTTCAATACATGTCACTAACAATGGTCTCATTTAGGGATTTATACTCACTGCATTCTTGGTAGGATGTTACAGAAATCCCCCAACAGACACATCACAGATACGGAGGGGGGGAACTTTGCTTTTTCAAAGTGCCAATCACACCAAAACGTCTGACACCAAACAAGTCCTGACGACAGCTAACCAAACCTTCACAGGGAAGATACAATCCCATGAGTAGTTTTCTTGAAATATTTGCTGCTTAAATGACCTTGGGCTTATAGGAAAGATTTTTCTCTGTGAATAAGGGGTATGGTAAAGTTACATGTGTCTGGAGCTGCTGGATTAACCATCAACATTTAATATAAATAATCAACTGCCAAATATTTCAAGACTGCCTGTATTCCTTGACCAAGACTGCAAATAGTTGTAGGAGATCATGCAAGTTAACACAACACCTTGAAACCACCCACCAGACTACACAATAAAGCACCATAAGTATGTTATTTTGATGGAAATGTGGAACTCCTCCAAAATAGTTACTATAAAAGATAGTAAACTATTCCAAAGGCATTCAAGAATGCATATGATCTCACTTAGGATTTGAACAAAGGAAACCTACAAAGCCATGGAATTAAGTCCTTACTTCCTGTAGGAAACATATCACAGACCTCACCATCTTCCACTCCAAGTGCAAGGCACACTTCAACTGTCCTTCAGCATGAGCACAGAACAACATGTGCATGACGTATTTACCAAGCCAAAGCCCTACCAGTACAAAACACTCCACTGCACATACAATTCTCCCCCTGGGGAAACTAAGAGAAAGCAAACCACCCTTAACAGAGGGTAATCATGTTGCTTGA
The DNA here is from genome assembly GCA_003942145.1 of Platysternon megacephalum. Classification (NCBI taxonomy): domain Eukaryota; kingdom Metazoa; phylum Chordata; order Testudines; family Platysternidae; genus Platysternon; species Platysternon megacephalum. The sequence continues at coordinate 1,749,768 of QXTE01000014.1, read as the reverse complement.
TGGGCTACTGGAGGCTCATTGATGAGGTGGCTATAGACCCCAAATGGAACAGAATTATGCTGTCAGCAGTAGCAGCTGCACCAAATCACACCTGGAAAAGGAGCAGCAGCTGAAACTGTGAAGTCTGCTTCTCTTCCAAATGACACAATTGGCAGAATATTGATGGCATCTCACCAGGTATACATGCAAAGAGAAGAGTGTAGCTTCTCTCTCTAGCTGGCACAGTCAATCTTTGTGTAACACGCGTATTATGTGCATGAGGGGATCTTTTATACTTCAAATGAAAAAACTCTGCTTGAGCCACAGGAAAAAAAACTTCATAATTTTCAATGAATTCCTAATTAAAAGCAGACTAAAGTGGAAAAACATGTTGAATCTTGTACTGAAAGAGCTGGATCCAAGTTGGTCTCATGTGAAGCTTGTCAATGTAGTCATTACTTGAAAAATCATTACAGTGTAAACCCGGTCAGTGGCAGAGCTGCCTCTCCAAGTTCATGTAATTTTAAACTCAGCTGTGCAAGCGGTCACCTCTAGTGAATCCCCGCCGGTTAACAGTCATTCTAGCACAAACAGGTCTCAGGAAGAAGGGGCAGAAAATAGCCACCTCTTTTTTCTTACCCTCACTCAAGGAGACAGTCTCTCTCATGCTCACACATACAGAACAGCGGCACTGTTAATCAACTAAGCAATGCAAGCTCTGTCCTAGAAAGACAGTTATTTGGATAAAGAGGTGAAGAATGGAGAGTATGAACCCGGCAGCATCTCTCCCCCTTTTAGTTTGCTGGAATTCGATCTCTTTACATGCCAATACCCATCAGGGCTAGGACTCTAGGCTCAGTAGTATCCAATTCTAAGGTCTCATCACAAGACAGAGTCTCCAAAGGTAGCTGTGCAAACAAACCCTTCATTTTTGGTTCTCCAGCTAAATCTAAATGGTGTGTCCTGCTTTAACCTTCCCACCCATCTGGTATTTTCACTGCTTTAGGATTCCTTTGCAGCACTGCAAGCAGCATTACTACTGAGACTGGAACAAGGAGTCCGAACAATGAATAATTCACAGTCCCACCGAATGCAGACAAGCCTTCTTGGGAACCCAGCCTCTCCCAAATGCTCCATTGTGAACCTTTAGCCAAAATTCTCCATTTGTGACACTGGAATCATTTTCACAGCTGACAAGTCAAACACAGGACTGTGACCTCAGGTGGGGAATAAGCAGGAGCTGAACCTCTCAAAGCACTGAAAAATCATATGCTCCTGCAAATGGGCCTACTAAGGAAAAAAACAGAGAAGAAACAAAGCAGGCACTGTAGGAGGTAGAGACCCCTTCTGAACAGGATTTTTTAAGACTCCTCTGTGATGTTAATAATCTGGGATTTTATTGCTCTTACTGTAAAGCTTGTCTGCCTTCATTTTATTTATTTCATTATTTTTTATTACTCCGCACACTTTGCTCCTCCTTCAGCAAATCCCCTGCCTGTGCCAGGCTGCCCTAAATATTGCATGAGTGAGTGACTCATATGTGCGAGCCGTTTGGCCAAAGCACTGTAAGCTTTTCAACTTGTGAAGAATATAGGATAATAAATAAAGCTGTGTCTCGCCCTGAGCGCCCAGACTAATGGGCATTCCAGATAAGGCCCAGCCATAACTGCCTGGATCCTGCACGAATCCAGATATCTGGAAAAGTGGGGTCTGCTATGGAGGACAGGAGAGGGAGCACACCATTGGAGGTGGCTATGGGTGACGGAAAGGGAATGCTCCGCCGGATAATACAAGACTTCTCCAGATTAAAATAGTTTATTTACAGTTGTTAAAAATCAAGCCCAGGCTCACATCATCAGCCAGCACTTCATGACTTCCTTCCTCCAGAGCAAACTCCAGTGGCTCTTGGCATTAGTCACCTGCAGCCAGGTTGAAGGAGCATCAGTGTGAAATCTAGGATTTATATTAAATAAAGTTACAAGCACTTTCACTCCATGCATCTGAAGAAGTGAGGTTTTTTACCCATGAAAGCTTATGCCCAAATAAATCTGTTAGTCTTTAAGGTGCCACTGGACTCCTTGTTGTTTTTGTGGATACAGACTAACACAGCTACCCCCGATACTAAGCAGTTTCTGGTACCTCACCAGCCTGAATCCGCCTGCCTAGCCTGTGCTTTTACAACAGATTTCCTAGTTTTTAAGAGATGTTTCTCTCTCCTCTATTGACGGATGACGAGACTCATACAGGAAAAGGAAAACTACTGACCAACTACCCTGGGGAGACAGTGAAACTGGCTACACAAAGTGCTGCCAAATGCAGAGTAAACTGAAGAGACATTTTTTTTCTTTAATCCCATCTATAGGAATTATAGGTGTTAAGTATAACAATAGTAGGTAAATAATTTGCAGAAAGAGGTGTGATTTCCTTTGGGGCTGTCCCTGTTATATATGACAACAGCTGGAATCTCTTGTAATGTTCTCACTGCAAACTTCTCTTGCTCCTGGACTGAAACAGAGATACTTGCCACAGTGCTGGCACACATGATACAGACTAGACAAGGAACAGGTTTCTTGAAGTGAAGGATGCTCAGTGTCAGCATGGGGAAATCATTTAATCTGATCCAATGTGCTTCTGAAATGTCAATAATTGTTGCTGCCTCGTGTCTCCTACTGCATCCCCAAAAACAAATTCTGACAGAGTCAGAGCACTGATTGGGCACGTTTATTTCAAGACTGGGTTGGGTTCACTCAGTCCACTCAATCAGAGGATCAGACATGTTAGAGGAATCTCTAAGAGATTTTCACATAGGGAAAAACTCAGCTGGCATCAATCAGCATAGCTCCAGTAAAGCCAATAGAGAACAGAGCTATGACCTATTATCCAGCCCTAGCCTTAGAGTGAGTAAGCACAGGGGGTTACAGTTGTCACACCCTGGGAGTCAGGGGGCTGGGTGCACATAGACTTTTGCTGCTTCAGTTCCACAAACTCTGTGCTCTGAGCTGCCATAATTTGCTATTAGATGGAACCTGGTACTTAGACATTGCATGGTGCAGTGACAGAGATGACAACTCAGAGCGAAGAAGCCCACAATTGTCTGCAGTTAGAGGTGTCATGACTCTTCCCTTGAGTGTTAGATCAACAAACTCCCAATGTCGAACACTCAACCCTGGCTCCTCTCACCAGCCACTCCTGCACAGGCAAAGTCTGGATAAAAAGATGGGCCACGCATCATGACCTGCAGGTCAAAGCCAAGCCCTCTCAGACCAACAGGGAACAACAGTCAGGGTCCTTCCAATGAGAATGCCATGAGCCTCTAGTCCCCTTCAATTCTAATATTCCAGTCGGCCGATGGTCCCTAAAGTCACAACAGCACAAAGAGAAAGCTGGGCTCTTCAACAACAGAGCCCAAATCCTGTATGCTTTATAGACCAAAGTCAACGCTTTGAGTGATTAATTACCATTATTACAGTAGTGCCCAAACTTGATAGGTGCTGCTTGGACAGATGAGAGACAGCTCTCTAAAGAGCTTATCATCTCAAAAACCAAAACTCGGACAGAAGGTAAGGGAAAGGGATGTATCATTCCAACAGAGCAATCAGTACAGGGACAGGCACATGCCATGTTAGTTTCATGAAAAATTTAAATGTCAGACTCATTTCCTTGCAGGCACCAAACTGGAAACCAGCGCTGTCTACGTGAAGCGTTCCATACAGCTCGGCACTGAGCAAGCAAGTGGACATGTTCTGTAGTAGCCAAAGTTCGCAAAGTGGTTCTGAAAGGTAGCCCCACGTACAGCATATTGCAGAAATCCAGACTGTACGTCAGAGAGAGATGGACTGTGGTGGCAAAGTCCTCATCTCAGAGAAGTGACCCAACTTCCAGGCATGGAGAAACTATAAAGAGGCAGTTCAGGCCACTGCCACTACCTGCCATACCATATGAAACCAGGGTTTCAAGAGACGTACTGTTCCTATCAAATCCTCTAGACGGTGTCCCTAAATACCAACATCACGTCTATGATACAGAAGGTCAGAAGACCGGTTTTCCAGGTTCTCTGTAGCTCTTGGAGACTTCCACAGTGCCCAACAAAGATATACTAAGACAAATTCAATCCTGGTGTAAGTGGGAGCAAATCTATTAACATGAATGGTGCTGCAGTGCCCCTTACAGCAGGTTTGAATTCGGCCAACTGCTTTTATTGACCTGGCACCATTGCACGGCCACTGATGTTCTCCATTTTAAGCACTGGGCAGCAACATGTGACGAGAAGGCAATTGCTATAGTTCTGAAGGTCTCTCTAACCAGATGGGGATGTCCCCTTTGGGAACTCCAGCGAGATTTTCCATGAAGCGACAATATGCCAAAGGGATGAAGCAGCAAAAAGAAAGAGTAAAAAACATTAACTAGCCCTGACCCTGGCCTGATGTTGTACATTACAGACCTCTAACAGCTCACTATTTAAACTAGATATGCTTCAAGGAATTCTGTCCCAGGAGATGGCTACGAAACAGAACAAAGGAAACAAGACTGTTCTGTGTTCACGCGGGCACTCTTTCCATCTGAATTTACAGAAATTTTCCACTACGTCCAAACTGTTAATTGAACTGGAAAAGCCTGGGTTTTGGGAGACAGCTTCTCTCCACTCAGGGATGAGGAGATCTGACCCACATTTTCTCCTGTAAATGGCTTAAAAGCTATTTAATGAAATTTAACCTTTTGGTTTTTTAAACATTCCTATGCAATTTCAGCACCTTAGGGAAAGGAAGTGTTTTTCTTTACATTTCAGATTTTAAACCAACTGAAGCCAGAAGCAGAGCAAGTGATCTGTATACCAAGTTTACGTTTTGTAGCTTCATGCATTTCCCTTAAGGAAACACATTATAAAAACAGAGTGTGGAGTAAAAGTGATCTCTAAAAGAGCCATGATACAGTAGTAGGTAAAACAAAGGAAATGCCCAAGATGGGGTTGAGATTAAAGGTAACATTTTCTAAAAAGGGGCATTTTTCTTTAATCATAAGAGTGTGTCCACAAGCACTTGGCCTAACTCTGGAAGCAAAACTCCCCTCGACTTAAACAGAAGCCCCCTCAGTCCTGTAAGCTTAGGCCTGGATTTTGTGGGAGGTTAAATAAGAACTTCTTCTCATTTTCATGAGAATCCTGAGGGTGCTGCTGACTGGATGGGCCGTGCCCTCCACATGAAACCCTTGAGTTAGGGAGAGGGAAAGACAGCCACTTTGTATTATGACCTTTGCCAAATGAACTAAAAGCTAGGCCAGGTCCCTTCATTTTTTTGGTCATTTGTGAAAAAAACACTAGGGTGGTTTTTTTTTTTGCCTCCACTTCTCTGCAAGCAACAAGACCCCTAGAAAAAAACATTGGCAGAAAGTCTTACGTAGGCACAACACCTTGGAAGATGTTGCACTGGCTTGTGACAGCAACCTCACCTTTCCATTTGCATTACTGCTCCCATCCACAGACACTATAGGACAGGTTCTATAAAATAGCTTTATTCCAAGCAATCTGACTCTCCATTTGGTAGGGGAGAACTTGTAGGTGAGCCACTCATTGGTAATAGGGCCTTTCCGGTCACAAAGAAAATGCTATCTAAATTAGGGTCTCATACAAACTCTGGGCAGACTTTGATGGACACTCATTTGTTAGGCCAAATCCCCAAGTCTTTACTCAGGCGATGGAGTTTTTATTTCAGAAATGAGTAAGGACGTCATAATTTAGACTACCGGTGGTAGTTAGGACTTTAATTTTATTAGTTTTTAAAACAAAGATTTGCTTGAGTTTCTGTCTCCAAAATTACTTTTCTGCACTGAAAACAGTCTGTGTCCAAAGTAGCTCCTGTTTGAGGAATAATCCTATTACAATCCTGATTTTTAAATTAATTGCTGGAGAAAGTTCCTTACTCTATTGACGTTCGTATTCGTAAAGATTTCCTCTCAAAACCCCAGCACGTTGCACTGTGTAAGTTCAGTCTGAAGGCATCTGCAAACTTTCCCTGGGATGTAACTAGCCAAATCATACTCTAATGACATGAGTTTACTGGCTATTGCATGTTCCTTTCCACTCATTTTTAAAACACAACATTGGGTTTATCTGCATTGTTTTTATTGCAGGATATTTTAAACTCATTTTGGCTAGAACCCTAGAAACATCCTGTCTCTCCTGAGCAGCTGGATAAAATTTGCAATGGATGGAATATTTTCTAACAAGAACAATCACATTAAATTTACCATCTGCACTCTATACTTTCTAAAATGGTTGTAAAAATCAAGGCTACTAGAAAAAAGATTTTGATTTCATTACTTGTTTAGGAATGTGCAGTTTCTCTGCTCACTGAGGGAACTGCATAATTATAGATTAATGCTAACATTAATCATGCCCCTCTGAGCTGGAATTTTGAGAAGCTGGTATTTCAGAGATTATGTAATTTTCTGAAATGCCCTACCAGCTCAGACCTGAAGAAGAGCTCTGTGTGGCTCGAAAGCTTGTCCCTCTCACCAACAGGAGTTGGTCCAGTAAAAGATATTACCTCCCACACCTTGTCTCTCTACCAGCTCAGAGTAAGACACGAAGGGCTCACGGCCAACACTTGTACACATGGTAAAGAAACTGGATCCCTCCAACTTTGGGATTCCATTTCACTTACAGACCAAGAATAACATAGGCCAACTACTTTTACACATGAGCTAACAATAAGCTTGGGAAGCTTAAACTCATAACTTTGCTAGACACTAAAAATCATGGTCTTAATAAAGACACTGGATTTATTGCATATTACTGTAACCTGCTAGCCCCCCTTCTTGTCTGTGGCTGCAGGATTAACGGGCCACTTCACCCTGAATGACCCCTTAGAATGTGTGTTAACTACTCATGCTAAACAATCTGTTCCACTTTGCATTTAGCTGTGATTCTGGGAGTACCTTTTCCAGACCGGAAGAAGAGCTCCGTGTGGCTCAAAAGCCTGTCTCGTCCATCAACAGAAGCTGGTCCAATACAAGATATTATCTCACCCACTGCTACCAATTAATGGTGCAAATATCCTACACTTATTTACAACGTAACAGAAGGCAGAATTTCACCTACTCCCTTCACCCCCACACCAGGTTGTAATTTTTTCATGCTGGACAGTCAGTGAGCTTAAACATAGTTTTATGTCAGCAAATCAGATTTTGGTAAAAATGTGTGTCCTGAAGTGACAACTCAAAATCTCTGCTATCCCCAACAATAACAAAGTCTGCAGCTTGGGGGGCCTGGTCACACTGAGGCCTTGACAGCCTGTGCAGCAATTTATAATATCCAGGGTTGTCAATTTTAGACAGCAAAGGTGAGTGTTAGGCAGACACAGAATTTCACTGATCCTGACTGAATACGTACTTCATGGTGTGTTTAGCAGTGTCATTTATTTAGGTAATTTGTAACAAAGCTGCACAATGTCAGGCTTTCGTTGCCTTTAATTTAGCACTGGCAGTGAGTACCTGCTGTGTGCAATATGGGAACTGAACCGTATGAACTAAATGTTAAGTCATCTATGGAGCCAATACCAGCCTCAGACATTCTGCTTGCTTCTATACCCGCGTGTGCTGCTCCATTCAAGCGGATTGGGTTGCATGAACGTAAATGAGAGGGAAACTGGCCCATTTAGTCTTTTTCTGGGGTATGCTTTCACCTCAGAGCAAGAAATGCTACAAGCACGACTCTGCACACAGCAAGATGGAAACAACTTCATAAATACGTATGTAAACAAGTGCCCAAAGGTGTGGGGGCTGTCTGGACAGGATGCCCCCAGAGCTCTGCCTCCAGCACCCACATCCCTAGTACTGGAACTCACACACAGGAGTATTTTGGGGTGATGGGTTCCGAGAAAACCCACCAGGAACAAGAGACACAAGTTGATTTGATAATGATGGTTAATGAAATTCTCTTTTCTCAAGGAGATAAAACATATATTGTCTGCCTGAAAGCATGTCTATGAACTGCTTTTATCTGACAACAAGTAGTCTAAAAAAATGACCTTTCCTGCTCCTTGTGACAGGAACACCATCCCTATGCATGCATGTGTATATTACCTATTATGGCCTTGGAATCCAATGGAGTGGAATAATATTTCAAGATGAAGACTTTGGCTCAGCTTTACCAATCAAATCCACTGGGACCAGTCTAGCAGCTAGGGCTCAGCACCAGACTGATTTCTCCAACCCGGTCTGTCTGTCTCAGTTTCGTTTCTCTGGCCACAGACTGGGCTTCCCCTTCACTTGGCTCCCGAGCAACCAGACACGGGTGTCATGACGGGGCTTCAATGAAACACCAATAAAGTCAGAATCATCTAATGAGCGGCTTATCCCCTTATGCTTAGGACTGGTCCTTTACCTTTTTTGATCTTCTCATGGAAGTTAATGGCATCCACAGAAGCTGTGACAATGTTGGTCTTACAATGGCGAGCAGCTACAATTCCAGCTACCTCATCCATTAACTTCATAGTAACACCTGCAAGGGGAGAATTACAGATTAGTGATCAAACCGAATACAGGGTGACGTTCCTAGACTGAAGGTTCTTCTGAAAAACAACAGCAAAATACACTTCAAAAAGGACAACTTGTAAATGAAGAGTTGGCTACTACCATGTTTCCTGCACTCCGAACGGGCATTCACTCTACCCCCATTCTGCAGGAAGCTAAACTCATTAGGAGTAGAGGGAGTCTCTCTGGGAACACGAAGGGCAGCAGACTGCTCTCTCCATTGAGATGCTGACTAGGGTTTGGTCTGGTTTGAAATGAGGAAGATGTGAGCAATAGAAATTTCACTAACTAAACTCCAAAGAGACCAACATACATTCGGCTTTGGGAATATACCCATTAGCATTTCTGCGTAGTTTATGGAGAGACTACTGTACCAACTAGACACTTCACAGAAGTAACTGACTGGCATGGCCCCTGCCTACAGGCACTTACAATTTAAGTGTAGCCACGATGCAATGTGTATGGTTGACAAACCCTAGAAAGGATGGATTGACAAGGAATCAGGATAACAGGAATACTCCCCCACAGCCAACCAGCCTGAAGGCACAGGTACATTATAATAAACATCTATAAACTGAACCACTGACCCCTTTATTGCAGGCATCCCACAAGGCATGACTGTTCAAGAGGGATTCAAATGAAAGGAAGGTAATGGGTTTGTGGAGCAGGTCAGCAAGGGCATTCCATAGCTGATTATACTCTGCATGCAGGGCACGTCTGCACTAAAAACTTAAGTTGACCTATGTTAGGTCAACTTACAGCCACCACAGTAATTACTGCATGGTTCACGTCCACACTGCCTTACTGTCGGTAGTGCACTTCCATTGACTTAGAGGGGCAGTGTGGGGGCTCCTGGCTTCCTGCCAGGCTGTTGCCCGGGCTCCCTGCCCCCCCCGCCGAGGTTCTCAGCTCCCCTCCCCGCGAGCCCAGCAGCTGCCCAGCAGGGAGCAGACATGCTCCCGGTGGGGAGCCGAGAACTCTGGTGGCTGCGGTGCTCCCGGCCAGGAGCCTTGGTGCAGCTGGGTTCCCAGAGGGGAACGGGGAGCTGGGAGCCTGGGCAGCAGCCCAGCCGGGAAGGAGGAGCCTGGGGGCAGACTGGCTCTAGCTGGAGCCCCTGCCCCACCAGGCTTTCTTGTCAACTTCACAGCTCTAGTATGGAGCCGTGAAATTGACAAGAATGACAGCCAACAGTCAATGTAAGTATCCCGCAGTGTCTACCTGGACACTGCATCGCCATAAACCCTACGCCTCTCAGGGAGGTGGAGTTATCACGTCGGTGTAGTAGGGCGCTTACATCGAAGGGAGCAAGGCTGCAGTGTGGACACTGACATAATTAGGTTGAAGTAAGTTGCCTTATGTCGACCTAACGCTGTAATGCAGACCAAGCCTTAGACTTCATTACTAAGCAGTTCACGCTTTAAGGTCTCACGTGGCATGGTTGTATACTGCTCCCCAGCTATCAGAAATCTAATATCACGTCAAGAACACATTCTCTACTGCCCCTCACGGGCTGAAGGGTTGTTCATTACACTAGCAAAAAACAAGTGAAGGAACCGCTGATCGTTTGCCTCTCTACTCAATGTTTAACCATTACAGACACCTTATTATGTAGCCTTTGGGCCTGACAAGAAGGCTTATAACAGCAACGCAGTATGTGATTGAAAAGAACAGAGATGCAAAGGAGACCCCACCTTGTTAATGGATTACAGTTTATTTTATTAACTCAACTTGTATCAAATGTGACCTGTGTGCTCCATTCTGTGGTGATAAAGGCACACCACCACCCAGCTTCTCTAAGCACTGCTCATATGTATGCACACACCAGGGATATTCAGAAGCAAATGGTCTGTGCTGGAATATGCTACAAGGACATATCGTCTTTACATCGTCAATTGCAGGTTTCATACCCATCAATTGCTAAAGCTACTGTAGCGGTTTTGTTAAAAGAGGCACTGAGGCAAATCGTCCTGAAATTTATTTAGCACAAGTCTTCAATCAAAGGTAACCTGCACTTCACCTCAAAAGCTCTTATTCCCACGATACCCAGTGGATGCGAAAATGAAACTATCAACCTGCTGTTTATCTGCAAGTTGGGTAATTTATGCCTTTTACTTCATGTTTTCACACAATCAGCTGACAGATTCATGACCCAGTTGTACAGTACTATAAAGAACAGGCAGAGAAATGTTTTCAGGTAATCCAAGCTGAACCTTCAAGTCACTGCAGGCAGAATAACCATGTAAAGCAAATGACAGACAAAGATGGAGTAGTAACCATGGAGAATCTTTGTCGAAGGTATTTTGTGAGAGTCAGCACTGCGCTGCATGCTCATTTTGGGATAAAACTACAAAAGAACTGGAAGCTTATGGGGGTGACCCTTTTGCCAACCAATTACATGGCGACATACAGCAGCTGTGCTCTGCTTTGGACACTGACACACTTGTATCCTCTGACTCTGGGGACAGAGGAGAAGGAATTATTTGTATTACAGTGGGACCCCTGATCCCATTGTGCTAGGCCCTGTAGAGCTCTCCTGACCTGGGTTGTGCTCAGCCCACAGAGATCTCCTGACCTGAAAAGCTTGCTATATTACAACTGAACGGTTTGTGATGATAGAACAGAACAACAGCTCGCAATGCACAACTGTCTGAAGTGCAAATTCCCCTAACCTTCTATGGAATTCAGCTGAACTCCTCAGTTTTCTGCTGTCCAGCGTATACTAACAGAGAGGGAAATAAAGTAATGAAGTAAAATGAACTGTACCTTTTCAGGCATCACCCCACCCCCAATCCCAGTGCTCCTCATGTTCAGCTCCAGGACATTTCTTCCTTCCTGCAGACGCTGTCTGCTCTGCAACCACTTACAGTCTTTCCAGATGCTGGTGCTTAAAATAAATTGTTCCCAATGGGTTTCTACCAAAATTCCATTCCTGCTCATTTAATTCCATCGAGCACATCCCTTCCACTAGAAAGCTTTCCAGACACACCGCACCCAGGAAAGGTCTAACAGCGTTTCCACTAAAAGAGGGTTGCCACTGGTGGCTGAGACTCCTGCACATTGAAGGAGTTACAGAACCAAGTTCTGGGGCACCAAGCTCAGGTCCTTAGGTCTCTCTTTTAACTTCATTCTCCTGAGCCTCAATTCCCCATCTGTAACATGAGGATACCACCACCCCCTCACCTCATGGTGGTGGTGTGAAGGTAAGTGGAGCCAAGAACTCAGATACTATAGCGATGAGTGCCATACAAAAACCCTTGATGAAACTGATAATTCTGACTTCAGAGCAGGGCTTGAATATTACGCAATAAATAAGGTGCACACACTGACTAATGAGGATAAAACAAGATACTGAATAGCTGCTCACTGAGTAAGCACCATCCACCCTGTGCACTTAGTGAGGCAGGGGCCTGTGGAAATAATATGTGATGATGTAATTTAGGAGTGTAGCATAATGAATATGCACAAGGGGGCTAAATTAAGGTTGCACAGGCAACCTTAATTCTTGCATCTCCTAAGTTTTGAGTGCTTGATTATGCAAGCTTAATACTGTTCTTTTAACAGTTTTTGCATCTGATTTCGTGGATTTAAAAAAAAAAAAGCAAACTGAAAAAACAAATTCCTTCACGTGGAATCATACTGACACCCATAGGCGCTGACTTTGTTTTTGCCAGTGGGTGCTTTTGAAGAGGTGTGTGTGTTGGGGTGGGGAGGGGTGGAGCTCTGTTACTGAATTCCATTATATTAAAATCATTGCTATCACCTAGAAGCTGTCTTCACTAACAACCCAGTTTAAAGACATTATGCCTCACTATAGCTTTCTGGATGAAACTGTCAGCAATCTTATTTACATGTATTTCTTATGCAATCTTATTTCCCTGGTATTGTTTTGATGCACGTTAAGGACAGCTACATTATTCAGTTGCATCTGTCCCGCTGATGACTGGAGATAATTTTTAAGTCGTCTGAAGCTGGAGAATGAGTTCAGGATGATACAGGCACAGGGAGAAGATTCTTATAAATCTGCAGTATTCCGGAAACATAGTGCTTCCAAAGTACTGCAAATTACTCCCGGATCTCTTTCTTGATGGGTAACAGCTAATTTAGGCACCATCATTTTGTATATATAGTTGGGATTATATTTTGCCATATGCATTACTTTGCATTTAACACTGAATTTCATTTGCCATTTTGTTGCCAAGTCACCCAGTTTTGTGAGACCCCTTTGTAATTCTTTGCAGTCTGTTTTGGACTTAACTATTTTGAGCAATTTTGTATCATCTGCAAACTTTGCCACCTCACTGTTTACTCCTTTTGCAGATCATTTATGAATATGTTGAACAGCACTGGTCCAAAACCAGTACAACCCCCTCAGGGGACACCACTATTTACTTCTCTCCATTCTGAAAATGGACCATTTATTCCTACCCGTTTTTTCCTATCTTTTAACTGGAGTGCCTGGGAATGCTTTCAGGATCATCTAACAATCCTTAATTTAATAACAATCCCTTTGTTATCTTAATCATCCTGCCTTTGTTTATAAACAAAGTCCCCTGCCCCAAGGCAGAAGTTGTTACAGCACAGAACTCATCAGATACCACACTCAAGCTCTGACTCCTGGGTGCTGGGCACCCACTTTTTTTTCCCCCCCGTGGGTGTTTGAGCCCCAGAGCACCCACGGAGTCGGCACCTATGCTGACACCCACATGGTTCATCAGCTGGGTTGGAATCTTTAGATCCACTGCACAGACCTCTGCTACCTGAACTGAGTAACTGATAGCAGTAGTAGGCTGTCGCCCTCTTTGTGTACCAGCACTACTGGGAGATGGGACACTCAGGAATTTTGGGTTCCATGCCAGGCTCTAGTGGGGAATGTGCTCTAGGACACAGACTTCTGCCCTTTCCTGCCAAGCTTGATCCCTCCCACACCCTCCCCTCAGACTTTTCCCCACCCCCAGCTCCTTGCGCCAGTCCCATTCTCCTTGCCTACCCAGTCCCAGTCCTCCACTACCAGCTCCTGGTCCAATCTGTCTCTCCTTTCCCCTCCCCTCTAATCCAACACTTCCTCCCAGGCTCCTCATTCACTCAGTATCTGCTAACCACATCCCTGGCTCCTTGCCTCAGTCTCTTTGCCCAGCCAGTCTCAGTTCTCTCCCAACTCACGGGGGGACATTCAGCCTGGGGCACACACAGGGCATGCCAAATTACAGCTCAAACAGCTACAGTTTGCCAAAAAGTTACAAGCACCTGAAAACGTGGAAGGTGTCAGGCAACGTTGATAGGCAGTGGTACCTGTCCCTTCCATAGTAGAAACCTGCTAATGGAAAAGCTGTTGCCACCCTAACTGTACTAACAATGCAGCAGTTACGACATTTCCTACAACCCACTTGCCACAGATGAAGGCATTTAAGGCATGTTCCCCTTCTTTTGAGAAACTAGTGCTAAAGTAATATTGGCGTTAGACCATTCATTCTACATAGCTGTCTGGATGTCTGGTGAAGGGAACTCATCTTTCGTGTATAAGCTGTTTTATACAGGCAGCATTTATCATATCCTACTGTATGGCAGATGTTATAAATAGCCTAAAGATTCACTAACACAAGGAAAGTCTGCCAAGTACAGTTTATTAAATATATCATTTTATGCCACTGGGATTTAGCCCTGCTTGGCCCAAAGCAGAGCACATTGTAAGATTCCACTGACAGACTAACTGTTACTAAAAATAGCACAGCAGTGCAAGCGTGCGAAAACGGTGACATGCTTTCCAGCTCCTTTTACTGCTTCAAAGAACAGGATGTGAGCTATAAAGTAATAAAATTGCATTTTCCTTCAAACAATAGTTTTTCTACCAACTATGGACATGTCAGAGAGTAACATGGAGGTTTAACACCTTTATTTTCCCACCTCGGTATCTGCAAGCTTCTCAGCAGGGCTGCTGGAACAATTTGTAGAGTGGGGGGGCTGAAAGCCATTGAACCTGTAAATCCTGTATATAATGGAAACCACTTCAAGCCAAGGGATGCAGCAGCTCCCCCAGCACCCTAGTTCCAGCACCTGTGCTTCTCAGAACAAACAATATTAATCCACGTTCCTGACAGCATTGTGGGGACCTTTGACAAAGTGGGGAGCAGAAGTATTTGTGCCCTTCCTCTTCTAGTCAATGAGAAATTCATAGGAGAACCTGTGCACGGCTTTAACCCTCAGTATCTCTGATTAAGCACTAGACCGAGATTCTGAGAGAAGCACAGAATTGACTGTACGCACTGCTATGTGAACTGTGCACGTGCAAATAGCTGTAGGTGTTTTAATCTGGTTTCCTATTTCGTTACGCACATTTGTAGAATGCTTTGGGATCCTGAAGGATGGAAGGGGATGTGTACGGCTACACAAAGCCACACATGAATTCCACACATTATCCTGGGACTGCTCATAGATCAGACACAGATTTCCTCCCAACGCCAATATTCTTCTGCCCCCAAATCTCTCTGCACTTTGGATTATGGAACCAGAAACCCAACATTATATTTCCCCCCCCTTCATACAAGCAAACTCCAGAAAGGTACTAAACTACTTGCATCTCAAAGTTCTCTGAATTTGCCCGAAGTGGGAGCTCTCTCCTTTTACATCCAAATTCAATTACATTCTTCAGGCCCACTGCTCTCATTACAACTGTCTGTCACGGAGTGGGGGGAAGTCAGGGCCCTGCACCTGCACCCCTCTTCCTGCGATTCACTGTGACTCCCAGCCAGCCAGTAAAACAGAAGGTTTATTAGATGACAGGAACACAGTCCCAAGCAGAGCTTGTAGGTAGAACCAGGACCCCTCAATCAAGTCCTTCGGGGGGGAGGGGGGGCAGGGTTAGGGAGCTTAGACCCCAGCTTTGGGGTTCCCTGCGTTTCACCACCCAGCCCAAAACTGAAAGCAAAAAACTCCTCCAGCAGCTCTCTCTCCCCTCGCCCCAGCTCCTCCTCTCCTTTGTCCAGTCTCCCGGCCAGAAGATGTCATTTCTCCCAACCCCCCTCCTGGCTCAGGTTACAGCTCAGGTATCTTCCTTCAAGGGAAGTCCCCACATCCCCAATGTAACTTCCCTGCAACATTCCCAGGTCAAATCCGCCCCGCTCCCTGTTGCGTCACACTGTCAAACCTAGTTAGAGCAGAAAATGCCACATCAAGAAACCAAGACTTCAAGAAAATATTTATTCTTATAAAATAAACAATCCCTCACTATTTGTCACATCTTCATTCTGGATCTTTGGCTTATGCTGCATCCTCTATTAGTGTCAGAGTAACGGTAGGTTGAGGGGTGTAGGCTGGATGTTACCTACGCTTTTGTCCACTGCAGTTAGTATTGATCTGACCTTTTTACATTGTATTTGGGAACTCTCTTATCTACTTTCCCTTTCTGTACACACCTCTTTCCAGGTTCAGACTGTAAATCCTTGCCGTTTTCTTATTGCTCAGACAATGGATGCTGCCAACCAGGGGAACATTACTTCAGCAAATTACAGTAATTTCATGTTCTGTATTTATAATCTGAGATTTGCAATTTAAAAGATAACATAATTATAGGATTTACATTTCTCAAATGTGTCACTTTTTTCTTTCCCACATTAAAAAAAAGCAGCCGTGCTTCGCCTAAATGTGAATCCAAACATCTGGTACTGCAGATATTTTTGAATGTAACATTTAACTGTCTGTGGATCTTAAGTTTTGACAGCATGTTGACTATCTTTGAAAACATTGTTAAAAATAGATCCTTAAAAAAACTTTTCAAAGGCATCTGATGTATGACTAGGTCATGTTTTTCTACAAACAGGAGCTACTGGAGTTGCTGGAGTGTTACGAATTCATGATGAACGCCTAACTTTAATTTGCCAACACAGCAAAGAAAATCTTCCCCTTTTACCTATCAAAAGTTGGGTAATAGATGAATTGGGAAGAGTGTCACTGTATTATTTGTGTTATAGCAGCGCCTAGTAAGTCCAGTCCTGGCCCTACATTCCATACTGCCAGGTATGTACAGACAACTTACAGTCTTGGGGTCAGATAGGAAGACAACACAGACAAATGGAGTGGGGGGAAGGTAACCGTGAACAGAGCTTAGTGAGGAGGAAGAGGGAGGAGTCTCAGCTCAGCACTTGCCAAAACAAATGCCAGATGGGAGTGATTTGGAGGCATTATGCCAGGGGTAGGTTTCAAGGAGAGAGAGAACTATCTAACAGTAAGCATTACAAAACTGAAGAGTAGGACTGGTTAGAGAAGAGTATTTCATTTATTTTATTCCATTTTTGATTGAAGGGTTTAGTTTTTTTAATTAATAGCCTGATCCAAAGCCCATTGAAGTCAAGAGGAACACTCCTGTTCATGTCAAAGAGGTTTGGATCAGGCCGTAGAGTAGGGAACAGCACTCTAAAAACCAGAATACCTGCCCCTGATTCCAACACTACACACCAAAATGATTTCAGATTAATTTAAGGCACCCAAAGTGCCTTCTAGGCTTTTAATGGGCGAGTTAAATAAGCCCCTCTGAAGTGGGGCTAAAAGTTTATAACATTTAATTATCTATTTTTATATATAGATATTTTAAAAGTTATCAAAATATCTATACAAATATATTGTTTATATCTAATTCACAAGAAGTTTTTTCTAGCATATTCTCACTGCTTGCATCTAGTGGGAAATATTGCAGCATGTTTGTTACAATCAGGAGCCTCGCTGCACTTCTCTATAAAAGGCTAAGTGGGGCCTGTTCCTGCAGTTAGCAAGCTGAAGATTCCTACTGCTACAGAGAGGCCACCCCACCAAACAAGGGTTGGCAAGAGTGGGACTTGGGATTTCACTCAAACTCTGAATATCTAGATTAATTTATTCCAGGTATCTCCCACACACACACACACACACACACACACACTCCTCCTCACAACTGGAGCTGCCACCACAAGAATAGATGGATTGCTAGATTGGCTTAGTTTCATTTTGGTAAGTGCCTCCTTAAACTCAAACAAGCTGCCGGTCTGTAACTGGTTAGTGTGATACCCCCACTCTACACTTGTTACAGCAATGGTACACTTGGGAGATTATTTTACCTTTCTTCAGTAGCAGATCACCACCATGGTTAGAGCTGGACTAAACCTAAGCTCTGACTTACTCTACAGATACCATCTGATTCTGCTTTAAGTATATTATACTACCTGTCACTACACACAGTGTCACTGCCATTTGCTGTGCATGATAGTCACCGTGCATCCTGTTAACTTACTTTTAAGGGAGATGGGGGGTAGGGGAGAGAACTTTGCTGAATTTTCCTTAAACCCAAAATAATCAGGAGAAAAACATATATTGATTTAGGAACCAAAGAGCTGCCAAGTGCTGAGAAAGCTTTGGGCAGGAAAGTTTTCTGTTGGGGAGAATAGAGAAACAATTATGTAGTTTTTACTTCCAGGAGATATGGAAGTCGTGTCTTCAGGAGTGCTTCCCACTCATCCATAAAATGCACTAGAACTCAGCACCTCTGGAATTAAATATCAAACCAGAGACACTAAGGCCTCGTTCAAGCTGCAAGGACTTTCACTACGTGAGTTTAATTAAAATGGGCCACAAGGAGTCAAAGCCCAAAAAGTACTTATACAGCTTCCGGGGAAACCGGTGGCTCAGAGACAATATATCTGCATGAAGTGTTAGCTGGTTAAACAGGATATTGTGTCTCAAGAACTGACCACACCCCACACTATTCAAGAAGAGTCTCCTGCACCAGATGAGACAGAAATACGCAGTCCCTGAAGAGGACTATTAAGGAAATATGGTTGAAATAAGCAATTGGCTGTATGGCTGAGACTCACTGCCACCACTCCCGTGGTCCATGGCATGTGTGTAATGGATGTCTATCTACTGCACTGGACAGGTGTCCATGTGCAACAAAAGCCACCATCACAACTGTCACCAGAGGTGGCTTTTGTATTCAGACTCTCCCAGTGTAGCTTGCAAGGATGAAGAGAGGTGTCATAATGATGTATGGCTTAGCGCTACAGCTGTTTGCTTGCATCCCATCCTGTATACTGGCGTTCCAGTTATGAATTCGCTCCACTTCTCATGCCAAGTGATTGAAGTTCTCTCCCACAGAAACACCAGTGTTATGTGTACAGTTACTGATAGCAGCAGCAACGCACATGCCCTAGTTGTGGGAGAAGCAGATCCCCCATCCCACATTCTGGTTCTCATCTAGCTAATCTCCTTGATCAGTCAGAACAGGGTTCATTTCCACAGCACAAGGATTGCTCTGGAGAGGGAGATAACAGTTTAGTACAGACTAGCTCTGAAAGAGACATATGTGCATGTCTCTCTGCTTTTCCACGTTAGCCATTATTGCTAGCCTGTCAGAGACAAATGAAATCACATTAACCCTGATTTAGAGAGGGCTTGAAATGCAGCATCCCATTACTCTTCAGCTAAAGCCAATTAATCACACCCCCACAGGGCCCATCAAGTCCCTTGTTCAAATCACAACAGCTACTTACTAGGAACCAGCTACACACTGAAATCTCAGCCAGTGTCGGTGTGTAACCAGCTCTGGGTAAAACGAGACACAGACACTTGCAGGGCAACAATGGCTGCACACAGACACACGTGCTCCAGAGCCAAGCGTTGTGACTTAAAGCATTTACACACTTTATGGGAAGTCATTGACATCCAACCCTTACTGTCCAGCCTCTTCAACCCCAGCAAGGCTGGGGAAGGTCAGCGTTATAAGTCTTGACCCTTATTCCATAGATGCCTACGTTGACTGTCTTCCTCTATGTAGTGCACAGCACCCATCATACTGAGTAACAAGAAAAAGGTCAGCAGACCCCGCTTTTTCGTACCCGACAGGCCTTGCTCTTTCCCTGATCACCATCAGCCTGCTCTCTTTTGACGCTGGTAAGGAAGCTTCACCTGCTGGAGCCAGCCTTTCCTCCCTTTGATTTCTAATAGAAAGTGGACTCTGATGTGGTCTGGCCAGAGTCTCAGCCACTCCCTATATACATGGACTTTCCTTCGCACTCTGAATTCACAGCCAGCTTCTTCCAGGTGCCGGTGGAGTAAAAAGGAGTCGTGTCCTGTCTGAAGGGAGCCAGATGGGCTTTATGCAGCAGTTTCTCCTCATGAGCAGGCACCAAACACCATTAACAGGCAGGAATCTGCCTCTTCTCTCACAGTCCAAGGGACTAGCAATGAGAGAGTCTTAACTCAACTAGTCCATCTGCAACTCCTCCCCCTTGGCCGAAGGAAAGCGATTTCCTACAGTGGGTTGGCTCTAGTTAGACCAGCAAAGCAGCTAAAAAGTCAAAGTGGCCCTGATTCCTGGTAATGATGTAAACCTTCCACTAGACTTCCAAGTGATCCGGACTGCCTGAGCAGCAGGCTAGAACCCTTGTTTGCTGAGAAAGCATTTGCAAAGCAAGGTGCAATTTGCCATCAATGTTACTGATTGGAATGTTCTTCAGGGCTACCAGTCCGCAGGTCTGATTTGGCCCCACCCTCCATGAATAACCCCACTCTAGGCACGTGGGACAATGCACAGCTGAGTATTATTCACTAGAACAAGGATGGCAGAATTAGGCCCCAAGTTTGGCTCTTTACAGGGCTCCCCCTCCCCCTTGCAGGATACACACAACCCATTAACCCTAAAGTTATCCATAGGCAACAGCTTGTGTGAGGCCTGAACGGGAGATCAACATCTGTAATAAGTCTGGGAGACAAATACCAAAAGCAACTAGACTAACTCTGCCCAAGTTTAACTCGACAGCAAAGCCTCCGTGCAGGGCTATCAACTTGAAGAAGCCTGGCAGCCTTCGAGCTATGCCTACCCGATTAGCAGTAATGTGATAAAATGTTGTCCCTCTGGGAGCATCCCCTGTGCTTTCCCCTCCGCACCCTCAAAGGGCTCGGCGGGCAGGAAGCTCCCTGTGGATGAAGCCATTCCACTGTGCTCAGCATGTCTGCCAGGGAGGTAAGGTCACTTAACCAGTATGCATTCTTCTCTTCCAACCTCCGAACTGAACAAGCTGCTGGCATCGAGTTCTCAGTCACCACTGGCTGAAGAAGAACTGGAGACTCTGTGCTGCACAGCCATGAGGCTGTCCCCAAACCATTCCACCAACCAGAGCTGAAGTAGCGGGTATAGAATGTTTTGGGGGTGGACAGAGGTAGGATGTTGCCAAGCGAGGTTGGATCCTGAAGCAAGCAGCCACATGATAAACAGGGCTTTTAAAGGGGGACCTTGACCTGCCTTCCCTTAAACACCAGCATATTCACTTTATAGGAAGTGCTTGTGTTCCCCAGACTGTTTTAATTACATAATCCCCGGTGGCAGAGGAATGCTTGGCAATGACGCGTTACTATAGTAATCACTCATTTGATTAACATCACAAATGGTACCGACTCACCTGCTGGAAGATACAATATTTCTTCCTTTTTGATTAAGGAAATCTCTCAATAATGGAATCACCATCCGTGCTCTAATTGTTTCAGCTTTTACATACACGACTGCAGCTGCGCTGAAGAAATCACGGTTTGATGTTAGTGACTCCATGAGAGCCCTACAGTTACCGGCATTAGCCACTGTGACTAACACAGCATGAACTCAATCAACTGCAGACCTTACAGTGGCTAACTCTAACTCTAACTCTGTCATCCACAGTCCGGCAAGATTGCCATCCCCAAGTTTTCAAAGGAGTCATGACGCAGGCTCCCTCAAATCGATATTAGCTTAAAAAGAATTTTAAAATAAATGTTAAGTTTTCGTTTGCCTTCTGTTTTACACCTTTCAGTGTCACTCCGATCCCATTTTGAAGCTCTTCTCTATAACCATGAGTGCTAGAAATGGACATTTTAAAAGGAAAGCTGAGCTCCACCAGCAACATCATTCTGCATGGAATGGTTATTTACTCCGGTAACACTTCCATTCTCCGATTGCTCCTTCTTGACTTCAGAAAAAAACAAGCAAACCTTGCAAGAGTTGGCAACACCAGGCAAGGCACCCAGGAAAATCAACGTTCCTGCACACAGCTCCAGAGCAACAGCTCATTTCTCCACTAGCTACAACTGATCACGCAGCGAAGGGTTACTCCTATAGGAGTGATGACATTAATGTTCCGTTACAAGCTGCCAGCTGCTCACTGAACGCTTTATATGCGTTCTCAAACACGACTTCGCGTTCACAGCCCAACAGGGCAATAAAGGGCCCCGACTCCTCCCTACAGAAGCAGGCATACAAAGGAACCCTTCTACTGAAGAAGCCAGCACGAGAGGAGGGAAAGAGCACTGCCTGCTTTACGTTACTCCCTTTCTTCTGAATTTAGTTTACTCCTTTGAGCCCTCAGAGCCCACCAGCAGCTGGCAGCATAGCTCAGTATTTCAGAAAATGGACGAAGACACCAAGACTGGTCAGACAGCGCAGAGCAAACCCTTGGTTTCAAAACCTCCATGCTCACCAAGGCAGAGACGGGAGCAGAAATTCAACCTTGTATGGAAGTATCCTATTAACGTTACGTGGGACCCAAATTCTTATTGACCAAGTGAAGTGAGATCCAAAACTCAATGGCATGTCTGGCTGCCTATCTGTAATGCGATCACTTCTGAATCCAATACGTGATCAACTCCCGAGTACCAGGGAACGTTCTAGGCATCAATGGGAAGGAGCCTGTTGAGTTTGCGGACAGATTTTCATCGTTCCCATTTGGTCATAGGAGCACTGGGAGAAAAGAATACGGCCAGTCACCACTCATTCCCTCACGTTTGTTTGCATACTTCAATCCCATTGGTTGAAATGAGTCAACAAATGAAACTGCAGGTGAGGACTGAGTGCTTCGGCAGCGTGGGGGGCAGGGGTACAGGACCGGAATAGCGAGGCCTGCTTCAGATTAGGATCCAAGTTGGCTGAGTAGAACAAGGCTGGAAATTTGCATGTCGTCTCCCTTCATGCTATGACTGACTTAAGCAAGATCATTTACCTTTCCAAGCGCTGACATTAACACAGTTGCATACGAAAGAGAAATGAGAACCAAGTGCAGTGTTGGTTTGCACTCCATTCAAAGGGTATGGAGATATCTGACAGGCAAAGGTAGAGTTAGGAAGCGGAAGCGCTCATATTACAATGTCTTACAAACAGGGAAAAGCCATTTCAAAAACTCCTCATTTTAATGATCTTGGGGAAAATGCCTTCACTTCAGATGTATTTATTGAGTAAGAGCAGCAGCTGAAGACATTTGAAAATGCAAAAGCAAATTAGAATGAGTCAGTAAAGTTTCAAATGAATTTTCTTAAGGCAAAAACTTGTAAGTACAGATTAAAGCTAGAGGTTGAATTTAAACAAGGTTCAAACAGTACACTGAACATCACATTTTCACAGCAGACATCACTCCACAGCTTTGGTGGGATTTTTCCAGGACCCTGTGACTTACACGGGGTTTTAAATAGAACATGGTGCTGTGTTTGTTGCAGCATCTGTTGCTTTATGCCACTTAACCCTCACAGCTGCTAATTATACCTTGATTTCTGGTGATGATATCCCAGTTATACTTTTGTTTAGAAGAGGAGCAGGAAACTGGATACATTTGCCTGTACAACCCTATTGAAATTGCAGGTGCTAGAAACTGAAGGCTTTCATTCCACAAGTTCTGGAATCAGACTGTGCACATCTTCACAATGTGCTATCAGCAACATCATTCTGCATGGAATGGTTATTTACTCCTGTAACACTTCCATTCTCTGATTGCTCATTCTGGATCTTGTCATGAGAGCAATGAATTGGGCCTGATTACATCTGTATACTGGAGAAAGTAGAGCCATCAAGTTTGTTTTGCTTACTAGCAGGTTGGACTTAAATTTGTTAACTCAAAAGTAAGGGTGTTGCTTTCTCCTACAACTCATCCAACAGTCTCTATTCCTTTAAGCCAGATTTGATTTGCTCTTATGTGATCAGTACTTAAGGGCACACCTCTCAATTTAAAAACTGAACTCTGCTCTAATTTATTCCCGTCAGCTATCAAATTCTCTTCTACATGGGAGAAACCCAAATGTTAACTATTCACATCAATGTAATGTGGAGGTGTGGCTGGCTGCATGTTTCTGCCGTATTCGAGAGCTAGATGTTAGTCACTTCACCTTTGAGTTCCATCTATACAGACGGCGTTTACATTTTAGATCTACAACATTGGCAATACTAAGTCTGGTTAAGACATGACTGTGCAGAACTTTTGTTAGCCAAAGGCACCAGACTATTTCCCCCTCAATGTATACTTCCATTGCCAGAAGCCAGAACCCTTATAAAATAATATGCTATAGTTTATATGCAGAGATTTCCAATGGACAGGCATTGCTGATGACACTGAGGGCGGATCTCATTTGCCTAAGCCTTTGTTTCCCCAATTTTAGCGTTATCTAACAAAGGGAAACAATTCTTAAACGGACAGACTAATCAAGTCAAAGGACCACCTTCTTTCATCTTGCAGTAACTTTAGACAAACCCTGACTGAAAATGAGATTCTTAGTGAGCAACATTAGCAAACAATTATTTGACATGTAGTAGAAAATAAACATAACCAGAACAGTGGCTTGATCCTGTGCTAAGACAGGGTGAAATAAAAGCAGCTATTCTGTTACGATAAACTGGAAAAAATCTAACTCCCATTTTCTGTCACCTGCCCAGAACATTTTTTGGAAAGTTTGATTAAACATGATTTGACTAAGTTTGAGGGCTAAAAAAACCTTACTCATAAAAAAATGTACACTCTGTTTAAGAGCTGTACGGACACTGCCGGGGTATTTGGAAGATGACACGTGGCAGGGAGATTGCCCTCTGAGAATTGCAGTGAAAGTAATTTTGACTTGGCTAAGTTATGACATGTAGAACCCTATTACTGTTTGGGTTATTTTCATGATCACTCTAACACAGGAGTTCTCAAACTTTATCGTATCATGACCGCCTTCTGACAACAAAAATTACTACCTGACCCCAGAAGGGGGGACCAAAGCCTGAGGCCCACCACCCCAGGCGGGGGAGGGAAAGGGGGGCAAAGCCCAAAGGCAGAGGGGGCTCAGGCTTCGGCTCTGGCTCCAGGCCCCAGCAGCTCTTAGCCAGCCCTGGCGACCTCATTAAAATAGGGGCATGACCCACTTTGGGATCCTGACCCACAGTTTGAGAACCACTGTTCTAACCTCAATATACACAGCTAAAGCTACTCTCTGGATGCCTGACTAACTTAAGAGCACATTAAAATGTAGTAGGAAGGTCGACAATAAGTGAGGCTAATGGCTTCTCCATTTCTTCATTGTGGCTATGCCCCAAATCTCTAGGACTGGTTCCAGTGGCTCCAACAGGAGGAAGACACCTGGTTCCCCAAATTGGGGTGAGGTAATGAAGATATTTCATTTGCATAACATGACATCTTAGCAAACAAAGAAGCTAGCTGAATAGTCCCAGTACTTTAACACTTCACAAGGAGCAACTCTGCACTCCTTCCATGTAGATAAAGGAACATGGCCATTTAATGGCTCTGCAAAGAAAGCATTTATTGAATTACTGCTTCACTGGAGTGTTTGATTTATTGAGTTTCAGATTCCTTTGTAGGTAAATGAGAAAATTGCACCACTCCATTATCTTGAGACCATTACTCCGTTCATCCAGTCTCAATACCCGCACGGCATGCTCTGTTCTCTACTGTAGTAGATGACTGTGCTTGGTGTTATTAGGCACAGCTTATGAATCAATCGTATATACAACACGCTAAAACAAGTAAATGGTGCATTGTGAAGCTGCTGCTAAACAGATCTCAAATACCAGTTGAAGAGTGAGCATATGTCAGTAGAGACTTCTTTGCATAAATTGACAAAAAAGTGTTGCAATTTGTAGAAAGTTGAAAGTAATTTAGCATCTAAACATTCCTTCCTAGTCTGAATGCGAGTTAACAGGCACTTGACTGTTATTGATCCTTCCAGAATACCAACGGTAGTGGCTCATGCAGATATCAAACTCCATATTAGTGAATAAGTTTCACACATTGGTACATTAAAGTTGCAAGTCATTTTTGCATGGAAATGACATTATAAAACTACTGTTTGAAGTGAGCCGAATTCCAGAGAACAAGACGCACGAGGGGGTAAGGTAAGGAGAAAGTGTCATGCAACAGTGTCCAAAGCAACAGGGTCACCAGTTAGGGAATTTTATTGCAGTTAAAGTCACTAAAACTGAAGTATAGGAAAATCAGAGCTGGAAGAACAGCTCCTTCAATACACATAAAGTACTTTACAGTACAGGCATTAACTAATCCAATTCCTATAGAAGTACACACCACACAAATATATTGAATAATGTAACAATCTGAGCTGTGGACACACAATACACTCTCCTTGGGAAACACTTGCAGAGCTGGTATCACACACCAATGTAGATGGGAATTTAGACACTTCTCTCTGAGAAGTGCTCATAGTACCTCAAACAATTCTCAGCACAGCCTAATCTAATCTGGTCTCACTGACTCACTTCGGATCTTCACACAGTGCCTAGCATGAGTGCCTGGGCCACAACAGGGGCTCCTAGGTGCTACCACACTACAAATAAAAAAAATTGTATTTTCCCACTTCTGCTCTTCTGTAAGAGCCCCCACGGGTCCGTTTACACAGCCCACGGCAATGAGCCTCCCAGCCTGAGTCGACAGACTTGGGTTGGCAGGGCTCACACTAGCAGTCTAAAAATAGCTGTGCAGACCACACTTCGAAGCTGTGGCTGGGGCCGCAGCTCGGGCTCAGAAGCCTCGGGACAGGGCTAGCTTCAGAGCTCGAGCTGCAGCTCAGGCCACAGCTTCAAAGCCCCGTTTACAGCTGGTTGTTAGAGCGCTAGCACAAGTCCTGCCAACCCAGGGCTGCTGACCCAGGCTGGGAGCGCACTGCCACGGGCTGTGTAAACGGACCCCAAGTCAGAGTGTGATTTCATTATGCGGGGTATTAAGAGCCTTTACATTTGTTGTATTTTAGTTCCTGCTAAACAATAGCCTGGCGGTTGAGTTCTAAAGTTACACATCACACTTTTATGCAACCGTGGTAAAACCAGAGCTACTCACCTCCATGCACAAATCCATGGAGAGTGCAGTCTGATGGGCCCACCAGATGGATCAGGCTGGACTGGCTATAGCCTACAGTGTACGGCTCTATGGAAAGAAAAAACAGAGGGATTCAGACTCTAATCATCAGAATTCCGAATGACGTACAAGAATGCCATTAAGAGGCTGAAGCAGACTTTTAGCTCACCTTATACAGGACAAAAACTTTGTGCTACCTTATTAAAAATTGTGATGTACATTTAAAGTCAGCAAGTCTTTGAAAAGAGGAAAGGCCATTTGACACACAAAGGTTCACTGTGGTCAAACTAAACATCTTTCTTAAGATACAAACTTGGCTTTATTTTTAATCTAGATCTTCACAACAAGCTAACATTTGAAAATCAGTAGTTTTAGTTATTCCTATTTCAGTTTGGCAATTGCATCCTGAGCGCAGCGACCTTAACCAAAGCAGCCCTCAATCGAGCCCATTCTTGCCTGCCTGCTGCCTCACACGATACTCCCTGCTCTCAGCCCCACCTCTACTGCCCTTGCTGTTCCACCAAACTGCTTCTGGAAAGGTCTTCCAGTTCAAAACGGATCAAAGGCCTGTGAAATGGCTTCAGCAGCCAAACCCAGTGTAAAGGTTTAACTGTGGCCCAGTTAACTTCAACATTTCTAAACCCCAGTTTGGTGGGAGAGAACAAGAGATTGTGTGTGTGTGTGTGTGTGTGTGTGTGCGCACGCACACACGGGGGTGTCGCTGAATTCAGTGTGTGTTTGTTTCAGTGCCACAGATCATAAAAAAGATTCTGAAAATAATGTGCTGGGAAACCCAGCCTACAGCTCAGTGTTAACACTTTCTATTTTTGTACCCACTTGTAACTGCAGGTGCAACTGGTATCTGAACTGATCACTGAGGCTTCATATCCAGGTGCATTAAAATGTCTAAGTGAAAGATTTTGCCCAAATATGATGGTAAAGAAAATTGCATTTAAAAGCCTATGTTCAGTGAGAAGTTTGTACTAACTTTGGCTTATATTTAGAAAAAAATAAATCTGGTAGACAATTGCTTGCCATTATGGCCTTCAACTCAATAACCCGAGTAACAGTAGAACAAATAGCATTTAAAAATCTCTCCTTAATGTGTATTTTCCAGCTACATCCACACAACACCGCGTCAATTAACTGAAATAGCCTTACCTTTATTCTGTCTATCTGTGAGGCAAGGAGAGCAAAGAAAAAAGGTATATAAGCAGCTTTCATTATCTAGGTACCCTCTTTTAGCAAACAGATAACGGAGAACAGCCCCCCCCCCCCCCATGTACTAGAACTGCAGGTCTGTAGAGTCCGCGTGCATTGTGAAGTTACAGAATTCTATCTTTATGGGCTCGAACGGTAAAGGAATTCAGTGTTGGTAACAGACACTTTATTGGGAGCCCCAAAGAATGAAGTCTATCCACAGAACAGTTACTGCACAGCAGACGGGCAGGCTTCTCCATGCCAGCCCAATGTGGAGGAAATGCCCATGAGTAGGAAGTCAAGTCAGTCTTCATGCCCATTCAGTTCTAGATCTGTTTCAACTCAGGATTTCCATCAGTGTCTATTGTGACGGTGATGTCTAACGTAGACACTTGTCCAATTTCACACAGGAAGCCAAATGATAGTTAATGGCTTTCCATCACTGCCAACGGGGGCCAGATTTGAACCGGTGGCTAAAAAGCCAAGGAACGGCTCCTATTTCACTGTGAATCCCCTGATCTACCCAGCTCCTCACCTCAACAGACACTTTTTGAAACAGGCATTGATACCAGTGTCTGAATGTGTGGCTGCCCAACCTGCATTTCCCACTGCTGCCATTTGGGACAGTAGTTGCGGGGACGGGGAGTACACAGCCTGGGCATGACAGCTCCCCCTTCACTGCCGAGCACTGGCAGCTATCGTAAGTATTCAGGCTTTCAGAGCAGCTGTGCAAGCAGCCAGATGTGTTGCTAATGTTCACACTTATTAAAAAGTTAAGTTTTCCTGATCTTTAATGAGGAAAGTTTGTCACTGCTGTAAAAATTAACAAGCCATTTCATCTTCACCTGGGTATAGACATGTGGCGTAGCAAGGGAAACTGTTTATAAAACCTATCGGGCTCTGGAACGAGACCAAAGGAACGCAGTTGCCCCTTGTGATTTGTTGCTAGGCAACAACTGTCCAAATGCCTGAAACGTGTACTAGTCTCAAATTTTAAAGGTAGTTAAAATTAACAAGCTGTAGAGAAAGAGCCTCTATTCAAAATGGCAAAAATAGTCTGCATGTCATCTCTTTCATAACTCCACCTCAGAAAGGGACTTACAAGTTTACTTAGTCACATGCTCTAGCAGCTTCTCAAATTATATTTCAAATCTCACAACGTTATTTTAGAGTACAGACTCGCAGCCAGAGACACTTGAACAAAGCCAGAATTGTCTTTTCTAATCCACAGATGCACACTCTTGGATTGCACATGCTATGCCACGTGAGGGCTATAAATAGCCGAGCGCAGCAGCTCAGCTCCTCAGTGCTCTGAACTTCCAGTGTCAAACCCAACTGCTCCCTGAAGACAAGCAAGGCAGACGGAGGGGCGGTCTCTGAAGGGGCAAACTCAGGAAGCCTCAGGCTACAGGTAAGTAACCTAGTTTAGTCCATTATTAGTTTTCCCACTTGGAGACTAGTCGTCTGGGAGACTGGAAATCACTGCCCTTTTACAGTGATGGGCAGACACATGCGCATGGAGAGATCTGGGTTTCTGATTACAGAAGGCATAAGTCGATAGACAATTCTCCTGTTGGCAATACTGGAGACAAGAATTCCAGGAGGATAATGGCTTCCTTAAAGTGAGCTCTCTCACCTGGGAAGCGGCACTTTGCAGGAGTGAGGAGGAAACAAGCAGCTCTTATAAAGCACGCAATAAGGACACAGCATGGGAGGAGCCTTTTAGAATTGCATGAGAAGTCACCTGGGCAGCGAGAAATCAGACATGGAACCCAAAGCCGGCTAGCGAGTCAGAATTTCTGAGCCAAAGGGGCAGCCAGTATAAAAATGTCCCTCATGGAATGCCAGGAGAATTCCAGATGCTCTTTGATGATCTCCAGACACACCTTGACAACTCCAGCCAAGAGCATTTGATCTCATAGCTACACACTGACAAAGGATCTCCAACACTGGCTAGCCGAGTCCAGGAGTTATGTTAAGTGGCATAAGATGGGTTTCTTCAGCAAGTGCACACAGAGGGAAACCTGATTCTCCAGCAACAGATGAGTAAGACGCGTAAGTGAGTGAGGCCATTCAACCATGCTAACGTAACGCCCAACACAGATTCAGATGTCAGAAATGAAAGTTTTTCTACTGAAACCAAGCTCTAGGTATTGCAATTCTCACGATTTTATGACTAGCAATTTTGGGGTGTTTTTTACCACCTGTCTTATGAAAACATGATGACAGGCCCAACTCACGAATTTTCCAACTCACCAATATTCAAAACGGCCACCATCTCCCATTAACATGACTGGGGCTGAAGCCAGCAAGATGGCTGGCTGCCACCTCCCACTGTTTTCAATGACATTGAAGCCCTGGCCACAGGCAAAATGGCTGCCACAGTTCAGGCAGCGGGACAGGACAGACAGAGGAGCAGCAGTGACACAAAGATGAATGAGAGGGAGCAGAGGACATGGTGGGCAGTGGTGGAAGCTGAGGGGGGTGCAGAGAACAGTGATGGGATGGCAGCTCCCACATCTTGGGGGTAGTGGTGGGAAGGGGACTCCCCTCCAAACAGCCAAGGGAAGAGGCAGTGTTTCCAACTCTCAGGAACAGATTGCAAATCACGGGATTTTGGCCCCTGCAGCAGGCACTGTCACGGTGATGCAAGATCATCCTCAGATCCCACAATTTTCAGGGATGGGCACAGAAGCAGAACTCTGTATGAGCGCCTTGAGGAGGGGACAGATCTGCCCTACCTGCATGCATGGCACTAGATCAGAGAGGGCCCTGGGGCAGCAGGAGGCAGGGGTCTCAGGGAAATGGTGTTGCTGGAACACAGGTAAAGACGACCCTGGGCAGCAGGAGGTAGAGAAATGTTGCTGCAAGGTGAAGACAGTAATGTCAGATGGATGTCAGCTTCTCCTATCTCAGGGGTCAGGAAGGGGTAAGTGAAGTCTTCATCTGAGCAGCCAGGGAGAGGTATGCATTTTTGTGCACATTAAAGGTTGACTTTTCAACCTGAAATTCTCTCTCACACATTGGCAGAGGAATAGAGGGGAGTTAAAAAGTCAAGACAATTTAAAAAATACTCATGTTTTTTAGTCTATGATTTTTTGGGGCCGATCATGATTGATAGCCTGAGTCATGAGCTTTGATCTCTTGAGGTTGGCAATACCTTATCTTGACAATCTCCAGGGAAAGATCACCACATCCTGGTCTGAACAGCCTTTAAAAAGCAGGGGTGTTGGTCAGGGATGAGCAGGGAACCATCCTTAAAAGGTCAGGGTATGCCAGGAATAGAACTAGTCAGCCTGACGGTCAGGTACTGATGAAAACGTCTGGGGCCCGGGCTGTAAGAGGCCAGTGTGTCTGGCATCGCTACGCGTACATCTGAGTGGAGAGGGCAGCCACGAGGTGTGATGAACACGTCAGGGTGGGAGCTGAACACGGGCTGTTACAATGCCAGGCTTGCAGAAACAGGAAGAGAACGAATTGCAGGGCTGCCCCTCCTGTAGCCTAGAACAGGAGCCTGTCTATTTGCAGGCATTCCTAGAGCACCTGCGGGGAATCACAAGGTAACGAGAAGGAATATGGAGCAGTGGTACATCCAGGGAAAGTGTTCTACGACTCCTGGGTTTACGGACTGGGAAGACAGGTGCCACCTGCAGTTTGAGCAGGATCTTGCATGGAAAAAAAAAATCTATGAAGAACCAACACGCCAATATTAACCCTAAGAACCATTTTCCTCTACCAGTAAGTCATGGAAGAAGTTCCTCCCGAGCCCTTCTACCAGGGCTGGAGGATGAGGTGAGGGGAAATGGAAAGGTGGGTTGAGGCGTTACATTAATCTTGTGTGTATGAAGAGGTACCCAGCTAGCCTTTAAAACTCTACTTCGTTCCACACCCTCCGAACTGGATGCCCCACAGTCTGAAGAGGGCAGACAGTGTTGTCTAGTGGATAGAGCAACAGAATTTGACTCTATCCCTGGCTCTACCACTGGCCAGCTGGGTGACCTTGGGCAAGTCACTTCACTTCTATGCCTCAGTTTCTCCATCTGTAAGAAGGCAGATCTGATCCTTACCTCTTTTGCAAAGGACCGAGATCAATGGATGAAAAGCGCTATATAAAGAATTAGTTATTGGTAATATACCCAGGTAGTGTGTCAATACATGTTCTAAGAGGTATGTAGGTAACAAAACAAGGCTGAAAATTCAGAGGAAACATGGGTCCCTATCAGTAAAGTACAGGTCTCCACCACAGCCCAAAGTCAGCATGTTATAAGAACTTACAGAACAGTTTTCAGTTAGAGTCCTAAGTTAACTGCCCCACAGAGATGGAGGCCTCAGTCCGACTCTCGGGCTCTCATCCTGGAGTCTGCAAACAAGTTTTGGGGGTTTCAGCCACCCTCTTTTCTTTTAGGCAAACAGGAATGGGGCCAAAACCCTTTTGCAGTTACAACATGGAGTCACGGGACGGACAAGGTGGAGAATTCGTTTTGGTGCAGTGAAGACCTTGCTCTACCAAGTTAATACTCGGTCTTATCCTACTAGTTTGGAAGCCTGAGATAAGGAGAGTGTGAAGAATTTTGCAAGCTGATTTCTTAAGAAATCACCACTCTGGATGCCTGCATTACCTGGGTTGAAAACAGGGAAGATGATGTCTCCATTTCTCTGTTTAGTTACCAGTCGTTCCAGTTTTTGCTCTTCGTAGCGTTTCTTTCCTTCCTCCTCCAGCTCTTTCCACGCGTACTGAAGGGAAAGAACATATAGGTCACACAGTGTATTGCTTGGCTAAAAGACAAGTTACACGCCAGAGGAAAGGCAAAGGATGTGTGACTGGAGACCCACAGCTGAACAGGTACTGCCCTCATTACTCTGCCAGATGCTGAGAGATTCCACGGCTGCCCTAGTCATCCCATAAAACCAGATCTGTCCAGTGACTATTAGTGCAGGGCCAAAGATGCAGAGCGCCAGACTGGCTTGTGAGGGGGGGAAAATGGGTGATGTGCACAGCCACTCGCTTCCTCTTCGATGCCAGAATCTCTAGTGTTTATCAGTCACTTGCTGCCAGGCCTTCTTGCCCTTGGAGGTGTAACAGGTGGAAAGATTCAGCAGCCTTCAATGCAGCCTGTCACTTTAGTTCTCACTCCCTAACGGAGGCCATGCACACCTTGTTCACAACATTCATTCACTCCTGGATCTACATATACCTTGTTGGTTTTTCAGACTGATGGATTTCCTTGCTTCATTTAGGTGACATAAAACTTTGCTACTTTTTCTAAAGAGGACCAAGGCAAGTAAAAAGGCAGGCACAGCTGGTGCGCCTGCAAACAGACCACAACAGTTCATTTCTATAAGTTATGTTAGCCTAGTGTCTACAAAGCAATGCAGCTGTTTCATTATTGTAACAACACACCATCTTTGACTGAATCACTGACCTCTCCATAGGACTGGAATAACTTGAGCACATCTTACACCCCCCTACACCTTGTCCTAACTAGGGCTGTCGATTAATTGCAGTTAAATCAAGTGATTAACTCAAAAATTAATTGCAATTAATCGCAGTGTTAAACAATAGAATACCAATTGAAATTTATTAAATATTTTGCATGTTTTTCTATATTTTAATATATTTCAATTACAAAGAATACAAAGTGTACAGTGCTCAACTTTATATTACAAATATTTGCACTGTAAAAATAAAAAAAATTATTTTTCAATTCACCTCATACAAGTACCGTAATGCAATCTCTATCATGAAAGTGCACCTTACAAATGTAGATTTTTCGTTACAAAACTGCACTCAAAAACAAAACAATGTAAAACTTTAGAGCCTACAAGTCCACTCAGTCCTACTTTTTGTTCAGCCAATCAGTAAGATAAACAAGTTTGTTTACATTTATGGGAGATAATGGTCACCTGAAAGTGAGAACAGGCACATGGCACTTTTGTAGCCGGCACTGCAAGGTATTTACATGACAGATATGCTAAACATTCGTATGCCCCTTCATGCTTTGGCCACAATTTCGGAGGGCATACTTCCATGCTGATGATGCTCGTTAAAAAAATAATACGTTAATTATATTTGTGACTGAACTCCTTGGGGGAGAATTGTATGTCTCCTGCTCTGTGTTTTACCCACATTCTGCCATATATTTCATGTTATAGCAGTCTCGGATGATGACCCAGCATGTTGTTCCTTTTAAGAACACTTTCACTGCAGATTTGACAAAATGCAAAGAAGGCACCAATGTGAGATTTCTAAAGATAGCTACAGCACTCGGCCCAAGGTTTAAGAACCTTAAGTGCCTTCCAAATCTGAGAGGGATGAGGTGTGGAGCATGCTTTCAGAAGTCTTAAGAGAGCAACACTCTGATGCGGAAACTACAGAATCCGAACCACCAAAAAAGAAAATCAACCTTCTGTTGGTGGCATCTGACTCAGATGATGAAAATGAACATGCGGCGGTCTGCAATGCTTCAGATCGTTATTGAGCAGAACCCACCATCAGCATGGATGCATGTCCTCTGGAATGGTGGTTGAAGCATGAAGGGACATATGAATCTTTAGCACATCCGGCACGTAAATACCTTGCAACATTGGCTACAACAGTGCCATGCGAACGTCTGTTTTCACTTTCAGCTGATATTGTAAAGAAAAAGCGGGCAGCAAGGTCTCCTGCATATGTAAACAAACTTGTTTTTCTGAGCGATTGGCTGAACAAGAAGTAGGACTGAGTAGACTTGTAAGCTCTAAAGTTTGTCATTGCATTCAAAAATAAAACATTTTTTGTGTGCATAATTCTACATTTGTAAGTTCAACTTTCATGATAAAGAGATTGCACTACAGTACTTGTATTAGGTGAATTGAAAAATACCATTTATTTTATTTTTACAGTGCAAATATTTATAATAGATATAAAGTGAGCACTGTACACTTCATATCCTGTGTTGAAACTGAAATCAACATATTTGAAAATGTGGAAAACATCCAAGAATGTTTAAATAAATGGTATTCTATTACTGATTAATCGCAATTATTTTTTTTAATCGCACGACAGCCCTAGTTCTAACAAATTTTGTTCAACACTTCTCTCAGCAGCACATAGCTACAAACAGAGAGACAAGTATACCTTTCAGGAATCATTCACTGTTATGATGAAATTCTGAAGTATTTTGCTGCTGACATTTCATCTCAAAGTTGAAAGAGAATAAGTTTTAATTATAGACCTGTCAAGTACAGTTACTTCCAGCTCTTTCCAAAGCGTTTACGGTACAGAACAAATAGTTATCCATTTCAAACAGCAAAACGTCTCTGTAAAATCCCTCAAGCTACATTCAAGCATTTTCCTCATTGCACCATTTCCACACACACACACACAACTAGAGCTAGAAAACCAGCTTCTGACTGGACAGAACTAGAAGCACTATCAAAAGGCATCACATGGAAGAGGCATCAGTGCACAGGCCCTGTTTATGCCTCTCACACAATGCAATCTTAAAAGCACTGATAATGGGCTCAGACCTGTACAAGAGGAAATTAAACAGTCCTTGGGTGTACAGCATCCAGGACACAGGGTGGGAGTGGAAAGAGAATAAAGAAAAAAAAATGTGTGTGCAACTCCCAATACAAGTAATTCCTAAATCCCGATTGCAACAAGAAACAAACAACTTGTTTTGAAGGCTTTACCCAACCCGCACGGGCAAGTCAGAACAATGTGCAACGTCCACTAGTTTAAAAGAGTGGAATGCTCTGGTGGAGTTTTGACTGGAAGTGCCTGCAGTGTAGGACAGAGCTATCAACCAGAACTTTAGGGGTGATTTTCCACTAATGACACTATTTCCAAACACCTTCTCTTTACTGCAGCAAAGCAGTGGCAGCCTGCTAAGCATTCTTTCATTGTCAACTCTAAACCCTGAAGTACAATTTCTCAGTCTCTCGTTTGGTAAGATCCCATTCACTGTTTGCACCAAGACACTGGTGTGCTTCTGAAATCTATATTCCGCAGGAGAACATCCTGGAGATGGGCTTAAACTCTGGCTACTTCTGGGAACAACTGCTGAACTACAGATAAACACAACAGTTGTCCTTTCTGGGTGAAGCAAGGATGCTTCATTGTCAGTTTGCTAAAGCCCCAATCCCCCCATGGGGGACAAAATGCTCCATAAAGTGGCGAATTAATATTGAAAGGGACAGTTGTTCCAAGCTAATTATACACTGTTGATCAGAGACTTGAATGGGAACGTGAAAGCTGCCCTCTTTCAGGTGCGGTTCCTCTGCTCGGAAAGCTTTGGCTCCAGATGGCAGGGCTGGAGTCGTACAAAGTTTCTTTTATGTAGCTCCAGCCGTCAAAGAAAGAAACAGGCAATTTGTTTTAGTACAAGGAAGCTGGCATGTGGGTTACTCATTCTCCTGGGGTCCTCTCTCCCCAAGGCAGAGCCAGCACATGTCACTTCTGAGAGTGCTACAGATGAAGCCTCATTCACACTGCTGGCTATTCCTTCCAAGTCCACTCCCCCAGCTGCCTCCTAGCACACTCTCAGAGGACTCAGTCCTGGCGGAAACAAGGTTGTTGGAAGGACTTGTCCCTGAATGTTTTTTCATCCCCTAAAAGCAGACATCGGAGATTCCCTCAGGCTTTGCCTGCACTCTATGATCCCCAGGCAGAGTAGCTGTACCTGTGCCAACCACTAAGTTTAGACAAGGGCAAGCCAGGCTTTGCAGGGAGAGTCAGAGGAAGTAGCTGCTGCCATTGTTGTCTAAAGACATTAAGAACATAAGAATGTCCATACTGGGTCAGACCAGAGATCCATCTAGCCCAGTATCGTCCCTAGCAGCTCCTAGTTGAAACAAATCTACTCCTTTGTCATCCCCTGCCCCACCTGCTCCTGGTACATGTGGAGACAAATGGGTAAACAGGGCTCCTGTTGACAGTTTTGAACACAATGTATCTGGCTGTGTACAGATAAAGGAACACACAGTTGTGTGCTGGGGGTGAATGCCAGCTGTTTAAGCTGGACTATTTAAATTAATACTCTTCGGCCAGGACGTTGTGGGGTGGTTCAGAATTTAAAAGCTGAAAGTGGCTTTTGCAAGGGAATTCTATGCCTCTGTAAGAAGAGGAAAGAGCATTTCAACTTTATATAATGAATAGCTGTCAGGGCCGGCTCCAGGGACCAGCTTAACAAGCAGGTGCTTGGGGCGGCCACTCAGGAGAGGGGCGGCATGTCCAGGTATTCGGCGGCAATTCGGCGGAGGGTCCCTCACTCCCGCTCGGAGCGAAGGACCTCCCGCCGAATTGCCACCGCAGATCGCGATCGCGGCTTTTTTTTTTTTTTTTTTTGGTTTTTGGCTGCCTGGGGCGGCAAAAACCCTGGAGCCGGCGCTGATAGCTGTGTTAGCTTGGTAATACTATCCCAAAATGTACTCTCTCTTTCACTTGACAGCCTGGAGGATACTAAGCAGTGACATCTGTGAGCTGTGATGGCTTGCTTGACTATACACTCAGTATATTGGGATGACAAAACTCCCTCCATTGAGACTTTCTGCACATGACCCCATTTGCCCAGCTACTGAACTGAGCTAGAAGTCTAGTCAATCATTCTTTGTGACAAAGGAATAGGATCAGTTGCTATCGCTCATAAGGCACAGGTTAGGAGCTCATTACAGCCATTTCAAACAGAGTTGCCTGTCCCAGTGCTCCATGGGGGCAAAGCCCTATTAAACTAAAATGGCTTCCTTTCACAGGCTCAGCCAACCACACAAGGGGACAAGTGCTTCCCTGTTTTCGGTATGGCTCTCAATGCCAGGTGTGGCATACACTGCCGCACAGCTGCTGTGCGCCTCAACATGTTGTACAGAACAACTAGGTGGGCTACTAAGTGCAGTGGGGCAAGCGGAAATGTGTCTGCATTATATGTCTGGACCTTCTGACACTTGCCTGGAAACGTAAGATTCTGACCATTTCCAAGGTTAACGAGTCTAGCTCTGCCCACTCCCAGCTTCAGCAACTAGGATTCTTTGTCCATTTCAGTTACTAAGAACAGGTCCCCAGAAGAAGAAGAAGAAGTGTAAGTGTGTGTTTTTAAAGAACAATCCCCTTAAAATTGCATATTATTCTTCCCAACAATGCAGATGTATCAGTTAAATCTTATAATTTCTGGTTATTACCTCCAGCAAAACAGATTAGTCCAGGGAGAAGCCCCTTCCCCATAAGAAGCTATTAGAGTAACTAAACTAACTAACTCCATTGTAATTAGCTTCATTCCAATACCTCTTTCATTATAACTTAGGGTTAGCCTTAGAACCGAAACACGAAGTCAAAGAGTTTTCTTCCCCTTTAACATTTTTATAAATGTTGCTCATGAGTTATTGAATTCTCTCCCCAGGGAAAAGCTGAACAAAGCTTTTAAAAGCCACCCAGGCAAAATTACTGTTTGCCTGAAGATTGGAGGGGGGTTGTAGGAAGACTAGAGGATACATATGAATATATTAGGACTGTTGTCCTAGTGCTATCTAACTAGTTTTCTTCCTACGGTTCTGCTTCCCCAATAAAGCGCAAAACCACTTTTAATCAGTGCATGAACTTCCTTTCAGCAAAACCGTATTTCCTCATGACAGTGCCCTATCAAACAAAGTCAGTGCTTGTTTACAGGAGGGCAGCAGAATGGTCTTATTAGGTGTTCTCTGCTTGGGGGTGCTGGAGAAACCCTGTGAGGACTCCAAAGAGAGGTACAACCATTTAGCACAGTGTTCTAACTGAACTAGCTTTGCAAACTTCTCTCAGCTCCCTAATGGTGGCTGTCATCTTGAAGAAGAGTGACATTTGCCATTCCCAGCATGGAAGAAAGCCCCTGCAAGTCTTATGATGTATCACTAGTGAGTTAACAGTAAGAAGTGTTTAATATTTAAACAGTGTTCAGACAGAGAAGTGCTTCCCATTTTGAAGCCAGCAGGAAACTGGTGCCCAGCCTCAGCCATTTAGTGTTGGGTGGAACTAGAGTATCACAACAACAAGATTAGAAACTTTCTAATGGAAGTTTACATACTATCTAACCGAGTAGGTTAGTGAAGAAGTGTTGGTGGCCACTGCATTCCAGATCGGTTTGCTGGCTATAGTGGATACCAGCACTAGGTTCAGGAACCAGTTTCAAACAATCTGCATTGTGCAGTACAGGTCCTGTTATGCAGCACTTGATCTTGATCAGAAGAAAAACATGCCTCTATAGTTGAGATGCAGGCAGCTGAACTTGCTCAATGCTAATATAATGAGGGGCAGTTCTCTGGCTCCTACCCAGTTGCCTATGTACAGTAATCTTCACTAGGGCAAATTCTGGATGCCCTGGACAGAGGAATTATCCTGGAGACTGGGCTAGGTCGTCTACGAGATCAACTTTTATCTCCATCATTTCCAACTGCTCAAGATAGTTAAGACCAAAGCAGACTCTGAAGAACTTCAAAAAGATCTCACAAAACTAAGTGATTGGGCAACAAAATGGCAAATGAAATTTAATGTGGATAAATGTAAAGTAATGCACATTGGAAAAAATAACCCCAACTATACATACAATATGATGGGGGCTAATTTAGCTACAACAAATCAGGAAAAAGATCTTGGAGTCATCGTGGATAGTTCTCTGAAGATGTCCACGCAGTGTGCAGAGGCGGTCAAAAAAGCAAACAGGATGTTAGGAATCATTAAAAAGGGGATAGAGAATAAGACTGAGAATATATTATTGCCCTTATATAAATCGATGGTACGCCCACATCTCGAATACTGTGTACAGATGTGGTCTCCTCATCTCAAAAAAGATATACTGGCACTAGAAAAGGTTCAGAAAAGGGCAACTAAAATGATTAGGGGTTTGGAACGGGTCCCATATGAGGAGAGATTAAAGAGGCTAGGACTCTTCAGCTTGGAAAAGAGGAGACTAAGGGGGGATATGATAGAGGTATATAAAATCATGAGTGATGTGGAGAAAGTGGATAAGGAAAAGTTATTTACTTATTCCCATAATACAAGAACTAGGGGTCACCAAATGAAATTAATAGGCAGCAGGTTTAAAACAAATAAAAGGAAGTTCTTCTTCACGCAGCGCACAGTCAACTTGTGGAACTCCTTACCTGAGGAGGTTGTGAAGGCTAGGACTATAACAGCGTTTAAAAGAGAACTGGATAAATTCATGGAGGTTAAGTCCATTAATGGCTATTAGCCATGATGGGTAAGGAATGGTGTCCCTAGACTCTGTTTGTCAGAGGGTGGAGATGGATGGCAGGAGAGAGATCACTTGATCATTACCTGTTAGGTTCACTCCCTCTGGGGCACCTGGCATTGGCCACTGTCGGTAGACAGGATACTGGGCTAGATGGACCTTTGGTCTGACCCAGTACGGCCGTTCTTATGTTCTTATGTTATGTAGCAAACAGGTCTACAGATGCCAGTCTAGAGCCCAACAGAAGCAAGATGTCTAAAATCTTCTGTCCTAAGAGGACCGCCTCTCTCCAGTTGGACGTTTGATTGCCCACTGTTCTCATATGGAAGATGTGCAGCACAGCAGGAACCTATTAGCTCATTCAATGCAGTGTACTCTCAGTTCAGGTGTGCAGATAACTTTGGTCAGCACACATCAGAAAGTTACTAGAGAGGACTTTGCCCTATGGCTAGTGAATTTAGCATGGCATTTTTAGAGACATGCTCAGAATAGAGCTAAGTGTAACTTTCTCCATAAATTACACATTAGCAATGGCTATGGAGAAGCCTGGTATCTTTGGTGAGTCAATGAGCATTAACCACATCATGAGACTAGAACTCAGAAAGGAGAACATGGTGGAGTTACACATGGTGCTGACCACTCCTGAAGGAGTCAAGTCCCAGCCCAAGCCACACTTCAGGGTACTCTCTTACAAGCCACTTTCCACACACAACTTCCTGAACAGTCACCTTTTAGGTTGAAATTTTCCACACTTGGTCTCCTTGCCTCTCTCGCCCACCCAAAAGAACCAAACAATAAATAAGTTGAGCAAAATTACATCAGTACCAGTCCTGAAGAGAATGCAGCTTAGACAACAGCAGCTTCTCACAGTAAGGAGAGTTTAAGTACTAGGTAGACAGATCGTCCCCTGCCATTTTGATTTGGAGAGCACTTTCATACGTGTGAGGGGAACACGTGAAAGGTAACCTAATGCCCTAATTGACATTTTGCTGGCAGTAGCATATCCATTATCAGGCCAATATCAGACACAACAATGGCTTTTACTGGAGACTTTAGTACATTATATTAACTCAATTAAAACCAAGACACATCAGCCAGCTCATTCAGACCCCAGAGGCGTATCTGTAAAGAACTCAATTAAGTTTGGATGGTGTAACGATGAAACCTCATTTATCATCTAAATGAGGCATCAACCTCTTGTTTCAAATTGTTATTTGGGCTCTGATCATTCTTCTACTCAAAGATGAGTTTCATGACTCAATTTAAGATTCCAAACTCTGAGTGGAATCTTTCCATGGATTTTCTTTGTACACTTAAGATTCTGCACAAGCAAATGCTCTTCATGACAAGTTACGATGGGTTTTTGAAACCCTCTAAAATGACCAAAGACTGAACTTGACAAACTGCATAAAAGATCACAGGAGGAGTGGGATTTTAAGTCCTTTCCGACAGGGTAAAAGGAGAGGATGTTTGGGAAACTGACTCAAGTCCTTAGTACTCTGGAAGAAAAGTAAAATATCAGATAAATGAACTTATTCCGATTTGGAGGCAGAAAGGAAGAGATTTGTTAGGTGTGAGAGATGTGCTGGGATCACAGCTCCGTGCTCAACAAATCTTTTCCAGTTAAAAGGAATACGAATCCTCTTTCCTGCCAGATGAAATAATTTTTCACCAACATATTGGCAGGGGAATTCTCAAGGACTCAAGAGTTCCTGGAAGGAGACATCTGAGTAAAGGGAGAGAGAAAGAATATGCTACCCGAAGTCTGAAGCAAACAATTGCTGAGTAAAGAACAAAAATATCCTGCTTTAGACTCTCAATTCATTCTGTCACAGGAATTTTCCTCTAACACGTACAGAGAAAAATCTTAGAGGTGGAGCAGACCAGAGGGAGCAGCTCATTAACAGGATTAACTGTCACCTCTCTTGGCAATGCAAATCCGATGCACTCAGAAGTAGAGCAACTCCAATGACTATGTTGGCAGAGCCAACGGCTGAGCTGTGTTGGTGTTCACAGTTCCCTTAAGAGTCTGTTAGGCAACCAATGAGTTTATGTCAAGGCGCCTGACATGCCAAAACATGGAAGATCATTTGAAAGTAAAATTATGCACCAATCATTAGTTATGACAACACAGGTGTGCATGATTCATTAGGGACTGGAAGGAGAGAAGCCTCATGCTATCAGAAAGCAAAATGTAACCACCACCACCACAAAGGAAAGGTCACTTCACATGTAAAAGTAAGTGGTTCACTATATGTGGTATTCACCAGTGAATATAAAGACTTCTGCCATTATTGGCCCATAAATCTCACCTTTGAGGTATCCTGCAATTTCACTAGACAGTTACACCTGTTTTCCACATATCTTTTCTTTAGTCTTACCTTCCAATTTTCTTTTTGCTATTCTTAACCTTTAAGAACCTACCTAAATTCCTCACCAAGAGCCTGATCCAACTCCCACTGAAGTCAAAGAATCTCACTGACTCAAGCAGGCCAAATTGGATCAGGCCTCAAGTCACAATACTGAGCAAACTAAGTCAACGCTTTGGCACAGAAGAGCTGGGGAGCGGTGGAAAACCTTCCTGAAAACCTGTAGCTCCAGAGAACCCATGTATTTCAAACCTGACATTTTGGTCACTCAGTGATATGTCTGATTGGGGTTTTTTTTATTTATTTATTTTTTTACACTAGAAGGGGCCAACCAAAAGATATTTTAGAGGACTGCATGTTAGAACTCTGATTGTAGGAGGAGAATTACAGGACACATGGATGGGGTGAAAAGCTAATTCTAACAAAGTACTTTATGTTGTGATGGGGCGCGTGCCCCACACTGAGCTCTAAGGAGTTAATAGAGCCCTAGGGAGGCTTTGCAGGAGGCAGCCAATCAGAGAAGGGCTGAAGCAAGCAGCCAATCAGGACCAAGCAGGCCCATATAAAAAGGGAGCTGCAGGGCAGAGGAGTTCAGTTCTCTGCTGGGAGCCCAGGGAGGAAAGACTGTCTCTGGAGGGCTGAGAGAACTGCCAGCAACCTGGACAGAGCAGTGCTGTGAGCAGAGACAGGGGGAGTGAGAGACAGCTCCTGGCCGCTTGCTGGGGTTTGCAGGCTGAGGCCCTGAGGCAAGGGCAAAGAGGATGCTGGGGCCACGAGGAAGTGGCCAGACAATTTGCTGCAGTAGCCACTAAGGGAAGTGGCTGAACAGCGGACTGCAGGTCCCCCGGAAGGGGGGAGCACAGTGTGTGGCACAGACGGAGGGCTGTGTCGCTGAAGAGGACGCCGCGGTGCTTGGAGAGACGTGGGTTCTAGAGCAGGAGTGATGACAGCAAGACGCCACCTGAAGAGGGCGCAGAGCTAATTCCCAAGAGAGCCAGGAGGAGGCACCACTGTGGTGAGTGAACCCCGTTACACATGTACACTTAGCAGGTGATTAGTCTAGACCAGATAGAGAGATTTTCTGGCGCACACATGGTTGTACAAAGCATTTCCCTGAACATACGTTTATTTAGAAGGAGAGTTTATGGTGAGTCTGTCATTTATTTTTACATCCTTATCCCTAAGGATTTGTCACTGACACACCAAAATACAGACTCCTCTCTTTCATCCCTGCACTTTAATTACTTGAAAGCCAAAGAGAGTTCTTCTTTTGTTGCTCTTCAAAGCACAGCTATTTTATCCAGTAAATTTAGTACCAGCCTTTTTGTGGGTTGTACACAGGTACTGAACCATTTCCGTGTCTACGCATCTTGGTCGCTGTATCTAGTGAAAATAGAGTTCAAAAGTACAGTTTGTGGCCTCTAAGCATCTACAGATCTTTCTGGAAACAGCCAGCTTGAGTCCTGAAAAGCGATATCCTCTCCTTTCGCAAAGCCAAGTCTGTCAGTTCTCCCACTTAAAGGAGAAGGGAGAGACTTCAATAGCTTAATTTTTGCCTTGCTCTCTTGCATTAACTGGTTAAGTCCCACTGAGCTATGGAATAAGGAGGTTCATTTTGTGGTGCAGTATTTCCTGAGATCACGGCCACCTGCTTCAGTACAGTCAAAAAAGTGGTGAGGATATTTACATTAGTCAGAGCATCTTTTCCTCAAGGAGGGGAGGAGGGAGGGAGAACACACATGAAACTGCCCACACCCCTGAAATGCGACATCTTAATGGCAAAGCTAGTGTTACTCTGATGCTGCACCTGCTCCGACTAGCCTGGAGGTAGACATGTCAACTTTTCATTTAAAAAAAATGAATGTTAAGGCACTGGAATAAAATACACCCTACTCCAAATCTCTGCAAATGCATACACAAAGTTCTTCTGAGTGTGAGGATTCTGATCTAACATATATGTCGTTACCTGAATAGGAGGAACTTCAAGGACTTTGTCCACGTTCTTTAGAGAAAGAGGCACATACCACAGAGTCGCCCTATTAGTCACCCTCTTAGCACCTTAAAAAAAAAAGAGCAAAAACAGTGTTAATAAAATACAGATACATTGGAAACACGTGACAGTAAAACCTGTGTAGCACTTTAGGAGCATAAATTCTGTACAAGGAAAGCTACACTGCTGAGGATCGGTAACAAAAACAAGAAGCCCTGATATAGCAGCTAATTTCTTGGAGATGCACCAACGAGACTGGAGAATTGCAAAGAGCTGTATAAACCATTAATTAAGCCTCCCAAGGCCTAGGGCCTTTCTCCAACTGATTATTTGGTATTCCCCACATAGCTTCATGCCTTCCCTTCCCCATGCTCATTCTATAGGAATACATAGGGACAGCATCACTGAGGTCAGGGGCCCCCTCCCATGACCAGGGAATGGGCTTGAGGAGACTTCTCTAGATGACATGTGCCAGCA
Organism: Platysternon megacephalum; assembly: GCA_003942145.1. Classification (NCBI taxonomy): domain Eukaryota; kingdom Metazoa; phylum Chordata; order Testudines; family Platysternidae; genus Platysternon; species Platysternon megacephalum. The sequence continues at coordinate 1,704,917 of QXTE01000014.1, read as the reverse complement.
TCAGAGAAAGAGCTGAACAACGGCAAAGAACCACCATGTTTTTGCTTGTGGCTTGTAAGCATGGAACATTTGCTACAGCAGACATCTTTGGTGCCTGTCATGTTTGAGCTGCACACTAGTAAGTGACACTGTCATGGCTTAAGAGACTGAGGATCAACAGGCTCCAGTACAACATTAGCACATGCTGTGTTCTGACCCCCAGTCAGTCTATTATGCCACATCGGGTCAGACTGGGGAATTCCAGGACTGTCAGAAATGCGTGCGCCAACGGCTGCATTCGGCAAGAGATGGACAGGAGGCTGTCCCGCCAGCAATGCTTGAACCTTCCCTAGCAGCCCTACAGACAGTTAGTGCTTGGTCCGTACGTGTGTACGTGTGCACGTGTGTACGTGTGCACGTGTGTACGTGTGCACGTGTGTAAGTGTGTACGTGTGGCAGGCTGTCTGAGTGACACAGGCCCTCTGACTGCAATGTTACTGCTAAGTGGCACCTTGACCTGCTACCACGGTGACCATTTTAAAAGCTAACGACTGTTAGAAATAATTAGCTGAAACAAGCATCCACTGGAACACGCAGGAGATGGATTTTATCAAGTGCTGCAGGGCTCATTAGCTTCCGCTGAAGGTTTATAAAGCTTAGGACGTGCCCTGTACATGGAACCACCACGGAGGTGAAAGATCCTGGTTAGTGTTTAGAGCAGGGGGTGGGAATTCATGTGTTTAATGTTTATTTTGCACAATTTCTAAAAACTCATGGTTTAATGAATCCTACCTTTGGGGAAGCATCTAAACACCATACATACAGGTACAAGATTAGCTGGTGGAAGGCTACATAGAGCAGATGTGAAAGCAGACCAGACGAGCTCTTGCGTTGTTCTTCAAAAAACCAGTCATCAAAGTCATGTTTTCAGAGCCAAATTATCTCTGACATTGAATTTAAAAACTCCAAATATCTTGCCGAAAAACTCTATAACACAAAACATGGAATTCCTTCTGACGGGATTATTTTATGTCTAAATATTTCCACAAGTCAGTGACTCTGAGGACATCAAGCTCAGAGACTAGCATCTATGGTGCACGCAAACTGTTCGGCGAAGACAGAGCTGTTAGATAAATGGAGGTAATTCACCTCTGGTCTGGGCATTCAATCACAAGCACTGGTCTGCTGTCAACACAGCCATTAACAAGCCAGCCAGGGATGGTGACTGATCCTGGGCTGACAGATCTTTAAGTCGGAGATCGGTGAGGCCCATCTACACTAGCCCTGCTGAAGCTGGCTGGGCCATCTCCTTCCAATATTCCCAGCAGCAAGTTCTGCATGTTATAAAACAGGAGAGTTTGTGGCGTGCCAGGCAAACTGCAGAGGAAAGCACACATCTAGAATCTGTAGCATTGTGGCCTCCTCATGCAGCATGGGACCCTACATCATCTCTTCTTCACAGTGGAGCAAGCACTGAATTGTAGATGCAGATTCCCAGATGGGGATCTCAGCCGACACAAGCTCAAGTGTCAGTCATTTCTATACTAGAGAGAGGGTCTCATCTGTCTGAAATTTGAAGGGGCAAACTCCAATCTTCCAGCAGCAGGATGGGTGCTGGGATTTTGGGAAGCGCAGCTAGCCCCCCCGCTACACCAAACTGCCCCACACGGCTCATTGTTATAAACCAATGAATTGTAGGCATTTGAAGGTGATGGGGGACATTAGGAGGGAGCTCCGGAGTTAGACACCAAAGAATATGCAATAGGACCTGGCAGTGAAGCAGTGTCTGGGTGGGTGCTCTAAGCACAGACAATCAGACTTCCAGGCACACCCTCCCCTTACTCTCCCTACAAACATTGACTTTCACCATAACAGTTGCTGCTGACTCTTCTTTTAATGCCTGCAACAAATAAGCCTGTCCCTGTAGCCTGGAGACTAGTCCAAGTCAGCACTAGGTAACTACATCTCTAGTCCCCTGCAAGACACCTCCCTAAAAAAAGTGGGAGCTTCAACAAGCATCCCCAGTAAAGAAGAGGGTACCCAGACTTCCCAGGCTCACCTTACAAGCCTCTCTCAAACATCGGCTTGGCTTCCTCCAAACCTTTCTGGGCACTAGGAGCCTTTCCCTGCAGATCCCAGAGCCTGGTTTCACCCACTGAGCAGATCTGCCATGAAAGCAGGCTACCCACACAAGAGCAAAATACGGGTATAAGAACCCACTGAGCTTGAATAGATGCTGCCAAATCACATTCATTAGGCCAGGTCCTGCCAGGACTGCATATGAACTTCCTGTCACTAATAGAAATGTTGCATTTAGCTACGATTCTGCATCATTTTTCAACTACAGGCAAATAATATGGAAAACATTTCTGCTGCACTTTGACTGAGAGTGGATCTGACAACACGCTTTTGGGAATAAGATTCACTGTTACACCCAACTAAAACCATCCTGACAAGATGGTTACCATGGCAACCACACGAGCCGACCCTTTACAGGCCTCTGTGAACAATGTGCACTAAATTATGCAAAACAAGTTCATTACAATTTTTTCCCCATTCTTTAATAAAAATTACCAGAAGAACCGTAATTCCCAAGGAGTATTTTAAGTCTCAAGAGCTGCACTTCTCTTCCAGTGCAATTCTCCTCCAATCACATCCATATACGTTTAATATTTTGATATTTAATATTACTGTTGCAAAGCTGGCTGTGCTAAATATAAAGGCATGTGCCCGAACTGACTAGTAAAATGGAAAATCCTGGCATTGTTAGTGCTGCAGGTGGAGAACTGGGGGAGCAGGTTCTCTTACTTTGCATGGTATTTATTAGCTGACAATTTGTAGATGAGGAGATTGTTAGGGAGAGGCATGTTTATAGGTTCAAATGAACATTTTCTGCAAAGGAATGGGCATGAATTGCCATCGCCAAGAGCAGCCATGCTGACCTCCAAGCCCCATGTAAATTAAATGCCTACAGGGATAATCGAGACACTCAAGTTCTTTCGGAAGCTGGATGCAGGTACGCATGAAGGTCAGCTGTTCCTATGGCTGAGCTGTAACATTTACCGTGCCAAGTCTCCAAAACATCTCCCAACCCTCTCTTCCACTGCATGGTTTATCACCATTATAATTGTTACCGACAACTAGAGCAATGTGCTCAGTACAGCATGCTCCTGCAGCTCCCCTTCTTAGCCAGAATTTTCTTTGTGCCAACAGCCAGCATTCAAACCTCTGCTGCCCCTTGTACACTCTGCCACGTCGACCTGCTGTTCTTACAGTTAGCGACGCTCTTGCCATTAAGCTGCTGCTGTTCTTGGGCAGAGCCTGGCTTACTGTTGCTTTTCCCTGCAGGTGCTGCTGAGGTGGTTACCACGATACTCACTGAGACTCAATGGTGTCTTGTCATTGCCAGACCTGTTTTTACACCTGCCTTCTATGGGTGGTCTCAGTGCTCCTTGAACAGCAGCAGCAGCTTCACAGGCGGGTCAATGCCCGAGACTCTGCTGCTGTGTGAAGGAATCTTCAACTCAACTGTGCTTTTAGGTGACCGGTCTCTCTTCTACTGAAGAACAGGACTTTGAGATTGCATAGCTAGGTCTACTTCTAAAACAAGGGGTTTAAGTAAATCAGGAAGATAGATGGGGCTTTCAAGGCTACTGCTATGGATACTCTATGCAAATGTCAAAGCAAAATTGTTCCTCATCATGATGCTCTTGTATGAATGAAGCCACTGGAAACAAGGGTATACTATAGATCTAACCAAATTTGTTACACAAACTCTGCTTTTGGATGCAAATCTCTGGGACAGCAAGCAGGAAGAGACCTTTACTGCATAAAAGGTAAGTCTCCTATCTTAGGTGCGTGGCCCCATTATCATTTCTGAATGCCTCAATTTTTAAAGCATTTATCCACCATCTCTGTGAGGCCTGGAAGTGCCATTATCCCCATTGTACAGATGGGGAACTGAGGCACAGAGAGGCTAAGTGACTTGACCAAGATCACACAGGAAGTCCGCGGTGAAGGGGGGAACTTAAATTGAGTCTGAGTTCCGAGCTAGCACCAAAACCATCCTAGACCTTCTTGCTGCCCAGTCTATTCTTCAAAAACTGCATTTGCTGACTTCAGGGATACTGAGGAACAAATCACTCCAACTGTCGAGGAAACAAGTACTATAGGGTTTATTTGACCAATACTTACGGTAGCATTTCATCGTTTCAAAGCCTCAGGTGAAATAGCCAAAGTGTATTAAGACGAGTGAGAAGAGTTGCTCTAGTAACTTTAGCCTGAAATTTTACATCACATTCACAGCAAGGCGAAATCACTTAAATATCAATAAAGGTTTCATGACTGTTCCACAGGAGCGTCACCAACTTTTCCGGCGCCCTAGGCGGCGGAAGGTCCCGCCCCCGAAATGCCGCCCCCGACAGTGGCGGCGGAAGGTCCCGCCCCCAAAATTCAACGGACTGCCGGGGCGCCGGCGCCCCCCAAATAGCAGCACCCTAGGCGACCGCCTAGGTCGCCTAATGGGTTGCGCCGGCCCTGCTGTTCCACATACTGCAAGTCAACAAGCATCCAGGCCAGTGGCTCATTGACAGAGCTGTGGGTTATTACTATGGACTGTTAGCCTCAGTATAGATGGCCCCGACACAGCTTTTCCTGGAGTACCATGGCATTAACATCGAGGCGGCCACACCAATGGTAGAGCTGGCGTACATGAGGCATTGGTGGCTGGCGGCTTTCTTCCCTGAACCATGTCATCTAGCCTTGCTATGAGCAAGGTTAAATACACCAATAGGAACAGTAGTGCCTTGTCTATGCTGGAGATCCTACCGTAGGGCTGTCCAGTGGCAGTGGAACTAGTGGGAAATTTTCAGAGAAAGTGCGGTGTAGACACAGCCTTCGACTCAATGGAAGGGGAGACCATTCAAGACTATTGAACTAACCTGCACAAATCGTTCCTTAACAGTAATATCCTGTCATCCTAGAACATCTCTCACATGAGGCTCTTCAGCTACTTTTAAGACGTATACTAGTTAGGGTCCAGGTGAGCAGTATATGAAAAAACATTCAGGACCTGGTAGCTTAGGCCCTAAATGTAGGCTACATTAATAAAAAGTTTAGTATTTATAAGAGGTTTCAAAAAATTTCCCTAGAAACAGTTTGATGTTTGGATGTAAACATTCTCTTTCAGTGTCTGCACCTCCAAGATGGCAGCATTGTGACAGAACAGGAAAAACAGAAGGTGAAAGCGAGCAACTAATTTTTTACACTTCTCTCAGGCTGGGGAGCGCAGACAAACTGCAGCAGTGGTGAGAAAGTGTAGGTTTTTCAAATGCTTTTCACCCTGCCCGGCCTGCATCAGTGAACATGTTACTTTGCAATCCATTGAGCAACGGGGCAAGAAACCCCTCTCAACATAAAAGATGCTGAGAGGCTTCTGAATCACTTGCAAAATGAAGGCAGCACAAGGCCAGGGAAACTGACTATACAGGTGGTTCACAATCCCACAGCGTGCCACTACAGGCACAAGGGAAGGGGACAAGCCATGAACTGGATAAGATGCTCCAATATGCTGCATCACAGACACAAAAATCCATAGGTTAACATTTAATTAGAGAGGAAAAACAACCATTAGTTTCTCTTGATTTCTTTCATTGGAGGGACTGGTGCGTTTGCACAGGTCTGGAAGGGTTTGACATTAACGAAAGGTGTCAGCTAACAATGTCCGCTCAGATTAGCCTCCCAAGCCCCACGCAGGCTCAGCCTCGGTGCTACAAGAGGCAACAGGAGACACAGGGTATTATACAAACAAGATTTTTCTCATCTAGTTGCTACCTTTAAGTGCTGCAATTAGAATAAAGGAAATTTCTGCTCTGCTCAAGAGTTAGACAATCTCCTCCAGGCCTGTTACTCAAACAGAACACTGCATCAACTCCCACCAAGCTCAGATCCAACACTAGAGTTTGTTCTCCACAACTGTTCACATTACAAGATTGAGTAGCAATTTGTTTGCAAAAAAACTTGCTTAAAAATGGAAATGATTTGACAACCTTTTGATGCAGTTTTTAGTTTAGTCCTTTGCTTCTTTTACAATCAAATGATGTCAAATCTAATCTATTCATTTGTTATCAACAGCTTAGGCTGAACTGCAATTTCCACTAGTTTCCTCATGCAAAACCGGGGATTTAAATATTTTTGCTGTTTAAAGTCACAAGATGATGAAACCTGGGGGCGAAACATTTTTTTTAAAGTCACATTTTGCTGACAAACTGCTGCTTTAAATTGTCAGTCTAAAGTCATTGCACCTAATTGCAAGTTTTACTTTGCAGGATTATTTATTTTTTTTACCCAACACAAGTACAACGCACATCTCTGAAAAAAATCACTAGAATAAGTATCCAGCTGCTAGAGAAGCGTGGGGGCTGCAACAACAGAACAACTGACGCTAAATCATGGTTCTGGGAAGAGGGGGTGGCTCCGAGAGACAGGGCTGGAGGTGGATTAGTCAGACACCAAACTATGGCAATGAACAAGACAAAAGGAAAGTGAGAACAGGAAGACCCTCCCTTCCCAATGGAGTTACTATGTCTAGCCACAGGGGGAGCCCAATGGGGATTGCAACTTTTCCCTTTCCTTAGCCTTAAACTGGGATGAAGGGTGGTCACCCCCATTGGGCCTTCTTGCTAGCACACACCCAAATCCACACAGCCCTGCTGCTATTTCAGCTCCGTTATCTACTGTAGTTTGCAAACTGGGCTGTTGTCCATTGTGAACTGTACCGAGATCACCAGCATTCCAGCGAGAAGGCCAAGAGGCAGCAAGTTTTCAAGAAAGCTGCAGACAAGTACTGGTTGTACCTGTGCCCAGCAGGCCAGCCAGAGCCTTCACAGACAGTGTGCTCTCTTCACTCCCCTTATTGCCCACCCCCATTCATTCATTCCATTAACAGCCGGGGTCAGACCAACACAGAGGGTTAGAAAGCTAAGAAGTCTAGCCTGAGCCAGCAACACTTCATGTCAGGCCATTCAGAATCCCCAATGTACATGCAAGAGTCAGCAGTTCCCAGGAACGTGTGTTCCATGTAAACAAACTGTAGTATTAGACAGAATGCAGACGCTTCTGCACTGCTGAGCTCCTCCCCGCCCAGCCACCCCCTTTAGGGCATGTCTTCAGGGGTTCAGCTTTCGGCGGGGATTCCGGGGCACTGCACTGCGCGGCACAATCTGAAGGCGGAGAGTTTCCACGATAATGTTAGAACAGATAAGAGCGCCTATCTGCTGCCAGCCAGGTGCTGCGAGTGACAAGGCAGGAAGGACAGAACGATCAGCCACATAAGCTCTCTGCTGATTTTAATAGTTTTCCCCAGAACTTTGAGTGTGAAGGAGCCTTCAACAGTTGGCTGGTACCAGGAGATTCTGACATTTGGGTTTCCCCCCCCTTCTTCTATATTGGAAAGCGACCTGTAGGACTTTACCAGAGCACACTGGAACATTCCAGAGCACACATGTACAAACAGATTAGGCTTAATAGAAATCTTGGAGTCAATTATAAAAGTCACTTCTCAGAGCGCAAACATGCCAGGTCTGTAGCACCACTGCGGAGAGATTCTGACAAAGGGAGTGTTGTGCCTATGTCAACGTAAACACCAGTTTAAGAGAAACATAAAACGCTTGTGCATGCAGCCATCACAACCTCCTGCAGTTGCCATGTGGGAAGATGAAAATGGGTTACCATGGTTACGACTGCCTGGGAAGAGAATATTCAGCTCAAACCAGAGCCAAAGGTTCATCTTGTTAAGCTACAGACACCATCCTGATTAACTAAAGCCTGATGCTGCAGCCGAGTCTGCAGAATTAGTATTTCTTCTAATGGATCAGAACAACCCTGCCTGCAAATTTAAATCAACATACAGCGATTGTTCGAGTTCCAAAACCTAACACACATACAGGTATTCGAATCCAAGAGCATGGAGTGCAACACAAAGAGGGGACGTGGTACCCACTCCAAACCTAGTGCAGACCAAACATGCTGATGCAGATAGCAGATCAGATGCCAGGGCAACTTAGAGTGGTGAGAAATCACACACTGTCATTAACACACAGCATAGATGGTAGTAATTTTTACTTTTTTCCTGCCCATCCTCCTCTCATCACTATTAAAATGTAAAACTAAATATTTACTGCGTATGTTGTCAACACTCAAGAGTTCTAATTAGACACACAAGTTGAACACTAAGAGCATACCACAATGCGGGGCTGCTTTCTTCAAAGGAACAGAGTACATTTTAAAATGTGGTGCTATGATTTTCTTTAACTGCAGTCTTCTTTTGTGACTATGCATTTAAACCTTCACTGCACTGAGAAAACAACTGCAACTAGAGCCAAGTGGAGTTCTGACAATTTCAACAGCCCAGAAAGCGTGTCTGATGTTCACACACTTGGCTTAGCCTGAATGCGTACTTCCCTAACGGTTACATAAACACGGATTGCTAGATGTTCTTTATGTATCACCAAACTACATTTAAATACTTCAAGCAAACGTGTCAGGGCTAAAGAGACTCGTAAGGCACAAGTATCACCCCCCACTATGCCCCTACTGCAAGTCAGGCAGGCTTAGAAAGAGAAACAAGGAAAGCTTCCTTCCCCACCAATGAGGAGAAAATTCTTACTACCAGGAAAAAAAGCAAGCAAGAAACAGGTATTCAAAACCTGAGATATCACTACACCTGAACCGGGCAAGAGGGAGAAGACAACAAAGAGGCACTCCAATCACTTTTGCAGCAAAAGAAGGCTTTCTTCAGAGTTCAGTGTTTTGTAAAGCACTGCTCTCCTCCCACCCTGCTGTAGCTTGAAGTCCCAAGCTGACTTCATCAGCCATGTTGTTCTTGCCACATGGCCAGCATGTTCCGCCAGAGTAACTCTCACTGCAAAGCCCATCTGTACAACTAGAGACACCGTATCATTCTCCTTACAGTTGTATAATCACGTATTCGGTTACTTCACAACCCACACATGGAAGAACACACAACCAAAGGGGCCTGACTTGCGCGGCACGTCTTTCTTCATAGACACAGCACTAAGTCTTAATTATCATGCAGAAGTATAATGCCGACATTACAGCAGAACTGCCACCCTGCATTCTAGAGAGACAAGAGGGGTGATGTAATAGCTTTTATTGGACAACTTTTGTTGGCAAAAGAGAGAAGCTTTTGAGCGACCCAGAGCTCTTCTTCAGGTCCCAGGTCTAGCCGTTGGGTCTCTAATATCCTGGGACCTACATGGTTACAACAAGACTGCAAACAACCCTGTCTTCTGGGCTTTTATCTAGTCATCTGCTAGCTATAGTCTTAGATTGCGTCAGTATCACTGGCAACCTAGCTAACAAGAATAGACTTAGGATGACCCTACAGCACACTGCTACTGTCATGCTACATCCTCGTTCTTCCATACCACTGAAGATAGGTTGGAGCCTTTCCCAGGAAAATGTGAGCCAGAAAAACTTAATACCGGTTACAGAGCTTTCCCCATGGATTACACTAGCACAAGAACATAGAAGTCATTCTGTCTTGGGGCTAGTCTACCACTAGGATTGCTCATACAAAATATGCCTTTGTTAGCTCAAGTATCTTCATTCTGAAACTTGAGGAGATTGCAGAGGCAATGGCAGAAGTTATCGCTGGAACCTTGGATAGTTCCAAGACGTTAGCTTGGCTACAAGACATGGTTAAGGTTCCAGCTCATGTTGTAACTAAGTCAGAGGACAACTACGTATTTACCAAACCCCCTGAGGTGCACAGTGTAGGCAGGTCCTTATCAGAACCTTTTACACACATTTCCACACCCTGTCAGGAGATCACAGAGAGCCAGGGAGAGGAGGAAGGGAAGCCACCAATGGGAATATGGAGCTTGCCACACACCCCTATTTAAATTGCTTCACAGCCCACACTGGCCATAAGTAAAGGAAAAACCTTTCACCTAGGGAATAGCTCGGCGCCAGTGCCAGAGTGCTGGGAGCACTCAATGGAGGAAGAACTGGGGTTATGTGATTGCTCCCCTCCCGCAAATACGGACTGAAGCACCCAGGAAACCCTGACTGGCGAGTTCTGGGAACTGCTCAGGAGGCCTCAGTGCAGAACTCGTAGCGATGACATGAGGGTTACATAGATCCTAGCAAGAGTCTGCCCGGGTGTTGTCCAGAAACGCCGAACAAGTCAAAACTGCCCTTTCACTCTTCACTGAACTGGCCCAGCCACCTGGAAACCAGCTCTGTAGTTATCACTGCAGTGTCTCCAGGTAGAGGCAAATCAGGAGGCAGCTTCTGCACAATGGCCCTCATCTCTGAAAGGGGAGTTCATCTTTCCCAGAGCGCCCAAGCACAGACTGCTAGACTTCTCTAGAGAGGCGATCCCGGTTAGAGAAAGTTAATTTAGCTATTCATTACCGTCCAAGACCTTCCTTACCAGGCCATTCAGCCTTTGCCTATTAGTCTCCAGATTCATTACCTAGGTTCCCCTTGCTCCAGGATCCCCTCCCCAAGGTGAGCTGCGTGGGTCTGGCGTTTCGCATCTCACCACAGTGTTCCGAGTGCAGCAAGGGAGAGTCCATACCACCTGAAGAGGACTGGTAGATTACTACCAGTGACGACAGATTATCAGAGAAGGATGTTGTCAGACAGATGGAAAACCCACACAGCCATCCAGTATTCAGTTGCTGATTGGTGGACAGACAGAAGGAGCTGGGGAGCGCCCATCGTTTTTAATTGGCTTTCCAAATGTGAACTGAGGAGAGATTTTTCGACGATCCCTCAATACAGAGCTGGAAATCAGGCTCCTAGGGCCCCATAAGGCAACAGCAACACTCCTGCCAATTAATCTGCTTTGCTTTGGGGAAGTTTGTTCGTTCCCTGGGAAAGCATGAAGCAAACGGACCATGGCAGCATCAGGAGTTACCTGTGAGGATGTTTTCAGACAGCACGTTGACTTGAACTTCCACGGAATGTTTGGAGGTGTAAGTGATTTCCGCACTCACGTGAGCCACTTCGCCAATGCACATGGGCGAGAGGAAGTCTGTACGCTCCACACGGGCCAGCGCAGCCACACAGTGCTCCTACAAATTGCAGACGAATCATGGTTAGACAGTGTCCAGTGCACCGAACCCAGAGTCATAACAGAACTGTGTACTCTCAACACCAGCTAGACCAGGGGTCTCAAACTCAAATGACCTCGAGGGCCACATGAGGACTAGTACATTGGGCCGAGGGCCGCATTTACTGACACCCCCCCCCCGCCGCCCTCGGCCCCGCCCCCACTCCACCCCTTCCATGAGGCCCCGCCCCTGCCCNCCCGCCCCCTCCTGTTTACCTGGCCGACCAGCACCGGGGGCAGGGCAGGCTCCCTGCTTGCTTGCCCTGCCGCGGCGCCGCACCAGGAAGCAGCTGGAACCCGGGGGAGGAGGGGTGCAGGGGGGTGTGTGGCTGTTGCTTCAGGCACTGCCCCCAGCAGTTCCCATTGGCCGGGAATGGGGAACTGTGGCCAATGGGAGCTGCTGGGGGCGGTGCCTGAAGCAACAGCCACACACACCCCTGCACCCCTCCTCCCCCGGGTTCCAGCTGCTTCCTGGTGCGGCGCCGCGGCAGGGCAAGCAAGCAGGGAGCCTGCCCTGCCCCCGGTGCTGGTCGGCCAGGTAAACAGGAGGGGGCGGGGGGGCCGGGAGGAGCTCGCGGGCCGCGTGTTTGAGACCCCTGAGCTAGACCCAATGGCAGAGTAAGAGCTTGGAATACCTCTGAAAGGCAGAAGCTTGTCACTCGATCTTCACAACACACCGTATTAAGTTAGGACAACAACTAACTAGGAGCTCTTTACAAAGTCCTGCACCATCCACAGTGCTGCTAAGGGCTCTCTGTGCTTCATCAATGCAGACTAATAACCAGTATTGGAATTTGGAGTGGGGGCAAGAGACCCTCTGTTTAATTGAGCCAGACTTCCCACTATGAGAGAGACTCCACCTAAATTCCAGACTCATTTAATCTGATCTCCCATCATTATCTTGGTCCTGGCATATTCCAACTCTTTAGAACACAGCCAAAATATAAAATCAGTCCTGGTTAAATCTTGGCAAATGATATCTCAGTCCAGTAGAAATGTTTGATTTAGGTTAATCCTTTCACTCAAACACAAACATAAAAATGTTCACTGTCCTGGGACTCTGCCAAACATTTCTTGTTTAGTTAGGGGGATTGTTTTTTCGGGCTTGGGGTTGTTGTTTTTTTTCTCGCTCAGAACTAGCTTTGAACTAAAATTTACAGTTGGACTGAATTTGGTGGCTGTTGAATGAAGAGATTAAATAAAATTTGTGGACTCTGTGCACACAACTCAGGTTTTGTTTTGCCACTGAGTTATCAATACTTCTATAAGAGAAAGAACTAATGGTGGGAACAGGTGCCCAATGTAACTTAAGTGTTAAACATATGTACAAGAGAGGATGCCTGCACGCAGGGCCGGTGCAAACACTAGGCGAACTAGGCGGTCGCCCAGGGCGCCAAGTGGTTGGGGGTGTCCGAGATTTTTCCTCCGTCCCCTCCCTTCCCCTCACACAGAGTGCGGTGCGGCTGATTGGGCGTCTGGGCCTGATTTAGCCGCTCCCATTGGCCTCCAGCAGGCAGAGTCCCTCCCCCTGCCTCAGCATTACGTCGCCAGCACGCTGCGGGGGAGAGGCTGTGGGCTCCCCAGCCTGTTTGTTTTGGCTCCACGTGGAGCCAGCGGCTGGAGCGGCCTGGTGGCAATGGGGGTCCCGGGGGGGCTGTCAGGGGGCGGGGGGAAGGTTGGATGGGTCGGGAGTTCGGGGGGCCTGTTAGGGGGCAGGAGTGTGGAAAGGGATCTGAGCAGTCAGGGGACAGGGAGCAGGAGGAGGGTTGGATGGGTCAGCAGTTTTGGGGGGGGTCTCTCAGGAGGCCGGGAGTGGTTGGATGGGGCTTGGGAGTCCCGGGGGTCTGTCTAGGGGCAGGGGTGTGGATAAGGGTTGGGGCAGCCAAGGGACAGGTAGGGGGTAGGGTCCTAGGGGGGCAGATAGGGTGGGGGGGGTCGCAGGAGGGGGCAGCCAGGGGACAAGGAGTGGGGGGGGGTTGAGCATTCTGAGGGGGGCGGGAAGTGGATGTGGCTGTCCCCCCCCTCCTCTTTTTTGATTGTTGAAATATGGTAACCCTAAAAAAGTGGTGCCCTGGCTCGGCAGGGAGGAGCCACCTTCCGGAGGCACCGGAGAGCCAGAGCGTCGGCTTGCAGGGGTGGCAAGCCCCAGCCATGGAGGACCCCCCGGCATGCCCCTCACCACGCTCGGGTTCTGCGGCTCCTGGGCGTGTGAGCCACCACTGCCCCTCCCGGAGCAGGCTCAGGGCGTTGCGCCCCGGCGGCGGCTCACATGCCCGGGAGCCTCAGAACATGCCGAGGGGGTAGCTGGGGGGCGCATGGGGGGCCTGCATCCACTGCAGCCTGTAGGAGCCCCCGGGGGGTGCCCGGCTGCAGCCTGGGCAGGAGGGGTGGGGCACGGCTGCTCCCCGCTAGCCACGCCACCACTTTTGCAGGGCTGCTGCCTCCCTGCGCCGCGCCGGCTCCTCCATGGCTAGGTCTCGCCGCCACCGCAAGCCGATGCTCTGGCTCTCTGGTGCCTCCAGAAGGCGGCTCCTCCCTGCCAAACTGCTGCAGTGGCCCAAGCCCGGCAAAGCCAGTGAGTGGACTCAGGGCGGGGACCGCCGGGGTGGGGTGGGGAGGGGAGGCTGTGCACCCTCCAGGGGAGTTCAGGGGGCGGGGAAGGGGGAACCTGGTCTGGGGAGCAGCTCCTGGGCACGGCTGGCCCCATGGGGTCTATAAAAGCTCATTGGGATTTTCCCCTCAATGAACTGATGTGCAGGGGGGGCGGGCAGCACAAGGTGGAAGTTTCGCCTAGGACACAAAATATCCTTGCACCGGCCCTGCCTGCATGCTACATGTTTACCAGAGAGCTGGCTGGTGTAAATACACTTAAACCCTTATGATTAGCATTGGGGCTAGGAGGAGTTTTTCTGATCACAGAACATGGAAACTAAACAAGTCAGGGAAATCAAGGTGCTTAGAGAGACAGAGGAACACAGAAGCCTACCCCCATTGAGCCAGCCAGGGGCCCAGAGAAGAGTCATTTTGCTTTACTATTCAGGGTGTTTAAAGTTGCCACAATTTATACAATAAGCCATTCATCCAGCCTCAAGAGCCTTCCCGGAGTACGCACATGTAGAGAGGAATAGAATTCATTGCTCTGGTTTTGCTCAAAAAGCCCTATTCCATGAGCAAAGTGAGGGGCTGCAATGCCACCTGCTGGCAACTCAGTAAAGGAAAAGGATTTTGTAGGATTGACAATATTTTTATTTGGCCAAACTCTAAAACACCCACTGACTGTGGGTGCTAAAATAGAGACTCATTTTTCAGAGGTGCTGAAAGCCTGCAGCTAACATGGGCCCCAGCTGGAATTGTGGATGCTCAGCACCTCTGGGAGTCCGATCCTAGGTCTCAAAGGGGTATCCTAAGATTAAGGCACCCAAAGTCAGTGGATGCTTTTGAAAGTCTGGATCTTAGAATTGTGAAACTGAACTATCTCCACCTCCAAGAGCAAGCTCAGTCACCTAGGAGTTATTAGCTAATTCCTATTGCCAACCTCAGAGCCTGTCCTGCCTTGCGGTAAGGAGACATAGAATATCAGGGTTGGAAGGGACCTCAGGAGGTATCTAGTCCAACCTCCTGCTCAAAGCAGGACCAATTCCCAACTAAATCATCCAAGACCTTCATTCCTACACAGCAGTTTTGTCAGCACTTAAATTATCAGTGTCATTTGTATACAGCAGCCTGGCTCCAAATGCAGGCCTCCATCCCCCGTGAGAGAAAGACTCATGCTCCACTAGATCCCACCAGCACCTGCGTTAAACAGGTTCAGCAACAGGCCAAGCAGCCCATTAGTGCTGTATAACGAGGCTCGGCAGAACCCCTTTTCGGGGAGGGGGGGCTTGATGATTTTAATTTTTCCAAATACAAATTTTTTGCTGATTGTTACCAATGAATTTTTTCATCCATTTCAGTATGTGGGCTGAAATTGACGTTTATATCAAACCCTGCCAGTCCTCTGTCTAACCCATCTCAGCCAGCGTTCATTCAGTGCCACTCTGATTTCTGAGATTCTCCAAGGCAGCCTGCTCTGTGCATGCATGGCCAGCTGTCTGTGGGAGCAAGAGACCAGTTAGGGGGAGCTGGTCAGGCTTTTAGGGCAAAGGTGACAGACCAATGTTGCTTAATGAAAAAAAGTGTGAGTCAGTGTCACTTTTATTAAAACACAATGAAACAAATAAAGCATCTCTAATATTAAACAAAGTATAAAGCAATACAACTATCAAATGAAGTTAATTCCACTCCAGTATCAGAACTGAGCCAAATTAATGCTAAAAGTCATCAATCCTTATATAAATTCTAAGAAGGAGTCTTCTTTGGTTGCTGACTATTTGGTTATAGAGCCCAACTAAAGAATGTTGCCAAATATATAATCTGAATGGTTAAAAATCTTAACACTGAAACCAAACCCTCTAATGTCTGACCCACAACACCAAAGAATTACGAAGCTTTCTTCTTAGACTTCATTTTGCGTGATGGCTAACACTGCCCTCCTATTTCCCCCCCCCCCCCCCCATATTATAATATAGACCAACAGAACATGCCTGATAAGTAGTAGTTTGACAACTCATTTAGCAGACAGATAACTTCAAGTCTCAGGACATTTAGACACAGAACACACTTCAATAAGTTCCTTTATGAGACAATATTTAGGGCTGTTTAAAACCTGGACACACTTTCAGGTGCTTGCCTGGTGTGGATTTTAGGGATGGCGTCACAGGCATGCACACAACCTTTTACTTCTAGGGTCTGGAAGTGACAACAAAGGGGAAAAGATACAGAAGATAATGGAGTTCAGCCTCTTCAGCTCTCACAGGTTCCTGGACACGCAGAGTGGGAGATGGAAGTGCAGCCAAGGAGTGAGATGCTGATGTTCTGCTGGCACAGTGCTTCCTGCTAGCGGGCGTCCTTCCGGTGCAGGGAGAGATGGGTCACAGGCTGGCATGGCTCGTTCCATGTCGTGACTTCCTCTCCACAAGGAGATCAGTCTTGGAGACTGAGATTCCAGAATCTCTCTCAGGAGTTGACTAAAAAGGCTTCTTGGCCTTACCCTTGATTCTTACAGTTTGCAAACTTCCCCTGCAGCACCTCCCTCCATCCTAGAAAGCACCAGTTTGGAAAAGGCTCACTTAAATCAGCAACTTAAAAAATATTCAGGGTTTTACCACAGAGACACTATGTCTGACTACACCCCCCTAGCAAAAACAAAAATCCAAATACTTGAGGCCACTTCTGAGGAAAGTGGCAGAGTCTTAAAATGACATTATGTCACCAGTTTATGGAAGTTCAATATACCAATAGCTAATTGGAAAAATGCTAGCAACAAAGCCAGTCACTCAACATCCCCTCATCAGCGAAGTTCAAACTGATTAGTTTAATCATCTCTAGTTTCTTCTTCCACCTTCCTATTGTAGAACTGGGCTGTATGTCAAACAGCTTATCTGAAATCTTCATCTCACTAGAGGAAAGTTGCTTTGATGAAACACAACCTTTGAGCTTCTATATAGGATCCGTATTCCTATAGAAGCTAGTTGTCTCCAGAGGAGAGGTATTTTGGAAGTGCAGGGGGGGCAGACCAAGTTGCTGTACAGAAAAAGGGGCCCCATTCAGATGCAGCCTAGGAGCTGCATCGCTCCCACGTTTAAACAGAAGAGGGGTGTGCAGTCAGACTCTGAGCCTATAATTGGAGTCATCCAGGTAGACTCGTGCCCACCTGGAGCCCCCATGAAGTCAACAGCAGTGCAAAGATCCACCCCCATGGATTAGATTGCAAGATCAAGCCCCATGGGGCAGGCTGCTCCACTGGCATCTAGCCAAACAGCTCCAGGTTAAGGGATCTGCAGTTCCTGAACCTGCCTTCTGCCTGGAGTTGCCAGAGCTAAGATTTGGTGACTAGGACATGCTGCAAGGAGCACCTTCTCCCTCTGCCCCGCCTAACACGTTCTGGGGCTGGTGCATTAAGTGAAGACTGGGAAGACATTAGGTAGATGTTTCCAAAGGAGGCTTTGCTGGGGCTGAGAAGGGTTTCTGGATGCTTGTTTGTAATAATGTATTTTGTTACCATTTGTAGGTTTACCTGTTTGCACTTTATTAGTCTCTACAGGCCACAATCAGGACCAGAGCCCCATCCCGCGAGGACTGCACTCACAGGCAGAGAAGGGCCTGCCCTGAAGTAGCTAGCCATCTGCCTCTCTGGGGGGGCGAAAGACCTCGCTGGCTTTAAGATGAAGCTTGATAAGTTTATGGAGGGGATGGTTTGATGGGATAACGTGATCTTAGTCAATAGGTCAATAACATGCCATCACTGGTAATTAGTACCAGGGGGAGAGGGATAGCTCAGTGGTTTGAGCATTGGCCTGCTAAACCCAGGGTTGTGAGTTCAATCCTTGAGGGGGCCATTTAGGGATCTGGGGCAAAAAATTGGTCCTGCTAGTGAAGGCAGGGGACTGGACTCGATGACCTTTCAAGGTCCCTTCCAGTTCTATGAGATAGGTATATCTCCATATATTATATTATTTATTATTATTACCAATGGTCAATGATGGGATATTAAAAGTTACTACAGAGAACTTTGTCCTGAGTGTCTGGCTGGAGAGTCTTGCCCGCATGCTCGGGGTTCAGCTGATCGCCATATTTGGGGTCGGGAAGGAATTTTCCTCCAGGGTAGATTGGCAGAGGCCCTGGAGGTTTTTCGCCTTCCTCCACAGCATGGGGCAGGGGTCGCTTGCTGGAGGATTCTCTGCAACTTGAAGTCTTTAAATCAGGGGTAGGCAACCTTTCAGAAGTGGTGTGCCGAGTCTTCATTTATTCACTTTAATTTAAGGTTTCGCGTGCCGGTAATACATTTTAACGTTTTTTAGAAGGTCCCTCTCTATAAGTCT
>QXTE01000014.1:1395054-1686394 GCA_003942145.1 Platysternon megacephalum | reverse complement strand
AAGCTTGATAAGTTTATGGAGGGGATGGTTTGATGGGATAACGTGATCTTAGTCAATAGGTCAATAACATGCCATCACTGGTAATTAGTACCAGGGGGAGAGGGATAGCTCAGTGGTTTGAGCATTGGCCTGCTAAACCCAGGGTTGTGAGTTCAATCCTTGAGGGGGCCATTTAGGGATCTGGGGCAAAAAATTGGTCCTGCTAGTGAAGGCAGGGGACTGGACTCGATGACCTTTCAAGGTCCCTTCCAGTTCTATGAGATAGGTATATCTCCATATATTATATTATTTATTATTATTACCAATGGTCAATGATGGGATATTAAAAGTTACTACAGAGAACTTTGTCCTGAGTGTCTGGCTGGAGAGTCTTGCCCGCATGCTCGGGGTTCAGCTGATCGCCATATTTGGGGTCGGGAAGGAATTTTCCTCCAGGGTAGATTGGCAGAGGCCCTGGAGGTTTTTCGCCTTCCTCCACAGCATGGGGCAGGGGTCGCTTGCTGGAGGATTCTCTNGGGCTGTGGGGGTGCAGGGCAGAAGGCTGGACATGGGGGGGATTCAGGGGTCAGGGCAGAGGGCTGGGGGGGGTGGAGGTGCAGGGCAGAAGGCTGGGGGTGTGGGGGAGTTCAGGGGTGAGGGCAGAGGGCTGGGTGTGTGTGGAGGTGCAGGGTAGAAGGCTGGGTGTGTGGGGGGTTCAGGGGTGAGGGCTGGGGTGCTCGGCTTGTGGGGGTGCTCCCAGCCCCCTGCCCTGAGTGGCTCATGGCAGGGGCTGGAAGGGATATGCCCTGTTCCACCCGCTTCCCCAAGGCCCCGTCCCTACCTCTTCTCTGTCTCCTCTACGGAGCAGCGAGCACGCTGCGGCTCGGCTCCGCCCCCCTTCCCCAGGGCGATCAGCTGGTTGGCGACAGGGAGAGGAAGGGGGAGGGGCAGGAAAGCACCATGCTGGGGGAAGAAGCGGGGGATGGGGAGCTTGGCTGCCGCAGGACCAAGCTTCTGCCTCCTGCCCCCGCAGGGGAGAGCGGTGGGCAGGGGGGCTGAGTGGGGCTGGGACTGCGGCAGGCGGCAGCGTGCCACCCAAAATCAGCTCGCGTGCCATGTTTGGCACGCGTGCCGTAGGTTGCCGACCCCTGCTTTAAATCATGATTTGGGGACTTCAACAGCTTAGTCAACGGAGAGAATTATTCCAGGAGTGGGTGGGTCAGCTTTTGTGGCCTGCATCATGCGGGAGGTCAGACTAGATGATCATAATGGTTCCTTCTGACCTTAAAGTCTATGAGTCTTAGCCTAGAGCAAACAGGAGGGAAGAGGGGCAGGGCTGACACAGGTAATTAAGAAGTCATTCAATTACATAAGCTGGCTAAGATGCGACTGCTTCAGTTAAAGTCAGAGACAAATAATCAGCAACACCCACAGGAAGTCTCTAGCTGGTAATTCCAGACAGTGTTTCCCTTAGTCACTGATAGGTCTCTTAAACTTGTAGTTATTACTTTTCATAGAAGTGACTTATGGCCTCTGGTATACACAGCAGTGATCAGTTCTACAAGACACTATAGGTGGGCAAAGACTGTTGAAGGATATAGTATATATTGTATTTGAGAGTGACTAGGAACCTGTAGAGATGATATTGTAACACAAAGATAGGCAGAGTTATGACAACATCTCAGTCATGTCTACACAGAGACAGCCAGGAAAGTTATTCAGAATTAACTAAAAGTACGAATTTGAAGTAGATAAATTAAACCACAATAAACCCATGTAAACACCCTAATTCTGTTTAGCTTTTAATTGACTCTGAACGCGAATTAAGCTAAACTGAAGGAAGTTAACCTAATGTAAAGGGTAATATAATTAATTTAAATCAACATAGGCTTATAGAAAACAGACCATGTCACACTAGCTTGATATATTTTTCTGATGCAATTATAAGTTTGGTAGATAAAGGTAATAGTGTTGATGTAACAAACTTTTGTAAGGTATCTGACTTAGTACCAGGACATTTTGATTAAAAACTACAATGATATAAAGTTAACAGGGTGCACGTTAAATGAATTAACAATTGGCTCACGGATAGGTGTTAATGTAACTGTAAATGGGGAATCATCACTGGATGGGCATGTTTCCAGTGGGGTCCCACAGGGATTGGTTCTTGGCCATACACTATTTAACATTTTTATCGATGACCTGGAAGAAAACACAAGATCACTGATAAAGTTTGCAAATAACATAAAAATTGGGGGACTGGTAAATAATAAAGAGAACAGGTCACTGACTCAGAACGATCTGCATTGCATGGTAAACCAGGCACAAGCAAACTATGCACTTTAATACAGCTAAATGTAAATGTATACATCTAGAAACACAGAATGCAGGCTATACTGACAGGGTGCGGGACTCTATCCCGGGAAGCAGTGATGGAAAAAGATTTGGGGATTGTGGTGGATAATCAGCTGAACATGAGCTTCCAGTGTGATGCTGTGGCTAAGAACTAATGTGATCCTGGGATGCATAAACCGCGGAATCTCAAGTAGGAGTAGAGAGGTTATTTTACCTCCGTATTCAGCACTTGTCTGACCGCTGCTGGAATCTGTGTCCAGTTCTGGTGCCTGCAATTCAGGAAGGATGTTGATAAATTGGAGACCGTTTCAGAGAAGAGCCACGAGAATGATTAAAGGATTAGAAAACCTGCCCTTATATTGACAGAGTCATGGAGCTCAATCTATTTAACTTAACAGAGACAGTTAAGGGATAACGTCATGTACCTACATAGGGAACAAATATTTAATGATGGGCTCTTCAATCTAGCAGAGAAAAGTCTAACAAGCCACTGGTTGGAAGTTGAAGCTAGACAAATTCAGACTAGAAATAAGTTGTAAATTTTTAAATGAGTGGTTGACCACTGGAACGATTTCCCAAGGGGTCATGGCAGATTCTCCATCACTGACAGATATTATGCAAAGGACAGCAGACCACATGCACTCTGTAACAAGTTATGGAAACATCTCTGCTAACAGCAATTTAAAAGAATAGGAATGTACTAAATCCGACACAACACCGCTCGAAGATACACTACATTCCAATGGCCAGGGCAGTGACCAACGGCTTATTTCCCCAACACCCACCTTTGAATAGTCCAAATTTGAAAGGGGACAAAAGGTACCTTGTCTAAAACAGCCCTTTAAAGACCTCAGAAGACAGGCCCTTTTGGACTATCAATAGAAAGATCACAGATAAGCTGCAAGTCCTGAAAGGTATCAGTCCAGTCTGGCTTTGGGCATATCAGTTCTCTGTTAAATAGAGACAGAACTTCTGTTTCCGAAGTGGGGAAAAAATGGGGAAGAGAAGAGGCTGAGTGTGTGAGAAGTACAGTGCTTCTCTCGCCAAGAAATCTCAAAGCTTGGGAGGTAACTCACTAACCGAGTGTACTCCCAGCCACTCGCAAGTTTTAGGTCTTCCGAACTAGAAGGAACACAGGGCCATTCATTTTTTAATGAAATGGAAAGAGGAAGGAAATTGCTAGTTTCACCCCTAGCATGCCAATAGGAAGTGCTGACATCTGAAACTTCCCTGTGTTTTCCACTAGATGGTGTCATTTTCTTTAGAAATGCCAATGAGATACCCGATCAGACACCTGTCTATGTACACAGAGTTAAGGGCCAGGTTCCTCATTCACATTTACTGCCTTGGGACTGATCATGCAAGAAACTGGAGCTAAGGCTGCATGACTAAGTGAAGAGAAGCTGGAAATGCAAAGGTGAAGGTTCCAACAGCAACACAGCCACAGTAAACATCCTGTACAACATCAAACACATACAAACGTCATTTACAGAGAACAACCACGGGAATGGAAAAGGCACACACGCTACGTGAGATGGGGACACTAATGTCGGTTGCTGCCATGTTTTTCTCCCATCCTTGCAGTTCTCTTCTTGTGATTTTCAATGAAACATGGACAGACTCACTTGGGTCCCTTCCAAGTTGTTAGTAAATAACATGGGGTTGGGCAGTTTTACATTTGACCCTGTGTCCACAGCTGCAGCGGGAATGGACATGCTCCGGCCGCAACAGTACGTACCCCTGACTGGGAATTGCAATGCCGGGTGCTGATGATGGCACCTGCCTCTTCGATCATTTTCAGGATGATCCCCCCATGGATGTTCCCTGCGATGTTTGCATCATCCGGACGCATTATCCTGCAATGGATGAGGAAAGATGTAATATCTCAAACTTCAATTCTTATCCCACCCCCCTCGCCTAGAGAGTTGCTGGAGAGCCAGCCAGCCTGAAGAACGTCACAGCACAGCTAATCCCTTCACTTCCCGTCCAACTCCAGCCACGGTGCCTTCCCCAGCAAGAGCAGTGCAGCAAGCCAGCCCCTGAAGTGAGCACAATCTAACCTGAGACAACAGGACTGAAGGCGGCAATTCAGAATGCAGTGGATGGGGCAGACCAACAGCGCTTCCTGTTAATTTCACTTCCTGCTTCTTTTACAACTAATTTAGTGCTGGTGAAAGGGGCCAGAGTCCCAAACAACATCCCAACCCTCCTCACCCCAACCCCATTTGTCAGAGGATCTTGAAGTGCTTTACAAACTGTAATTAACCAGGCATGCTCATTCAGTACAATCCCCAATTCACAGCAAGGTTAATGAGGCCCAGGGCCCACAGGGGCCTAGACCCATACCAGTTAGTGACAGAAGTAAGAGCACCCAGATGGCTTAACTCCCATTCCCCAATTGACCATGCTCCCTTCCCAAGAGTCGGGGGGAGTTAGTTTCTGCTTCGACATGATTCCCGACAGACTGTTCAGAGAAAGCAAGATCCCTCAAAAATAGCATAGCTAACAGGACAAGTAGCCTCCGGCAAAGCCTACAGGTCAGGTACACAGTCGTCAACAGGCCTCCCTGAAAGACCATCTGTCCACACTAGGAGTGTGGCCCAAAGACAACAATGGTCAGCAGGAACAGCCACCTCGCCCCCACCAAGTGAATGGCTTAATTGTGAGCAGAGGGGACCAAAAGCATCGTCAGCACCACGTCCTACCACGACTTGGCCTCACCCTCCATAACAAGGCAAGGTGGGTTTTGACACACTGACAGCAGAGCTCAACAAGCTGAGGGGGTCACTGCCAGCAGTGAAGAATTCTGAGAAAGTGCGTCCCGTAGAAAGTCACCTATAGGTTTCACAATGACGTTTAGAGTCTTTGCAGCACACAAGCAACCCCAACTTAGCAACAAACTTAGCTAGGTGCTTTTTCCATCACAGCTTTGAGACAGACCATTCATTTCATGAAAGCCACCACATAACAAGACAGCCCCACTCCTCCACATCCTCCCAGGGAGGAGAATTCCAGAGAGCTGTCAACATAATTGCCCCTGTACTCCTGCAATCCAGATGGCGGCAGTGCTGTGAGGGATCACAACTGCTGTACCCATCCCTGCTAAATTTAAAACACTGCAAAGTAAAATCCATGGTAACCATATCTTTTCCCCTCCCTTACCATAACCATGGTTACCAAACCACAAAGCCATGTTAGAGACAGTGAGTGTCAAACACAGCGATGGTTAGGAAGTTTGACACACACACTCGGCAGATGTGATGAATCAACAATTCAACCTCGTTCCAGGCAGGAAGAGGTGTGATGGTCTCTCACCATAAGCCAGAGTGAAGTCAAACATGGCATCCCCTGCAGAGTTATGGGTAGCGGAGCAGCCCCCCTGGCTTCCTGTGCCATCACTCTCCTCAAACCCCAGCTGAACGCTCACCTTCGTGAGGTCTCTTACACTGATCCTCTCACCAATGCTGTCTCTGCACCAAGGGTAGCAGACCCAGGGGTAGAGGACGCTAGACCCCCCACTATGGAAATACTGTGGGGACTCCGCTCCTGCAGGCCGGAGAGGGGCAAAGGGGAGAGCAGGACCCAGAGGGGCTGGAGGAGCTGCCATAGCACCCAGGAGTGAGCCAGGGAGCAGGACCTGGAGGGGCTGGAGAGGGCCCGGAAGCAGGTAGGAGCCCCTGGGATGATACTCCGCCGCTGGGAGCCAGCAGCCTATCAACCACATACACCTGCCAAGTCTCAGGACCTCCCCTCACCCCCCTTCCTATCCCTCTGGCCCCCACTCACAGGGAGCCGCCTCCCTGACTGTTCTGGACTGTCTCACACCTGACCTGTCACCTCTCAGTCTGTTTGAAAGCTCTTCAGGGCAGGGAACCCCTCCCATGGTCTGTTTTAAGGCACTACATCAGGCATCACCTGCACAGCAGATCAGCTTTTAAAGACCCTGAAAAACTAAAGCTGTACCAAGCACCACTATCAACTTCAGCATCTCATTCACTGATCAGACTTCTGCATGACGAAACAGATGTAAGCTGCGATAGCCAGTTCCAGGCAGCATTATCTGAACATACTATATAAAACAGAACAGTTATTTCTCTTTTTAACAGCTGCATAGCTGGCAGCTTTTTTATTATTATTATACAAAATGGTTTCCAAAAAAAGTTCTGTTAAAAGAAAACTAATCCACTTGACTAATTGTGGATTACTGGGTTGATGGGTTTAGGAGGTAGGGGATTATCCCAGTGCATGGCTGGGTTAGGCCTCAGGTGCAGAAGTCAATTCAAGATGCAGTCACTTCGCTGCAATTTGGGTCATATGTACTGGAAAGACAGAACCTTAGAGGGATGGACCATTGGACCAATCTGATCTGTTGCAAACACTTCCTATATTCACAGGAATTAGCATAATGTAATAACAGAACAAACCCACTAGCACAATATTTGCTACTAGAGCAGCAGCTGGTGTGGGGCACTGCTAAGTCATCAAGAATTGAAATCAAGTGCAGACGACTTCCAAACCCACAGCAATTGCATTCTACAATTCCAGCTGGATTTCAGTGCAGGCAGAGCTGTCCCCTTCGAGGCGGAGAGCAGGATGAATAACTGATTTTTTTTAAATTTACTGTCAGTTCCAAAAAATTCAGGTCAAACCAAGTTCAGATCTTTTGGGAATTTTCAGCACATCAAAAACAATCAATTCTGGGTCAAATGAAACAAGCTGACTGATCCGAAACATTTTGTTTCCAGGTATTTTTAAAGGACTAGATTCACAAAACAGGAGGTGGTGGCGCCTGGCATGTAACCTTTAGCCCAGTGGTTAGGGCACTCACCTGGGGTGTGGAAGACCCAGGTCCAAAGCACCAGGCTATCGTGCCCCTCACTAGCCCAGTGACTATTCAAGTATTTTATATGAAGCCCCCTCCCCACCCAGAATGCCCAATACCATCCCACTATTTGGGAAGTGTGTCAAATTCACAAATACCTCCAGGTCAACCAAACTGTTTTACTGGGGGGCAAGTAATCTTAGTCTGAAAAAACCTGCCCAGCTCTTGTGAGCACATGGAACAACCCCCTCCCCACCACATCCCCAGGTTATATGCAGCCTGATGTCTCTAGGCCATGTGGCTGTAGAAGATTAGACTAAGGCTGCTGCAGACAACTTCCTCCTCGAGAGAGCAGCTAGAGCTAGACTAGTCCCGGCTGCTTTCACTGTTTTCTATCGTCCTCGCCTAGGAGGCTCGCACATTGTCGTTTTCACTCATGCTCCCAATTACTAGGCAGCATTCAGACAAACACACACCGTATACAAGAGAAGCATAAACGTCCCATACCCGATAAGCTGATAGGCCATCCTTGTGTGGAACAGACCGAGCCTTTGAGTCTGTGTGTAACTCCCCAGAGTCAGACCGGGGACCAGGCTTCGAGTTACACTCATTCATTATTTGCATCACACACCACAGCTGGTGATGTCATTTCTGCTGCTCCAGCTCAGCCACAAATACCAAATTAAGAGCCTAGTGGCTTCCTATGTTGCTCAATCAAAAACAAGAAGATGGGTCCTTAGCCAACCAGAATGACTAGTCTAAAACTAGCTGTGATGGAAATCCTTATGTTATAAATAATTACAAGAGTCACTCCCCAAAGCGGCTACATCCCCTAGGAGATCCTGTCCCTGCTGGCTGCAGTGCTGAACACGTTGCCTTCCCAGGAAATGCAAATAAGGGCCTGACAGGAGTTTGCCGGGGGGAGTCCTACCCATTTCCCAGGGCCACCTCCACTTTGCACCTGAAGTTTAGTCAAAAGCCTTGCTACATTTGCCTCTGGGACTGCATTGATGGATGAACAGAAATCATTGCCTGTTTGTGTCGTCAGCTAGCTCTGTCCTCAGCCTGCAGATCCAGGGAGAGGGGCGTGAAGGCTGCAGGACTACACAGTTCACATTGGGTCCTCAGCACCAGAGATCCATATGGAACAGGCTCCCCACATCCATGTGCACAGAGCACTGGCTTCCTCCGTTCTAGGAGTTATGCCCCCACTCTGGGCTATTCCTCCTATAGCAGTGGATACTGCCCCAAGACAGCAACCCATCCCAGTTCTCAACATTAAAGGGGTGCAGGGAGAGGATCGAGGGACTGGATCAACAACGTCAATGTTCTTTAAAGGCTACACAGAGCGCAGAGACTCGTAGAAGGGACCTGGATTCCTCACAGCCTCTGTTCGGTTTGAAGTCTGAGCACAGCCCTGCCAGAGCAGACCATTGGCCCAACTAGTCTAGTATTGGCCACTGCCAGGGGCAAGGAACCAGACAGACACACACACGGCACCACGTCAGTTTTACTATTCTGCAAGTTCCTCGAAGTGACGGAGCAGGGAACAGGGCGGATTTGACCTGGGAATGTTGCAGGGGAGTTACATTGGGGATGAGAAGGAAGCTACCTGAGCTGTAACCTGAGCCAGGAGGGGGGGTGGGAGAAGTGACACCTTCGGCTGGGAGACTGAACAAAGGAGGAGGAGCAGCAGGGGGAGGGGGAAAAGAGCTGCTGGAGGAGTTTCTAGTTTCAGTTTTGGGCTGGATGGGGAAACGCAGGGAACCCCAAGCTGGGGGCTAAGTTCCCTAAACCCCCCAGAAGGAATTAATTGAGGGGTTCTGGTTGTATCTACAAGCTCTGCTTGGGACTGTGTTCCTGTCATCTAATAAACCTTCCGTTTTACTGGCTGGCTGAGAGTCACGGTGAATCCCAGGGAGTGGGGTGCAGGGCCCAGACTCCCCCACTCTCCGTGACACTCCCCGGCCTTGTGGTGAGGCACTTCTGCCCAGAAGCACTAAATGACAAGTCTCCACAAAAGAATTCACCCCTCTTAGACTGGGCCTGATCCTGCATGGAGCGAAGCTCCTGCCACTCCCACTGATGATGCAGATGTTCAGCCCCTCACAGGATCAGCCCCTCGTGAGACAGAGGAGGAGCAATGAGGAAAGAACAGTTTTCCTTTTCCTAGCTTGCAGTCACTCAGCAAGAGGAACAATCTGTTGTGTTCAGCCACTAGTGAGCTTCCTTAAACCAAGGGTAGGGAACCTACAGCTCATTTTCATCCGTTCCGCAGGCCACACACCTTCAACTCACCTGCTGGGGAGTGCTGGCTTGCCCCACCGTCTCGGCACCCCTCCCCAGCAGGTAAGTTGAACATGTGCGGCCCGCCATTGATTTTTTCAGTGGGTCAATGGCCCAATACAAAAAAGGTTCCCCACCCTTGCCTTAAACTCACCCAATAGTTCCAAGTAATAGGTGACAAGTTTGGAAGTGAAGTTTATATGGGCATGGAAGTAAGAGACAGGCTTTTCACAGAGGCTACATGAAATGATTAATTTCCCTCTGCATCAGACTAACTGACCCCCTCCCCCCCCCAAAAAAAAGATTTGTTCGTGCAAAGATCCTGCCTAGCTAGAAAAGCCAGCCTTGCTAGAGCAGGCGAAGTGATGACTGGTTTAAGGGCTTCATGTCAAACATTTCCTCTTTCCTGTCATTTTCTAGCTGGAGGAATAGCACTCCACCCCACACCTTTACAGTGGAAACAAAGCCTGGGCTACACCTAACACTTAGGTCACCCTAGCTACTTTGCTCATGGGTGTGAGGCATTCACACCCCTGAGGCTATGTCTACACTACAAGTGCTACAGTGGAAGAATTCTCCATCATCCCAGCTACGTGAGGGGTGGATTTACCAAAGTGACAGGAAAAACCCCTTCCGTCGCTGCAGCAAGGGTCTACATTACAGTACGACAGCAGCATAGCTCCAGAGCCATCACTGCACCACTGTATCACTTCTAGTGCGGACATGCACCAGTCTTCAAGTCCTCTTACATAAGGAATGAGCTAGATTCCAGTGGAACACAGTACCACGTGCAGTTCGATCTCCTTAGTGAGTCCTGTCTGCAGAGTCTTCTCAGCTCTTCCCGTGTCATGGGTTTAACCAAAAAGCTAAAGAACTCCAGACTTTGCGAGAGCCCGAGGTATGCCTGAGATGGCAAATGAGACTAAAGTCATTCTGCCTGGACGCAGCTATGCTGAGAAAGTCACTGGATTACACAGCACTTCTCATTTGTTAATCTGTACCTCTCGCGTGACCCAACAATTTCAGTTCTTTGAGGCTTGTGCAGACTGGCTGCCCTGGACACCTGCAGTATCAGAGTTCGGAAGTCAGCAGGGTGGAGTAGAGCAGTAGAACTGCTTGTAAATACCTCAAGAGTCTCTGTTTCACGAGACATGCTCTAGCAAGTCTAGCATGAGACCACAGGAAATTACCTCCTAATCTCACTAGTTAGAGTCCCTACCTGGCACAGCATCCTTGTCACAGGCAGTGACCTCTACTGCTAAATGCAATGGGAAAAACAAAGCATCACACATAATCCCACCTCCCTCACCCACCTTGGGGAGAGGCCTGCTGATCTGATAGACAGCGTATTGAATTACCTAGCTGGAAGTCTGAGGGCAGCTGCCGGCAGCTCACTTTCTCCATCCCAGTTGTTCCAATCCTTCTCCTCAACCATTTCATATCCATGAATAAAGCTGTACAAACAATTGTACAACTACGCTAACCAGTTACAATCTGCCATAGTCCAACTACAATTGCCATTTGAGAGCCATCAAAAACAGAAATTTAGTGTCACATTTTACATTTAGTAAGGCAAAAGACCAGACCAACCTATATTTTAGATGAAGTAGCATTGGCTATATTAAAGCAGTCTGTACACATTTCAGAAACTTAATCCACTTGTAACCTTTTCTCTGCAGCTCTACCAGGCAACCCCAAAGGGAGCTCTCACCTCAGCAAAGCTAGCAGGAGCCACAGGAAGCTGCTGTAGGCATCTCAAACAAGACCTCCAGTACCTGGATCTCCCACTCACCTTTTGGGCTTCATGTTAATATGCAAAAGTCTCACTCCTTTCTGAAGGGTACGTATGGATAGCTGTACCTGCAGCATTCTTGCATTAGATCAGTTTCAGCATAGGAAATGCACGCAAATGAAGTCCTAGAGAATTCTGTGGTTGAGCAGAGCCCCTATCTGCTTATGAGTTATCACATGAAATTGTGTATAGAACATTCCAAGTCCTCCATGCAGACTATGTATTTAGAGATGAATACGTTCTGCTCTAGTCAGAGATCTTGACAATACGTGTCCTGGGAAGAGGGATTCCTCTGAAGCTAGACAACAGAACTTAAAGCAGCAACTAAAAATATTTTACATATTTATAGTGCGGGGGGGGGGGGAGAGGAGGGGAGAGCTTTCACCGTCTATTTCCTCGGGGAGGGGGGAAGCAGAGAGGCTATTTAGACAAATGCTTTTAACTTAGAATTATTTGTAATGATTTTCTTTAGATTACATAGAGAGATTGTCCCCCTCCATATCACTGCACTCTGGAAGATAAGCTTCCATCATTCTGGGGGAGAGGGGAGCAAAGATCCGTAGGAGCCAGAAGACCCTTCCAGAGTTTAACGATGCGTAGATCCGTAAGTTGCAGGCATTTTGGGGTGTATTTTTTTGGGAAAAAGCTATTCGCAAATTTTCGCTCCAATGTAGCTTTAGATGGTTTTACACGCTGGCATGAGAATTCTTAGTTATAGCCCAGTAAGCCACACCCCCTTGTTTTCACAAGCATCAGACAAAGGATGGATCATTGTGCAGTGTTTTATAAAACATGCAAGTTAAACCAAAGTCCCATTTACACCGATGAGCAAATAATGCAGATTCCATTAGTCACTGGACTTTAAGATACTGCTTTTAACTTCCACTCTGCTTTATACTGGCTGATCTCTTGAGTAGGACTGAAAACATTTTGTGCTTCTGTAAATAACTATCAGTTTATCATCAAAGCAGCCAGGGCAGGTTCCTTTCCTTCTCGTTTATCTGCTCCGTACAGTCACCTCTGCTGTCCAGGACGTGGCACAGCCCGTTAGAGGTGCTAGAGGGCTCTATATTCGAGTCCTGAGGCGCTGGAAACATTGACAAATGCGATGAAGGGTTTGTGCCACTGCACCAGTGGCCCCTGCTGTCACAAAAGGGAGTGGCCATGTATAAAGCGTCACAGGCTGCAGCGCAGGACGTGCGCTTATCTCCCTCCAGTGGGGATGGATCAGCAACCTTTCAAAAGAGCAGTGCATCAGTCGGCCTATAAATGCTAGGCAGTGTGTCAGGGACGTAGCCACCCAGGCCCACCCAGACCTGAGCAGGGGGGCAGTGCTGCCGCAGCAGTCCAGAGCATCACTCGGGCACCTGAGATGCAGGACGGAATTCTGCGCCCGCCCTTCAGAAAGCTACGCTCCAGCAGCTCTGCCTTGCCATTGTCTGAGCCACCCCGTGCATGTGCCCAGGTGACGCCCTGTGTCTGGGGGCACCAAGACTAGGAACAGGGTGTGGCAGCAGGGGAGAAGATGAGCTAGCACAGTTTGTCATTGCCCAGCCACCCGAAAGTTGGGGTCCCCCCAAATTTCCACTCCTAGCTACACCACTGTATCTTTTACCCTTGGGACACCTTATTAAAAATAGGGGGAAGTTTGTTGAAATAAAAGATAACCTAGAATCAAACTACTTACCAAGCGAGACCAGCAGCAGCATGTGATTTGTTCCAGTCTAGGGCACAAAGATCACTTGTTGGACCATCCTGGATATCCAGTACTGCAGCTAAAGAATTAGCTCAGCCCGTTTCCCCAGTGATACCTGCCAGGAAGCAACCTCCCTCCACACGCAGAGCAAAATCAGAATCTTATTTGTGGTGACTACATTTAAGCCAACTGCCCTAGCAGCATCTACACCATTTCTGAGGAACTGACAGACTACACTCGGAACCACTACAGCTCAATGCACCGCCGCCCTTTTCAACAGGAGATGAAGGTCTGGCCCTGGCCTTTTCACATAAATGCTATTCATAGTGTGGCCATGCACATAAGCAAACCTGGAGGACACTTGAAGCAGAGATGGAAAGCCAGTCTCCTACCATCAATCCTCACAAACCCCATCCGCACTCCTAGCAGCCCCTCATTTCCACCTGGCCTCCATCCGCTACTGCCATTGCACATACACGTCCAGTATGTCTCTTATTCCAACGTAAGATGCCCACCAAACCTTCAGCAAAGGGCCATAAGGGACTCAGGACATTTCATTCCAGAGCCTACCAGAAGCGCTCTCCAAAGCTAGCTAACTAAGGTAATGTCAAGCAGAGTCTTTCCTTGTGTTAAGAAGGAGCATTGCCAGATTAAAAATCTCTTAAAAACAAGTTTGCTCACCTTAGACTACTGAAATCAAGTTTTTAGGACCAGTCCCTTTCCATTGTTTATGCCGCCACTGGTTTATGTTCTCCATGTCACTCAGATTTACCCATGAATGCTAATTAGTTAGTTTCACTTTTAGAGCATCACCAATGTTGGTGGTGCAAAGTATTGCAGGGAAACATTAGCAAACAGTTTTATTGTACCGGCGTTCCCATATTAAAAGTTATAATTTTTATTTTATACACCCAAACCTCATCCGTGACTCGAAATGGACCCTGACCCTTTAACAGCAATTCCACTGAGATCTGTAATAGAGACTAGCATGGTTTGGTATGAGAGGGCATTAATACAAGAAAAGCTTCTCCACCCTCCCTATTTCCCAGAGCTATTGACATGCTCCCAGCAGAGGTTCGATACAAAGTTCAACACATGCAGCTGAAGCATGGAGTCCAACACGCAGAGAACGTGCCAGCAGCTTAGTGGCTGCAAAAGTTACACTAGAAGTTTATTCACCTCCAATGCTCCCAGTGACACATTGCCACTTTCCCCTTCCTTGCAGGTATTGACAATGTACCTGCTGCTCTGAGATAATGCTGAACTCCACCCATCCTGATCAGTTTCACTCACCCTCACTTCCCCAGCTATGTTTGATCTGAAAACAAACTTATGAAAATTCTGGTATTCTTTATACCAGCAGGTGCCGTTCTAAAGATCTCAGCCAACTTCACTATCAACGGCCAAACCTGTACCTCATAAGTTAATTTATACTCCCCAGGGTTCCCTTTCACTTGCATGACAAACCTGTCATTCATGTCCATTTTAATCAGCAAATTATTGGCCCACCCAGTTAATAGCAAAGTTCACTTATAACCAGTACTGTTCTCCTAGTTACTTGCCCATCAGATGCCCTGGCTTCCTTCAATTGCATCAGCACTATATTACTTAGGTTTTGTCAGCAGTTGGGGCAGGAAGCGTCAGTCATTTCCCCAGCTCCTGGGAGCAGTTCTCAGTACATGACAGCCATCCCAATCCTAACCATTGGCATCTTGCTTCAGTTGTGCAATAGGCCAAGGGTAAATAGGAATTAATGAAAGGATGCCAGGTCAGATAGGGCTCCCTGTAACAGGGAGAAAGTGTTTGGGGGTTTGTGTTTGTTTTTAAAAGATCTTCCCTTAAAAACAAGAACAACAATACACAAATGTTGCAGTTTAACAGTTATCTTGATTATTCTACCAGGGCAGTGAAATGGCTCCACTTCCAGATCATGGAACAAGAGAGCCCATAATAGTTCCCTTCACCACTGTTGCACTAAGAAGAAACCTGGCAAGAGCAAGAAGGGAGCAACGTAATGGAGCATGCTGAACTGGGTCAGTCCTTAGTGAGAAGCAAGTTCTATTGATCATGGTGGGCATGTCTTTTGCTTTAAATCTACCCCAGCACTCCCCACCATAAAGGACGCTCAAGAAAGCCTCGTGGCAGGAACACCTGTAACCACTGCCACAAAATAAACAGATCCACAGAATCCTGTTCACAGGGGAATGGAGAGAAGCAGCCAGGTCTAGGGCACCAAGATCAGCTACAGGAGCATCCGGGAGAGGTAGCATTGTTTTTGCTATAAACTGATGCCATTTAGTTGCCTGGCATTTAGATACCAAGACAAGAGGCATTTAAATCAAAGCTCACCAAGAATGTTTATTTGCTTTTACCTTAGTCACCCTCAGACTTCTGCAGAGACCACTTCAGGAACACAGCTGCAAACCAATGCCTAAGGGTAGGCCACAGTATGGCAGCGTTACAGCTACAGGAAAAAAAAAACCATGCTCCAAACTGGGTCAACATCAACATGTACCAAATGGGATACAACTGTGTACACACAAAGTGAGACCATCTTACACAAAATGCATTTCCCTGAAGTACCACAGTCACGCGACTTCATCAAGACTTTACAACAGCAAAGAAAGTAGCTACGCCTTTGCCACACTACCCCATCCTCCTTCCATCCTAGACAGAGGGCTAGCCAAGGTATGGTCTCAGCCTGCAGTCTATCTTGATACATTATTGAGAACACGGCCTACTGAGAACTCTGTGCCCCCGAACCCCGTAGGAGAAATGTTCTGCATCTAAGTTCAGGTATTTATTATCTAAAACTCAAAACCTTGCTAGGTGCTTTACAAACATTGAGAATAGGGATACAAACATGGATTTATTTAGCTAGACCTCTTAACAGCACAAGGAGATGAAATCCAGTGAGTCAGCATAATTTAAGAGAGAGGGGATTACAGCAAGATGTAGCAGGGAGTTTCTCAACTGAATCCTGATCATAAGTGCATGTAGAGAAAGGCCCCTGAGGAATAAGTGGATTACTCTACCCCCAAAGGATGCTGAAACCTCTCACAGCCTTTTTTTAAAGCCTAATTATTCCCATGTGCACATTACTAAAGATGCCAGGAGACAGAAGCCGGAGCAATTCAGATATGTCCAGCTAGCAGACTGGGTCTATTGATCTGGCCACCAGGAGGGTTTTCATTGACAACATCCTCTCTACACATGCATTAGAGGCAGTGACCCCATGAACCCGGCACCACTCCAGTGCAACTGAAGCTGCTTGTATCATTAGCATTCTGCACTCACCAACACTTCCCATCCCATGCTCACCAGCTCGGACTGTGCACGTGAGGTGCAGAAAGGTGAACTGACTTTTCTGCAGTCACACAGCACATCACCTGCAGTGTGGCAGGAGCCACAGTCTGATTTCACAGCCATGGCCCCCCTTGCCACACTCGGCTCCCCTTCTACTGGAGGAAGGGCACAGGCCACAGGCTCTGGCCCGCCACAGCCGGGCGCGGAGACAGCAGACAGGGCCCACCACGGCAGAGGGTCTCCGCAGGCACCAGCGTGGTTCCCAGGGCTTCTGGGCTGCAGGAGGTTCCTCCCCCACGGCTGCCAGCGCTTCACCCCCAGGCTGGGCTCACCCCACTGCTGAGCCCGGGAACCAGGGCCAAGGGCTGCCCCGTGCCCAGCCTGAGCCGCCCAGAGCCCGACACCAAGTGCCCCGGGCCAGGCTCTGAGCCACTGGGACCACAATGGCGGCGAGGCCCTGCCACAGGGGCTGGGGCTAGGGGGAGTCGCCCCCCCAGCTGCCCCCCGCTGGCCCCACACAGGGGCTGGGGGGAAGGGGAGGGGTCGCCCCCCCGGCCGCCCCCCCGCTGGCCCCACACAGGGGCTGGGGGGGAGGGGGGGTCGCCCCCCGGCCGCCCCCCCGCTGGCCCCACACAGGGGCTTGGGGGGAGGGGAAGAGGGGGTGTCGCCCCCCGGCCGCCCCCCGCTGGCCCCACACAGGGGCTTGGGGGGAGGGGAAGAGGGGGGGTCGCCCCCCGGCCGCCCCCCGCTGGCCACACACAGGGGCTGGGGGGAGGGGAAGAGGGGGGGGTCGCCCCCCGGCCGCCCCCCGCTGGCCCCACACAGGGGCGAGGGGCGGTTCCATCACACGCCGGGTCACAGCTCGGTTCAGTGGCTCTCAGCCCCCCCGGCCCTGCCCAGCTCGGGCCGGCGGGCGGCTCCCCCCGGGACGAGGCCCCCCCGCCAGGCGCCCGCTGCGCACGGGCAGGTGCTGGGGCCGGGCCCGGCGGCGCAGGGGCACCGCGGACTCCTCCCGTGCCCGGCCCGTTACCTGCTGAGCTGGATGGCGGCCGGGCCGGCGCCCGCGGGCCCCCGCGCGGACATGGCGGCGGAGCTGGGCCGGACTGGGCGCGCCGCGGATGCACTTGCAGCCGGCGGCAATGAATGGGGACGGGGGAGGGGCCTGCGCGGGTCCCGCCCCCTCGGCGCTGGCCCCGCCCCTGCGCTGCCCCTGTTGGCTCTGAGCGCCCAGGAGCCCCGCCCGGCTGCCCCGCCCCGCGCAGCGTGAGGTCATGGTGCTGCGTCATCACCTCCCCGTTGTGACGTCTCAACCCCACGGGTTGACGCCCCCCGTGTTCCTTGCCCTCCCCGTCGTTTTGTAGGTGCCTGGTCCCCATCCGTCAGGCGTGTGTGGCCAGCCCCTGCCCTGGCCCCTAGAACGGAAGTAAGGGATAAGTGACACCCCTCAACATTGGGGGGGGGAGCCTAGTCGTTGCCCTAGATTTACTCGTGCTCCCCCTGCCCGGGTTTGCATGGAGAGACAATGGTTTGTGTTGTTTTCTTAAGAGCTATCAGTCAACCGTGAGGAATAGGATAGCCAAGGAGAGATTTTATTCGGCACCTAAATTCACTGGCTTCCTATTAAACATTTATTTAAAAAAAAAAAAAAAACCCAGCGGAAAAACTCCCCAGCACAGTCACAAAACATCACAATGAACCCTGGGTGAAATTCTGCACCCTTTGCTCAGCAGCTTTAGGGGAACGTCAGCAATTTAGGATCCATGATTAGCTCCTTTTAGAATGCAACCCTAACTGTGGAAAGGCTGCTGCCTTCATAGTAATTAGATATCAGACACCCAGACATGGGGCAGGTGGTTTCCAGAACACGCACAAAGAGATGGGCCTTGCCCTGAATTGCTTAGAGTCCAGCTCTAGGAATGGTGGGATGAGGGAGAGTAAAGGCTGTCTACGCTGGAAACTCACACTGGTGCAGTTCATTTCTCAGGAGTGTGGAAAACCCACCCCCCCGACACACGTCGTTAAGCCGACCTAACGTCTGGCGTAGGCAGCATTAGATTGCTAGAAAGGAGGTAGATTAACTACAGGAACAGCAGAACTCCTGTCACTGGAGCAAGTGTCTATATCGAAGCACTGCAGCTGCAGCCATGCCAGTGTAGGGTTTAAGTGTAAACACAGCCTAACCCCCAGGGGAAGGGATGAGAAGGAGGCATAGTCATGAGGACCCACCGTTACGCTGTTGTGATTCATGGACATCTTGATCATTCCATTACGGATAATGTTTTAATGGTAAATTGCCTCATATAGCAACACAACATCAGTCCCCATACAGCGTGTCTGTCTATCTAATCAATTTATCTGTCTCTCTAGCCAATCCATCAAAGGGAGCTATTGAGAGTGCTTGTCACTGTGACTTCTAGGCAGCAGTGGCCTTTGGCAGCCCTACCTCTCCCCCAGCAAAGCCCAAATGTGGAACAAAGACCAGTAGCGGTGCCAGCTCTTCCGGCGCCCTAGGCAGCGGAAGGTCCTGCCCCCAAAATGCTGCCCCCAACAGCGGAAGGTCCTGCCCCCAAATTTCTATGGGCGGCCAGGGCGCCGGCACCCCCAAAATAGCAGTGCCCTAGGCGACCGCCTAGGTCGCCTAATGGGTTGCGCCGGCCCTGACAAAGACCCAAACTGAGGGGGACGCAGACAATTCTTCATGCAGGAGAGTGAAGATTGTGTGGGATTCTTCCCTGTGGTGTGAGTAGCTCCAACGCATTAGTCTTTATATCTGATGTAAAATGTATCAGCCATAAAAGTGAAGAGTAGATCTAGATCTGTGTCACACCTGGGTGGCTGGGACTGCACCAAATGACATGCGAGAGGCAGGACTGCAGCTAAACAATTTACAACTAGAGCAGATTAGAAAATTTTCACTGAACCAGGTTTTCATCAGACAAAATTATTTCAACAAACCCTGTTTTGTTTGCGTAATTGTCTCCCTGTCCATGACATTTCCCACCAAACAGAAATTCCAAGTTTTGATCAACTCCATTAATAACACAAAATTGTCATTCTTAGAGGGGAGTCAAGTTCTGGCCCTGCTCTCCTCCCCTCACTGAAAGGGTGGCAGTCGCCAGTCATTTTTCAGCCAGTGTGGAGTGCAGGGAGCTACTTCAGGTGATACGGTCCAACAGAGACATCTAGAGTTGGATATCATACCTGTGTGAAATATCATTGCTGCCATCTGAACTGCGTGACCTGTACTCCCAGGATACAGAATGATCTCATCAGGGTGAAGCACAACGCTCTGGTTCCAAGAACAAGAAATAAAAGTGAATGACTCACTCTGGGTATTAAATTCCTGCCACTCCACGTTCCTCAATGTTTTCAGGAAAGTCACCATACAGCTTGGGGCTGCTCTTCTTGGGATTAACTTTTCAGATCACAAGTCAAACACCAACAAGCTGCTTCTGTCTTTTCTTGGAACAGAGCAACACGACCCACATGACTAGAACCAAGAGTGGGAATTTAATGTTCTTAATTGTCTGACAGAGAAAGAACACTACTACGTAGGAATTCCAAATTGAAAGTAATTAATTGCTTCTTGGTGTCTAGCTGTCCTATCGTCATTTCATAACTGACACCAGTTTTCAACAACTAGGAGGAATAGCTTAGAAACTCCATTGACTTTAATGGGGTTATTCCAGTTTCACACCAGTGCGAGAGAAGATTCTGTCCCTAAGTGCACTTGGTGCTGAATTGTCATTGTTGAAAGTGATTGAAATTTGATTTCAAACTCAGAGATAGCAGGAATCGGAGGTGCCGTGTAGACTTGTTAAGCATTCCTGCCCAAGGCCAAAATGTTTACTAGAGACTCATACGCCGAACCATAACACAGGCAGTTCTATAGGGATTCAGCATCAGGGAGCAGGTGGTACAGGTGAAGACCAGAAGAAAGATTTTTGCGTTTATATTTCCAGAATGATAACTGGCCCCTGCTGGAAAGCAACATGAAGGACAGTAGTATTATGCTCTCCGGATCCTCAGACTGGCTGAATCCACTATGACATCTTGTACATAGCCAGGAGGGATAGCTCAGTGGTTTGAGCATTGGCCTGAGTTCAATCCTTGAGGGGGCCATTTGGGAACTGGGGTAAAAATCTGTCTGGGGATTGGTCCTGCTTTGAGCAGGGGGTTGGACTAGATGACCTCCTGAGGTCCCTTCCAGCCGTGATATTCTATGAAACAAAAGAGACCAAAAAAGTCATTTTTCCAGAGTTGTAGTTTATATTACAATACCAATAGCATTGGCATTAGTTAACGGCCAATTCTGCAAGCCTGGCTGAGTCTGGGTAATGATCACTCTTACAAGTGAGCTGTTCCACTGACACCAGTGCAACTAAGTGCTACTAACGGTTGCAGAAATGGGCCATAAGGTGACTGAATGGAACAGATTTTTAGAGAAAGAATTAAATGGATATTTCCATCTCAAGGTAATGTCTCCTTCCAAACGTTGCTGGGAACTGTCCCTTTCTGCTCATCTCACTCACATTAGACTCTTGTAACTGGACTGTGAAATGACTAACACCATTCCCTCCCTCTTCTCTACATTTCTGGGGGCTTGGTTCACCACTATGTTACTCCAGTTTTACACCAATGTAACTCCAGTGGGGTACCACAGCAGTGAACCAGGCCCTTCAGTTAGAACATTTTACTTCTGTCTAACAAGTATGATCCCTGGGCAGAAGAGAGACCAGGCTTTATGATTATTGTTAGCAGCTAGTTTATAAGTACTTGCCCTCTGCAACTCACTTGCACCTCCCTGGCACAAGGTTAGCTTTCTTCTTGTGCTATGCTGTATCCTCTGCAGCAGCAGCAATGACTTGGCAATCTGTCTCCATCTTGTGTTAAAACTGCACTTCTCTTCCATGTCTATTCGTGGATTTTTCTCTGCCTCATCTATTATTTAAGGACAAAGTGGTTCTTGAATTTTCAAGAATGCCAATTATTTTTACTGATTCATGGTTGGTCTGATTTCATTTGCATTAGGATGACCAGACAGCAAGTGTGAAAAATTGGGACAGGGAGTAGGGGGTAATAGGACCCTATATAAGACAAAGCCCCAAATATCAGGACTGTCCCTATAAAAATCGGGACCATCTGGTCACCCTAATTTGCATGGTTTGCATTTTATTTAAGACTCTAAGAACATCAGTGGAAAGATCCATGGGAAAGAAGCGGAACCTACACCTCTCACAGTATATCTGTCTACGTGCCTGTCTAGCTTACTGCTTTGCACTGCTACCTATCACCAGAGTATTTGAGCGCCTTCTACGGAAAGTGACAGTTAAGTCCATGGAGTCTGACACTTCTCACCTTTGGGATAAAAGCTCTGTGTGGGGGAGGTTGCGTGGTTCTGAGTTTGTACATTTTATTCATGTACTTTGGGGGGGATTGGCTGGGGTTTGGGGGGCACAAGGGGGTCTTCCTCTCACTTACTGTTTCAGCTGAATGCCAGGAATCACCCTGAGGTCTCAGCATGTCAGTCTGTTCCAACCCTGGAAAGGGGAGAAGCAAATAATTAATGTGCTTAGTAACACAGCTCCACAGATGGACTAGGCATTGGCCTAACTTCATTCAGAAAATCAAGTTGCCTGAAGCAGAGGATGTGAAAAGCTTCTGGGATGTGTAGTGGCACAGGGAACTGGCAGC
Source organism: Platysternon megacephalum (assembly GCA_003942145.1). Classification (NCBI taxonomy): domain Eukaryota; kingdom Metazoa; phylum Chordata; order Testudines; family Platysternidae; genus Platysternon; species Platysternon megacephalum. Next base: position 1,664,464 of record QXTE01000014.1, on the reverse strand, counting down.
CTTTGTGAAATGAGTCAGTGGTCTCAGCACACTTCCTATTGGGCAGCTGCCCATAACAGTAAAAACCCATTACCACAGGCCTCTTTTCACGTTAGCAAGAGACACTGACTAAAACGCTGTGGGAAGAAAAGGAAGCAGCTGCCTCTCCAGAGCTCTGGCATGGCTCCTGGGAGCCACCAGCAGGAATTCTGGCTCCAAAAATCTAGTATTCCTCAGAGGGCCTCCAGCCCCACTCTGTGCTCTTGTCTAGGGCGCCTGTGGGGGCTCAAGGCAGGATCTTGCCCTTGGTTAGGCAGATACTGAGCTAAACCAGAAGGATAATCATAACACATGAGAAGCAGGAAAGGCCAGTGTAAACAGAGGAGATGTCGTCAGAGTGAAGAGATCCAGAATTTCTGGCTTGGGAATGGCATGAATAAAACAAATCTGCACTGGAGAGGCAGGAGGGAAATCTCCCGAGTCAGCAGCTGTAGGGAATCTCCAGGGGCATCTTAAAAGGCTAACTAGTCCGAGCAGCGACTGGTTCGGTGTATTCTGGTTAATTGCCAGGCAATCTCAGTCTGGCATCAAGGGGGGGGGGGGGGGGGGGGGGGGGGGGGGGGGGGGGGAACTCAAGAATGAACCGTAAGCTGGTCTGTGAAATAAAATATGTATATGGAATCAGCCATGCCTCCTGAAAATAGGAAAACTGGCTGACAGTGCAGCTGATACAGTGCAGAGGGTTTGGTTAGAAGTGTTGGATGGAAGTGGCAGCTACTGGGATTCACTGAGTGGTGATGTGGTTGTGGGGAGGTCTTCAACACCCAAGCGCCAGGAGGAGAGGAGATGGGTATTTTCAGAAGCCCCTCCTTTGGGAGTTGACTCTCAACAATGCATATTTCAGGGATCAATCTGAAAAGCTGCTGGTTTTTCTTGACTTGATAGAACATGCATTATCTCACTAATCCATCTCACCCAAGAGTTCAGGGCACCCTAGCATTGTATCTTCATCAGAATGAATCATAATGCAGTAGGATAAAATACACCTATCTATGCTGAAGTCATCTGGAGAAAAAAAAGTGTGGTATTTCTAGGCAGCATGCCAAGGAATCAATCAGATATGGGGGCAACACACAGAAAGATATTTTGTACTTAGGTGCACCCCAACATAGGGGACTTTATAATTCTTAAGCTGTTTGCTTTAGAGAAATTAAATGCCAAAAAAACCCTTGAGCTGGGGGGGGGTGGGGGGGAAGAGAGAGAAAAGAGGAGGGAAGGTCCAGAAATAGAAAGGTGAAGTTTCCAGCAAAGTTATCGCAGATGTGTTCCATATGGCATGTGTTTCACTGGGGAGCTGTAGAACAAACAGTAAAACATTAAAGTGTGTATATATATATATATATATATATATATAAAAACCAAAAGTCCTGAGAAGACGACATGTTATATGCACAACTGGGTGAGTGAACATACTGAACTTTCCTCTGGGTTTCACAAGGAGATTTACAGATGTAAAGAAAATAGGGAAAAGTAAGTGAGTTTCAGTGCAATACGGCACAGTTAACCACATGAGAATAAAGGGACTCTCTGCCAAGTCTGCAGCCTTACATGCTAAGTTGTATTCCGACATGTCTTATTGTTAAACACCTACAGGGAACTCATGAGCACTGCTAATTTGCTGTAAAACATTCCACATAAAATGGACTCTGAAAAGTACATTTATAGTCCCACTGCAAACAAATGTAATTGAGACAACGTGAAATACAATTTCTCCGAATACTTAAAGAAAGAGCCTCCACTGCGTGTGCTTGCAAAGGAACATGGCAAATTCTGCAACCTGCTGAACCTTGGAAGTGCCACATCTACTGTACTGTGAGTCATGTATCAAATCTAAATAGCCAGGAGCTCTGGCAGATGATTCTCTACAAATTGCCAGCTCTCTCTTCTGGCTGAATCACTCAAGGAGAAATTTGCCCACTGGTTCCACCCGTCTTACCAGACGTGGCCAGCTCGTGTCCTGATTGACAACACCTAGAGGCTTACTGGTTAGCATGCACCCAAATCCACTGTGACTGTCTGGACATGCAGACTTGCTCTTACACAAATTTTCCTTCTACAGGGAATGAAATGGCACCATCCAATCCTTTTAAGCAATTTACCAGTCTTATTACATTTCATTGGTTATCAGACCATTCTTGGAAGGGCACACACTTACAATCAAACCCAGATTGTCAAGACTTAGTGGCCAAAGGGATTTGGCCCAGATCACATAGTGATTACCAGAGCCAAGAACTCCACCCAGGAGTCCTGATTCCCAATTCTGGCCCCTGCTCTAATCACATTCTATCCCTAGGTTATAATGCATTAGCACTTAGCAGAAAGCCTCGCTTTTCCTCAAAAAACCAAAAAACCACACCTCACCGTTGCTGTCACTGTTTCAGCTCCACGACTGGTATCAATGGTGGCAGTGCTAGTGCAGACAGGGTTCCTGGAGGCATTTTTACCACCATGCTGAGGGAGATAAAAGTGCCAGCATCTGATCTATACTAGGGCTCCCTCTATTGCTACTCCAGTGGAGCAGAATTGGTGGCAGCAAAAGAAAGAGGTGAGAGGGAGGAAAGCTAGTCTAGATAAGGCCAAAGAGTCATTTAACTGCCAGCGAACAAAACAGGCTCAAGAATGATGCAAGCACAAAGGGCAAAGCAATCCATGTAATCGAGTTTCTGGAGGGACCAGACCCTGGTGGCTCATTGCACCATCAATGCACACACTGCTTATCAAAGAAACATCCCAGACCTTGACCTTTTCCAAAGCACCATTAGCAGACCTGGGCGGGCATATTGTCTCGGGCAGCCTCTGACTGCATGACCGGTAGAAGAGACCATTACTGAGACTTTAAAGGTGATCAGTGACATTTCTGGCCTACCCACCTTGACAGCATCTCCCTGTCACTCATTTACACCTGGAAATCATTGTTAAAAGGAAACAAATGTAAGGCTCATTCTAATTTTCCCACGTCTCGCCTTGTGTCGGACGAGCAGAGGCGAGGTGTAATTATATAGTTTGAGTGCCCTTAGGGCAAGCTGACATAGGCTTCATGCTCCAACTCATTACAGTTTGAACTCCTGGAGGGATCTCATTTGTTAAAGCTGTTTGCATTGAGTTTCAGATGTATTAATGGATTATGAAAGAGACACCAGACCGAAACTGTGATCCCAGCTCCACCCGCAGGCTCAGGAAGACGCTGTCAAGCTGCAGGGGTTATGCACGGAGACAGTGGGAGGCTCATTATGGGAGTTTTCCTGGCAGGAGATTTCTGGGTCAGCCTCCAACTTTGTTCCTTTAAACTCCAGTTTTTTTATTCCTTTTCCCCATGGCAGGAGCTGGGAACCCACTGATTTTCCTCCCCACACTGCAGGGCATAATATGGCAAAGGCTCTGGCTTAGCAATGGGAAAAGTTCAGACTACTCTGGATAAGCACCCAAAAATTCCAGCACTTCTCTGAACTTTAGCTAAACTTCTCCAGAGTTGGCTTGGGGCTGGAGGACTCCTGAGATTAGGTTGTGTCTGGAGATTTCTGCCACTTCCATTTCTGGTCCAGCTGGAAACTAGCAGAGAAAACATCCCACCATTTCAGACACATGACCAAGGCTTAGCTCAGGTTTGGTTCTAAACCTCAGCCCAGATTTGGAGGAGGAGTAGGAAGCCATTTTCCCTGACACCTGTTCTCCTGCCCCTAGATCACTAAGATCATATGGGGATTGGGGCTCGCTCTCTGCATACCAGCCCAACCCCCTTCCAATGAAAGGCCTGCAGGAGGGGAAAGAAATCCCTGTGATGCTCCCTGGATCCTTCCCCCACAGGAGTCAGGTTCATATCTCCTGTGGAACAAGCAGGGGCTTCCATTCCCCAGAACCAGGGGAGCACAGGAATCACTGGGGACCCAGGCCGTCAGCATGGGGACCCCAAAGCCCCTCCAGCTGCCTGGAAGTCCAGCTCCATAGTGCTAAGGAACTCCCTTGCTCATTGCTCTGCAGGAAGCCACCCCACAGCAGCCACAGGCCATGTCAGTATTTCAGCTGTCACTGCTGCTCACTGGGCAGGATGCTGGGTAGAGGGGCACATACGTCCCTTATCCCACTGCCAGCTCATCTCCACACACAGGACCCCCAGGAGTCTGGTCACAGAGACAGGCCATGCTGTGGTAGCAGCTGGCTCCCCTGGCCCCAGGAGTGGATCCCGGTGCTGTGGGGACAGTCACCTCAGGTGTTTGCAGACTTGCTGGGAGGCTCTTGCTTTGTAGCCCTTCCAGGGAGCAGTAGCTGCAGTATCTGGAGCCTGGCTCAGCCATCTCTGCAGCACGTTGAATCCACGCCATGCAGAGTGGGCAGGTCCCTGTGGGGCAGGGTGCCGGGCTGGAGCTGCCCAGCAGCCAGACACACGGCACTTTCCAGCCAGTGCTGCTGTTGTGCGTGTTACACTAGGACCGAGAAGCCCCCACAACCCCAACGCGCAGACACGTAGCAAGAGGCAATCCCCATGCTGAGGAGCTTACAATCTGCACAGCTCTTCCCAGGCCTGCGTCCTGTGGGCTCTGCAGTGGATGCTAGATCAGACGGGAGCTGGGGACCCAGCCGCCAGATCCGTGCCTGACGAGCGGTTCCGGTGCAGCATTGCCAAGGTCTCGCAGTGATTGGTGTGTGGTAGGAGCTAGCCCGTGACACTGCTCTGCCCTAGTGCTGCTAAGTGCTTCCTGCAGGAGTGAGACGCGCACACCCAGACACGTGTGTGTGTCTGGGCCAAGTCCCCTCACTCCTTTCCCACGCTTCTGAGGCTGTCATCGAAAGGCTTGTTACCAATCCCTGCAGTGCCTGAGGCGTGGCCCGGAACCCTGGAAACGTCGAGCGAAACTGCTTACTCCCTGGGAGCCACCGTGGGTGGCTGAGCTGCCTCTCTGTGCCGCAAGTCTGGGCAGCTCTCGGGAGCCCTGCGGCCCTGAACAGAACGCCACCACCACCCAGGAGATCCCCCAGCCCGAGCCACAGACACTCGGCGACAGAGACACACGCTCACGCTCACAGGCACACACAGACGGACAGACCCACGTGCCCCTCTTTTACAGAGACAGAGGGGCAGCCCCAGTGCAGACAGGAAAGTTCTGGTTTGTCTTTACATTTGTCAGAGCTGTAGGAAATGAGAGAGAGTTGGAGTCCTCAGTATATGGAGGATTCCCACTGCCAGAGTGCAGACTCCACATGCATTCAGTCCGGGTGCAGCATCATGGATATTGATTAGATGTCTGCAATCCCATTGCCCCAGGATGTCATGGCTGAATGGAAAGAGGGCAGGCTATAGCCACAGACAGGTCCTGCTCCTTTTCAGTGGAAGTCTCGCATGTGGACTGAGCGCACTCCATGGGATTGCAGAGGTGGTTATACCCAGTGACGGACAGAGGGATTGTAGAGTTTATTAAAGGAATATAGGGTCAAATTCTGCTCTGGGTTACAATAGGGTGAATTCAGAGTATCCCCACTGAAGGCAGTAAGATACTGAGATAGAACTTGGAGCAGAATTTGCCCGGTTATCCCCAGTAATGAGCTATTTACCCATCTTATGCACACCTAAAGAAACTCATATTTTGACATCTCCCTCCTGCCCTTTGCCAGAGTCAGGCTAACAGGTGCAAACATGCAGTGCATCTGAATTTGGCAGGCAGCACTTCGGAGAAGCAGTTTCACTTGTACATTCCTTTATTCCTGCACAATCTGTTTGACCTTCTGGATCATTTGTGCATGGAGACAAATATCCCAAGAGTCTTCGGATTAGGTGATTGTGGGGCCCTGGGCCAGAGCAAGTGGGGGGCCCTACCCAGCCCTTCTACCTGCAATCCCATCCCCCACAGTGCTCCTGCCGGGGAAATGGGGTCAGAGCACGGGGCTTCCTCTGCCCAGCACTCCTGCCAGGGAGCGGGGGCTTGCCATGCTCAGCCCACCTGGAGCTCAGGCTGGGGAGTGGGGTTGGGGGCTTCCCACACTCCCTGGCAGGAGCTCCAGGCAGAGCGGGTTGGGGGGGGTGACCATTTTTCTGGGGGGCCCCAGGAATGGGCCCCAGTGGCTAATCCGCCACTGGCAGGAGAAACCGAGTGACTGTCCAACAGGGAGGAGTGTGGCTGCATTGCTGTGGAACAAAACCTATGTTTTATATTCCAGCAATATAGTCCTTCAGTACAGAGCCCACATCACAATATCCTCTCAAGGGATGCAAAGAAACCCGGAGCTAGGAGGTGGGACTTGGTGGCCTGCTTTGCAGGGTGTGTGACAAAAGGCTCACCCCAGGAACAAGCCTGTGTAAAAGCTGGGTTTGCCTTGGATGCTGGGTAAAAAGCAGGAGCCAGAAAAACAATAAGGCTGAAATATTCCTGCAGAAACAGCCACTCCCTGGCTTGGGAAGATTCCCAGCTGTGAACTTCCAGGGGAATATTTCAGACTCCCTGGGAGAGGCTGAACATTCAGCTGGGAATACCAGCCATGTCCCACAGGTCCCAGCTCCAGGCAGAGCTGCCGGTCCAGGCAGTGTGTTGGGCACTGGCCTGTGGTATTGATTTAGTTGGGATTGGTCCTGCTTTGAGCTGCACTAGATACCTCCTGAGGTCCCTTCCAACCCTGATAGTCTGATTCTATAGGGCTCTTGGGCTGGCAGAATAAATGGGCTTTGGGGCCTTGCTCCAAATAACTGGCAGCATTCCAGACACAGGTGACCCCGGGCTTGGTTGTCAGCAATGTCACAACCATGGCAGACATGCCTGCAACCCCCAGCACATGGCTGGAGCGGACCTCTCCCCTCAGGGGCTTTGTATCAGTCGAGGAGTTGGCTCTCCCCATTTCTGGAGAGTAATTGGTCTTTTGTGCTCTGATGATGAAAGTTACTTGGCCTTCAGCTCCATGCCTTGTAACGCCACCCAAGGCCTCCAGTGGTGGCCTCTCCCTGCCATGTCTCGTTGTTAATTAAGGGTTTCCATCGTCTGCAGAAACACCCTGCACTGAACAAAACCTTTTGGCTAATGAGTCTGAAGCCCCACTAGCGTTTCATTGTCAGAAGCACTGTGAGGCCTAGGGAAGATGGGCTAAAATTTCCCACCATTGCTCCCCTGGCTCAGCTCTGCAGGTGTCCGCAATGTTTTAAGCGCCAGGGGCCTGGCTCTCGAAGGTGCCGAGCACCTACCTGCAGTTCCTCGCAGAGTCGGCTGGAGTTTTGCATACCACCCAGCCCCCCCTGAAAGTCAGACTCAGATTGAAGAGATCCTGAACTTGGCATTTACATTGCCAGCAACAGCTAGTGTCCTGTCTGCACTAAGGCCTCCAAGATTGCCAGTGCTGGTGGTAGCAACCGTGGGAATTTTTTGCAGAATTTCTCCTGTGTAGACAAGGCTAAGACACAAACACTCTGAACAGACAAGGAACCAGAGTTCAATCTGGTAAAACACAGAGGTGTTAACTTTCTCCTGGAGGGCTTCTCTCTTCGCCTCCCTCCCCCTCCTGTTTGTCTTAGGTTGAGCAATGACTTTGCAACAGGCCCTGGTTTTCACAAATGGGTGGAAGTGAGGAGAACAACCTGTAATTAAGTTAAGCTGTAGTTGATGCAGTTACTCCGGTAGGTGCTCAGATTTTCCCAGTAGTTAATGAATGGGAACTAAAGGATGGGGGTTGCCAGTGCTCTGGTCATGCTTTTTGGGGGGCAGGGGTGCTTGGAATTTACAGGTGACAATCTGCAGAGGGAATGATTGGCATGTTCTCGGTTCCATCCTTCTCCCCCCACCAAGGCTGCTTGCAGGAAAGTAGGTCAGTCACCTGCCCTAGGAACGCTGCCGTACAGATGGCGAGCGAGTACAGGAGAGCTGCGCTTCTCCGACCATTTCAGATTTGAGGGTCTAGTTGTTCACTCCTGGGCTGGCAGAGCCTGGCATTTGAGGAAGAAACCTTGGGGCAGGGAGGACAAATGTAGCATTACTGTGCTAGGAGACTGCTGGCTGATCTAGCGTACAATGGGCTCTGGCCAGCCTGTCCCAACTGGCAGGAAGATGGTCGGGTGCAGGACCTGGGATGTATGTGGTGGGAGAGGATGTAACCTGAAGAGGAAGAGATAGATGCAGGGACCAGTGGCTATGCATGGAGTGACTGGGTGACTCCTGAGTTCCTGCACACCTAGAAAACCTTGCACTCCAGTACTGCACTTGGGATCATTGGCACCATTGAGAGTGTTCATGTTAGAATCATACAATATCAGGGTTGGAAGGGATCTCAGGAGGTATCTAGTCCAACCCCCTGCTCAAAGCAGGACCAATTCCCAACTAAATCATCCCAGACAGGGCTTTGTCAAGCCAGGCCTTAAAAACCTCTAAGGAAGGAGCTTCCACCACCTCCCTAGGTAACCCATTCCAGTGCTTCACCACCCTCCTAGTGAAAAAGTTTTTCCTAATATCCAACCTAAGCCTCCTCCACTGCAACTTGAGACCATTACTCCTTGTTCTGTAATCTGCTACCACTGAGAACAGTCTGGATCCATCCTCTTTGGAACCCCCTTTCAGGTAGTTGAAAGCAGCTATCAAATCCCCCTCACTCTTCTCTTCTGCAGACTAAACAATCCCAGTTCCCTCAGCCTCTCCTCATAAGTCATGTGCTCCAGCCCCTTAATTATTTTTGTTGCCTCTGCTGGACTTTCTAATTTTTCCACATCCTTCTTGTAGTCTGGGGCCCAAAACTGGACACAGTACTCCAGGTGAGGCCTCACCAATGTTGAATAGAGGAAGACTCTCCTTTGTAGGCCCCGAGTCTCCAACAGCCTGCTCAGAGTGGTAGTTGTGATGCTGGCAGACCAGGTGCCAGCTCATGCCAAGCCCTGCCTCAGGGGAACCCTGACAAATACCTGGCTGGAATCAGTCTGGCTCACCTGTGTGGGAGCATTTTTAAAGTAGGTGTTAGAATTATAAGAATGGGTTTAGACTTTATGGCATGCTTGTGAGTTGCTGCCTGCGTTAATCTCACTTGTAACATCTGTATCCCATGTTGTAAGGTAATATCTGAGCATTCGCTTTGTAACTGTGTAAATCACCAGACAGGAGAGAGACGTTAACTAGTGTGAAGTGCTGAAGGTGTTGTCATGGGCCTGTCTTGTCAGGCCGGAGGTACCACATGGACTACAGTGGAAAATTAAAGAGGACAAGAGACTTCATTGTTTACTTCCTCTTCTCTCCCCCGCATGAAGATGAATCTTGCAAGTGAATTTCTCCCGTCAGCTGAGTTGGCAGCTTGAAGCAGAAGGGAATAAAAACCCATCACAAGAAGGAACTGGATCTTTATGCTGCCTGGGCTCTGGGGGGCAAGGACTAAGCAGCATAAGCAAAAGTTCCCCAGTGCTTAGCCTGGGTTAGCCATAAAGAACTTGCTCATTAGAGATGCTTCTATTTCTTTTTGAAACATAAGATTGTTTCTCTACAGGTTTACCTGCTTTAACCCTGTAAATAACTGTTTCCTTTTCCTATAGAATAAATCCTGATAGAGAATCCTACAATAAACTAAAAGCTGTCTCTTTGGTGTGAGATCTAAAGTGCAATTGACCTGGGGTAAGTGACTAGTGCTTTGAGACTGGGAGTAACCTGAATGTAAGGGACCTTCTATCACAAAGGTAAGATTAGCCCAGGTGGCAAGACAGACCGGAGTACCTAAGGGCACTGTCTGACTCATGGTTAGGCTGTTTTGGAGCCTGAAGAGTTTACGCTTGATAATTGGTTGGGGAAATCTAAGTACAGAACTCACCACTAATTTGGGGTTTGTGCCCTGGTTCTTAACAGTCTGCCCTGAGGTCAGTACTCATGCTCTTGAATCACCGCAGGGCAGCTTGACAGTAGTACAAGCTTTCAACTGGCAATGATCAGCAATCCTTCATATGGGTAAAGAAATAAAATGATCAGAGAACATTCAAAGCTTCTGAGAATGATAAATTCTTAACCAAGTGCTAATTCACCTTAGAACCATTTACCGGTGTCTGGTAAGTGGGCTGTGTCCTCTAACACTAGGTAGCTTTTTTTGCTTCAAAGCATTTTACAAACATTAATTAACCCTCAACACTGCTGGGAGGTAGGCAAGTCTGATTCTCCTTTTACTGAGGCAGAGCCATTAAGTGATTAGCCCAACACCAGAGAGGGAATCGGTGTCAGAGCTGGGGTTAGAACTCCAGTGTTGCTGGCTCCCAGATCTGACACTGAACGAGGAGTTTGCAGCGCATCAGTAAGGAAGCTCAGCAGCAACCAGCTGTGTGGGCTGGATTTTTCTCCCCATCATGGATACATAATCGCCTCTGTTATTTACTGCCAGGAGCAAATCAGTCAGAACTCAGTCTAAAAAGGCCCTGCATCTCCCGTGTGCCCAGAATAGGGGTTCTCTTCAGGCAGGCAGATTGTTTGGAGCAATTAATTGTTGGGAGTGGCTGACAGCAGCCTACAGGAGGAGGAGATCATTCTGCATTTCCAATCAGCTGCTCAAATACCTGACTGTCTAGTGAGCAAGCAAATTCAGAGATGCCCACAGGGGAATTCTCCTCTGTGTCTGGGTCTCTTTCTCAAGCTCTGCAAAGATGTCATTTCTACGATGTGAATGCTCTAAAGCCGGATAACATATCCCACATGAAATGATACTTGGCCAGCCAGGGTCAGTCTGCATGGAGAGTAGCTATTCTAGCCTTCACCATGGTGCCCTGCATTCAAATGGAATAAACACTCCTCTCAAAGATATCAACGCCTCTCTCATTGCAGAGCCCAGCCAAATGCAAAAGCCCTTTTACTGGCTTTTCTCTGACAGCACCTGCACTGAGCCCAGACCAAATGGGCCCAGCCAGGGGAGATGGTTAGGGCTTGATTTTTCAGAAGCCCTGAGCACCTGTAACACCACTTGGAGCCAAAGGGAGCTGCACATGTTCACACCTCGGTGTGTGTGTGTGTGTGTGTGTGTGTAATCAGAGTGGTGCATATTCAGAGACAGTAACTAAATCAAAGCAAGGGGCCATGATGGGGAGAGCCTTGAGAAGAGGTGCCTTTTTCTCCTGGCACCTTCCCTGGGGTGCTGTGCTGCCTTATTCATCCTGCTTCTAGCTTTTCTCCCTCCAGCTTGCTGTGTTAGTACCAGCTCTTTCCCTCTGAACCACAACACAGCGGCGTTGTCACTGCCAAGTGGGACGGGCAATGGCAGCAAGAGCCCCCTCGGAGGCCAGTGCCAGTTCCAGCCAGCTGCGTGGTGCTATGCACAGCCTTGCCCAGTGCCCTGCAGCCTGCCTGTGACAGGCATTTCCCTGCAGCAAGGCGCTCAGCCCATAGACAGGAGAGTCACCCACAGCTGGTCCGTAGGAAGGCAGATTCCTGGAGTTCCTGTCACATCTGGGGCTCACATGTTTGTTACTTATCCCAGTAGCACCTAGAGGTTCCAGGTGAGATCAGGCCCCCACAATGCAGGGTGCTGTACAGCCTTCCCCAGACAGCTTGCACTCAGAATACACCAGCCACACTAAGGGTGGGAGGATCCTTATTGCTGTGTGCAAGTATGGTGCTCTCCTGCAGCAAGCCTTGACATCACAGGAGCACCTGCCTCAGTTTCCCCTTGTTTGCCCATTAAGGAACAGCATCTCAGTGTCTGATAGAGTGTCTCATCTCTGGGCATAGTTTAGTCACATAAACCAGCTCCCAGAACCTTTGTAGTAACACCACTCTTGACAAGCCCACACTGAACATACAAGATATAACAGTTCCTCTAGTCACCTCTTCAGGGCAACACCTCCAGGTCTCCTATCCAACAGTAAATAGCAGCACTGTGTTCCCCGTCCCTTTTACCCCTGATCCAGGGCCTCACTCTCCAGGCTGCCCACCAGAGAGTGACCTCTCTCCTGACTCTTACCACAATCCCACCCCCAAGTCAGGTCCCCCACTCTGTGCCACTCCCCAGACCACCCTGTCTGAGACTCCTACCCCTGCTCAGAGCACAGCCCTCCAGAGACAGCCTCCTGCTTCTAGGCTCAGCTTCCCCCAGCCTTTTGTCCAGGGCCACAGGTTGAACCTCCCACTCATCAGAGGTCCCCAACGTCAGTCAGTTCTCATCAGCAGCTCTGTTTCAGCTGCAGTCCAAACTCAGCTCCTCCTTCCACATCTCCTGTCTCTTTCTCCCAAGCAATTCTCAGCAGTACTCACCCATTGCTTTCTGACTCTCCTGACCACCAACACCTCTTCCCCTGCTGGACTCCTCACCCTACAGCCCAGATGCCCTCTTTTAAGCTCGATTGGAGGGGTCAGCTGACCAGTCACAGGTGCACTGGCCTCTTCCCTCTTAAAGGGCCAGTGTCACCCTCTGACATCCCATTTGGCAGGTGAGGCACTGAGACCCAGGGTGGTGGAGTGACTTGGTGTGATGATCTGGGGAATCTGTCTGTACAACTTAAGATATTGTGCAGTTGTCCTTATGAAAACTAATGTAACAAAAAATGCCTCTATGTTTAGATGTATCCACCATTGCTGACAAGCCTGAAAGCATGTTTCTCCCAGACTAGATACAATGGAGAGTAGTTAGACTAATGACTATACTTTGACAGGTCAATAGGTATGCTAAGGATGTTGGCTGGAACTGGGAAAAGCCACTTCCTCCAGCTTGTCGGGGGGGGGGGGGGGGGGTTAAAATCGGGGGGGGGGAATTAACAGCAGCAGGACAAAGAAACCAGGTGTTGATGGTGGGACTATAAACTCGAGGGACTCACAGATAGATACAGGAAGCTTTGGGCAGGAGAGAAAGATGGAACACAGGGGTTGGATTTAGCCTTATTGGAACCAACCAAGGTCAGAGAAAGTGAACTGCCCTAAAGGGAGAAAGTGGCTGTCTGGCTCAGAACTCAAGCCATGAGCTGCAGCAGAAGGGTCCTGGACATCTCAGAGGACGCCAGCCTAAAAAATGCTCCAGGGTGGTGAGGAAACGGAAGCAGGTAAATGCCCAGAGGACGTAGATCAGTGTATTTCTTATGTCCTTAAAGAAAGAGCAGCGATGTTGTGGAACCCTGTGTGGAGGCTGTCGGTTAACCTGTGGACCCAGAACACCCACCCGCCTGGAGTTCTGAGGAAGGCTGTTTCAGCTATGGGGGCTCTGAGGGGTCAGCACTAGGAACAGGAGCTAGGCAGTTAAACCCAGGAGGAACTCTGCACCCAGGGACCCTGCCTGGACTTGTCTCAGACTCCAGAGGCTTAAAGCCCGCAAGACCCAGTAAGATGGGTGCCCTCACAGCAGCCTAGTAAGATGCCAAGAGGGGGCACTTGACTAGATGTGTGACACTTGGCTAGGTTCACACAGGGTGTCTCTGGCAGAGTCAGGAACTGAAGACACATCCCTGTCTAGTGCCTTAAGGCCAAGGCCATCCTTCCCCACACACCGTTACAACCTCCCCGAGACACCAGAGAGTCCGGACACTCCTTGCTCTCCATGGCCATGATAATTTCCTTCACCCGCCCCTTGCGCCTGGAGAGCCTGAGCTGGTAGCTGGGTTACGTGCAAGACTCATGAAGATACTGACCCCCAGGCTGGTTCTGCAGTATGGATGGGAGCAGCACAGAGAGGGGAAATGTTTGCGTGCTGACATGCATCTGTTGCACCTCCTGCCCACAAGCGACAGGGGTGAGCGTTACATGGAACGACGGGGGTTGGCCAAGGCAGTGTGGGGAGAGGGAACAGCCATTAACCTCCCCTAGGATCATGTGGCTCCAGTGCTGCTGCTCGGCCCTGATAGAGACACAGCTACTGCGCCAGCCACCTGCCGTTGTGGGCAGAGACAGAGGTGCTGTGTACATGTGAGCAGGTCGATGTCAGAACTCTGGCCTGTGCATGCAATGTGGGGTGCCCCATCTCAGCTCCACGCTGCCTGGAGGAGAATGTTGGCTCAAGAGTTTTCGGAGTCATTTCCCCTCACGTGGGAGAGGAGGAGGTGATGGGTCTGGCATTAGAAAGAGGAGGAAAGACGTGGTGGGTTGTGGGGTCTGCAGCTCAGGTCCCTTGCACCATGTGCAGTCCCAGGTGTGAGGACTCTGCTGTGCCCCAGTGTAGAAACCCACAGCATTTGAGATCAGCTCCTCTGCATTTTAGGTGGATGCCTGGTTATGGGAGGGACTAAAAATTTCTCAGGCCTGGACAGAACTTGACTCAGTCTCCAGAAACTCAAGGGCTTGGTGTAACTTTCAGATTCCCTCCCACTCTGCCCTTGGGCCCAGCCTACAAGGGGAGGTTGTTTTCTACTTCCTCTCACAAAGAGATCTGCAAGTGTCTGCACCTCCAGGCCTGTCTAGCGGGAAGTGCTCGCGTACCGAGGGCCTTGCTCCCCAAAGGAAGGGGGGGGTCCATCTCCTCATAGCAAGTATAACAGGTTTATGCCACTGCAACTCCCCTGCCCTGCCCATGTATTTGCAAGGGTCCCCCACGAGGCAAATTCAAGGCCTGAAAAAGGTTCTGGTTTGCCAACCTGCAAGGTTAGGGACAAGACCAGACATGACCTTAGTAGCTGAACAACAGGGGAGCTGCCAGAGCATTGCATCAGGGAGAGAGTTTGTGCTGCAGCATGTTGAAGTAATTAGCATGATGCCTGGGCTGAAGCTGGACTGAGGGGCAGAAGCCACACAGACACATTCGTGCAGGATGCTGCTGGTGTTTGATGCCTTCTCCTTTCGAGAGCAGGTTGGAAACAGGTTTGCAGGCCTGACTTTATAGTAAACGTGTTTCACATCTGTACTAGGATAGGCTAGGAATATTCTTCCAAAGAACACAGCTGCTGGGAATTTTAATCTGATTTAAATTAATTAGCATTTCCAACCCACCCCAAAGCTAAGCAGCCATCTCTGCTCCCTTTCTAGGCTCCTGGACTCCAAAAGGGCTAAAACTCCCATCGTGGACCCAAAAACTACAGAGAACCAAAACCAGCATGGAAACCCAATGAGCAGACAAACTCTTCAGGCAGGCAGCGTTCCACCTGAAATTGCCAGGCCAGTTTTTGGTTATAAAAGAGAAAACTTGGGAGTTCTGATTCAGAACAAAATAATACCTACAAGTAACCTTAGAGCTGAGACACTGGACTGGACTTTCACAGTGTGATAATAATGTGCACTGGGGGGGAGGGGCAGGGAAGAGGCAGGCTTGCATCCAAAGCACTTAAAGGTGAGTAAGTATCAGCCACCATTTACAGCTGGGGAAACTGAGTCAGTTAAATGCCAACATTGTCAAACTTGGGTGCCTCAAGTGACCTAAACAAGGGGCTGATTGTCAGCAGTGGTGGGCCCCCATCCCACTGCTGGAGCCACTCTGCATTTAGGCACCAACAGGTTTCAGTTTCTTGGATATAGTCATGCACTGAGCCAGTGGCAAAGCCAAGCTGAGATCCCAGGGTTCTAGCCCCAATACAAGCCCCTGGACCACAGCTGCCCATGTGGGAGGGGGTCAGCAGCGAGGCAGAGGGATTCCCAGCCATGCCCACTTCCCTTGTAGCTTCCCTGGTAAGTGCTCCCCCGCCTCTGTTCTAGTCGGACGGAGAACTTCGAGTGGCCAGTGATGGCCCCATTGGCAGAGGAGCAGGAGTACTAGGCCCTGGCCAGCGGATTCAGACTCTACCGTGCTCTGAAGATGGCAAGTGCTGAGTATGATGCTAGCTGCCCCCATCCTCAGGTGCCTATTTCGGTCCCAGGAGGAACATCCCCATGCAACCCCCTGGCTCTACGAACCGTCACTAGACCCACCCTCTAGGCAGAGGGCATGTGCATCCACCCCAGGCAGGCACTAGGCCCAGACTAGTGTCCTGACCAGGATACCGCGCAGCGATACCGCGGCATCCAGCTGGGTGGCAGAAGTGTCAGTGGAGGAGGGCAGCCCTGTCATCCCTTGCTGGTGCCACGGCTCAGTGGTGATTGGTGCATGTGGGGAGCCATCCACTTGCCGTACCCAGAACGGGACAGGTGCCCATGCTTCATCCACTTAGCTTAGTGCCAGGGATTGGCCATCCTCACAGCAGGGGATTTGCTGTGCCAGCAGCTACACGCTCCCCCTGTCCACTCCAGCCCTCCTTGCTACATGCTCCCCTCCATGCTGTGCACACCTGGATGTCAGGAGCCTCCACAGGCACTAAGGGCAACTTCGGACCTAGGCCTCGGGCTGTCCCCTGCACGGGGTCCCCCACCCGGCCAGCAATGCAGAGCGTGACACGGCTAGCTCCTGCCCAGGCACCACACCACCACACATGCCAGGTTGCTTCAGTCAGAGCATTTTATTTGTATGAAAATATAAAGTGTCTCCCGCATATTAAACTCTAGTGACTCCATAGCAAGGGCCAGTCGGCCTCTGGCCAAGCAAGCAGTGTGCAGTTCACAGGCCCAGGAGACAGCCCTTTGGGTTTACCAGGTTCCACGTCACCCCGCTGCCTTGTCACCCGCACTGGGACCAAGTGCTGAGCTGTCCAGGCCCAGGCGGGGGCTGTATATGGTATTTACACTGGGGAGGAAGAGAGCGATCAATGTACAAATAAATAGCTGGGCTCCCCTATGTACAGGCAGAGGTGTGCAGAGTCCGCCGTTCTACCAGGGCCTCCAGATGCCTGGATTTGCAGCTTGGGGGTGAGGGGGCGAGACCTCCCGCAGCCCCCTGGCTCGGCTGGCTGGCACTGCCCTCCGCCAGGCTGGGCATGAGTCCGTGGGGCTGCTGCAGTCCTGGCAGCTGCTGGGCTCAGCGCTGGTCCTTTGCAGGTGCTCCAGCAGGTGGCTGCACGAGTCTCTGCCCAGGAGGTGGGACTTTGCCAGCAGGCTGGTGAGGCGGGACAGGCAGGCTCGGTATCCTTCCCGGTAACTCACGGCGGGGTCTGGAGGAGAGAGACAGCGAGTCAGGGCTGCCTTGGCGGGGGGGCTTGGCCAGCCCATGGCAGGGAGAGGCCAGGACTGCACCCTGGGCCCAGTCCCAGCGGCTGCAAGGGGAGCATGCCCTGGCACGGAGAGGGGCTGGGGGCTGCAGCCGGAGGTCAATAGAGTCAGATACTTGGCAATGGATAAAGGAAGGGGGACTCCGGGGAGCAGGAGGAACACGTGGTCTGGCTGGGGGGTTCCCGAGGAGGGAGGGGATTCCCCAGGCTGAGCGATTTGAGGAGGGGCTGGACCTTTCGCCGGCCTGGGCCCGGCTGCGCGCAGGTGTCTGGGCTGGGAGGAGGCAGCACTCACCTGGGGCGGGGGGGCAGGGGGCGGGGATCTCCCTGAGGAACTGCACGGTCATCTCCAGAATATCCGCCTTCTCTAGCTTGGAATAGCGCGAGCTCTGCGTGGGGAAGCGACAGGTTAGGCGGCGCCTGGCCCGGGGAGCGCAGAGCGCAGGACGTAGGGCGCAGCGCGGTGCCGGCCCGGAGAGGCGCAGGGCGCAGGGCGCAGCGCGGTGTCGGCCCGGAGAGGCGCAGGACGCAGGGCGCAGCGCGGTGCCGGCCCGGAGAGGCGCAGGGCGGTGTCGGCCCGGAGAGGCGCAGGGCGCAGGGCGCAGCGCGGTGCCGGCCCGGAGAGGCGCAGGACGGAGGGCGCAGCGCGGTGCCGGCCCGGAGAGGCGCAGGGCGCAGCGCGGTGCCGGCCCGGAGAGGCGCAGGGCGCAGGGCGCAGCGCGGTGCCGGCCCGGAGAGGCGCAGGGCGCAGGGCGGTGCCGGCCCGGAGAGGCGCAGGACGTAGGGCGCAGCGCGGTGCCGGCCCGGAGAGGCGCAGGGCGCAGCGCGGTGCCGGCCCGGAGAGGCGCGCAGGGCGCAGCGCGGTGCCGGCCGCTGGTACTCACGTCTTTGCCGATGAGCGGCAGGATGAGGGTCTTCAGCTGGTTCAGACTCTCATTGATGCGGGCTCGTCTGCGCTTCTCCATCAGCGGCTTGAGGGTCTGCGGGCACACAAGGGCACGGGTCAGTTCCGGTGCCGCGGGGGCACAAGGCGGGCGCGCGGGTCAGGCCCAGGGGCTGAGGGGGTTACGGGGGGTGCGGAGGCCGAGGGGACCCCAGTGCTAGAGCGCGACCCTCGCTCACCTTCCGCAGCTCAGCGGCCTCCCCGCTTTTCCTGTGCGCCCCCAGCCTGGAGCTGTAGCTCTGCGCCGCTTCGGGCGCTGCGCTGCGCGGGGACATGGGTCCAGGGGCAGGATCGCCGGGAGCTCGGCCGGGCAGAGCTGCTGGGGGCGGGATCGTGCTCCCAGCCGGGGCTGGGGCTTTTTATGGAGCCGCCTCTGCTGGGCCCCGCCTCTCGCCTTTGTTACAGGGCTAGGGAGGGACGCCCGGGGCAGGGCTGGCTCCTCAAGGAGGCCCCGCCAATTAACAGCCGCCCCATCTGCCGGGCCCTGGGCTCAGGGCATTGAGATCTGGGCACTGGCTGCAGCGAAGCGCGCAGCCCGGCCCGTCACCTGCCCGGCTCTGGTCTGCGCGCCTAGGGGGGCCAGGGAACCCCGCAGCCCCGGCACTGCCCCCAGTCCCACAACCCGCGCTAGCGTTCGGGTGCCTCGGCAGCCTGCGTCCCGCACCGCCTGGGAAAGCGCTCGGGATTCACGCGCCCCCTTCCCCCCCCCCACAGACACAGACACATACAGACACACACACACACACACAGACACACCCCTCGCTGGACCGATGCTGGCAGCAGAGGTGTGCACAAACCTACGTCCTTGCAGACACAGGCCCGTGTATTCAGGGTTCCCTCTCCTGACACGTGCTAGGCGCCCGGCTCTGTGCGCGCGTCTCCGCCGTTTAAGACGCGGGTGGACCCAGTGCTGACACACAGCTCGTCTCGGGGAGCCCCCCTGCCCCCCTCAGCTCCCGGCCCCGCCGCTGGGACCGCCCGACACGCGGGGCCCCTGGCTGGGGGCAGGTTTGCGCCGCATGTTGCGAGTCCGAACGCGACGGGCGCTGTGGGAAGCTTTGCTGCGCGGCGCGTGTTATCCCCGGGGCCCCGCGGACAGGAGCTTCCCGCTCCGCGCAGTGACCCGCTCCCTGGGTGGGATCTCGGGGACGGCGGCGTCTCTCTCGGCTCCCCCGGCGCGGGCGGGACGCGGGGGCACAGAGACGCCGGGATCGCCCCGGCCCCGGCTCCCGCCCGAGCTGCTGTCCAGGGTGCTGAGCGCAGGGCCCCGCACGAACCTCCGGACGGGGCCGCTGCAGGGACCGTCTCCCGCCGCCCTGGGGGGCAGCTGAGGCTGAGGCTGGGTTGTTCCGTCCCTGCCCCAGCTGGGAGCCGGGCTCTGGCCGACCCCCCCCCCCCATTAGCCGCAGGGAGTCAGCCCCAGTCACCCCGGCCTGGGGAGCGGGCAGGGGCCGTTGGCCTCCCGGGGGATGAGCTCGGCCCAGTAGGGCTGGGGGGGGCTCAGCCGTTCAGCGGAGCTTCAAACACAACCACCCCGCGAGGGGCGAGCCCGCCCCGCCCCGCCCCGCATCCCCGGAGCCGAGGGGCCCGTGCTGCCAAGGGGGCGGGCAGCTCCCCCAAGGCCCGTTAGCGGATGCAAAGCCCCTTATTTCACTGCTACCAGTGAGCCGGGAGGCGACGGGTCCCGCACCTGCAGCCAGGTGTCCCGTAGCCCCTTCCTGCCAGGGACTAATCTGTACAGGGGAAACCCCTTGTTTGAACGTCTCTTCTGGCACCGAAGTGCATTAACCGTCCTTCTGGGGGAACAAAGGGGCTCTGAGCTGCTGCTGCTTGTCAGGCCTGTCCGCTTTCTTTTAAAGACGCAACAAGGCCGAGTCACTGGCAGAGGGAGACGAGAATAGGAAAGGCAGGAAAGGCAGCATCTGTCTTTAGGGGTTTCTCTCCTGAGGCCTAGCTAGCTGCTGGGAAATGAGAGGCCCAACCCAGCACAAGGTCCTATCAGCCACTGGCAAACTTTCACCAATTTCTACATTTTAAGGCCAGAAGGGACCATTGTGATCACCTAGTCCAGGGATGGGTAAGGCCCTGGAGGGCCAGGCCGGTTTGTTTACCTTCCGCGTTGGCAGGTTTGGCCATCACGGCTCCCACTGTCAGCCATTGGATCAGGTTATGCCTTTCTCTGCTAGATTGAACAGCCCATCATTAAATATTTGTTCCTGGTGTAGGTACTTACAGATAATAAACAAGTCACCCCTTCACCTTTTCTTTGTTAAGCTACATAGATGGAGCTCCTGGAGTCGGGTTTTTCTAATCCTTTAATCATTCTCCTGGCTCTTCTCTGAACCTTCTCCAATTTACCATCCTTCTTGAATTGTGGACACCAGACCAGGACACAGTATTCCCGCAGCGGTCACACCAGTGCCAGATTAGATATGGAGGTAAAATAACCTCTTTCCTCAAGTGGAGATTCCAAGATCGCATTCGCTTTTTTGGTCACAGCATCACAGTGTCATGTTCAGGTCTTATCCACCATGACCACCAAATCTTGTTCAGCGTCCCTGCTTCCCAGGACAGAGTCCCCTGTCCTGTAACTAGGGCATACATTCTTTATTCTAGGTGTATACATTGACATTTAGCCATACTAAGTTGCATATTGTTTGCTCATGCTCAGTTTACCAAGTGATCCAGATTTGTTATTTGCCACACCTCCAATTTTTGTGTCATCTGCAAACTTTATCAGTGATGATTTTATGTTTTCTTCCAGGTCATTGATAAAGATATTAAATAGTATTAGGGCCAAGAACCAAGTACTGGAAACAGACCCACTGGATGATGATTCTCCATTTACAGTTATATTTTGAGACCTATCAGTGCATTAGATTTTAATTAATTTAATGTGTGCCATGTTCATTTTATATTGTTCTAATTTTCTAATCAACGTGTCATGTGATACTAAGTCAAATGCCTTAAACTCATAGAATACCAGGGTTGGAAGGGACCTCAGGAGGTCATCTAGTCCAACCCCCTGCTCAAAGCAGGACCAATCCCTAGTCAGATTTTTACCCCAGATCCCTAAATGGCCGCCTCAAGGATTGAACTCACAACTCTGGGTTTAGCAGGCCAATGCTCAAACCACCGAGCTATCCCTCCCCACCTTAGAGAAGTCTAAGTATATTACATCAACACTATTACCTTTATCAACCAAACTTGTGATCTCATTTAAAAAAACAAGATATCAAGTTAGTTTAATAGGATCCGTTTTCCATAAACCCATGTTGATTTGCATTAATTATATTACCCTCCTTTAGTTCATTAGTAATCAAGTCCTGTACCAGCTACTCCATTATTTTGGCTGGGATCATTACCAGGCTGACAGGCCTTTAATTACCCAGGTATACCCTTTTAAAAAATTGGCATTACATTAGTTTTCTTCCAGGCATCTGGAAGTTCTCCAATGCTCCAAGATGGATTGAAAAATCAACATTAATGGTCCAGCGAAACCCTCAGCCAGGTCTTTAAAAACTCTTGGTTACAAGTTATCTGGACCTGTTGATTTTTAAATGTCTGCCGTTAGTAGCTTCTGTTTAACATCCTTCAGTGATACTAGTGGAATGGAAAGAGTTTTTATCATCCCCATATGATGAGACTATATCAGCTGTTTTCCCCCAAGAACAGAGCAGAAATATTTATTGAACACCTCTGGCTTTTCTGCATTATTATTGATAATTCTACCACTTCCATCTAGTAATGGACCAATACCATTCTCAGGATTCTTTGTGTTCCTAATAGGTTTTAAAAACTCCTTATTGTCCTTAACTCTGCTGGCCATAGATGTCTCCTTGTGTCCCTTGGCTTCCCTTATTTTCTACATTTCCTTACTTGCATCCGAAGAAGTGGGTATTCACCCACGAAAGCTCATGCTGCAAAACGTCTGTTAGTCTATAAGGTGCCACAGGATTCTTTGCTGCTTTTACAGATCCAGACTAACACGGCTACCCCTCTGATACATTTCCTTACTTGTGATTTATACTCAATACTATCCACTTCCCCTTTTCTTCTATGTGTTATATGTTATTTTTCACACCAGTGTTGAGCTGTCCAAGGCATTACATGTAGCTTGCCTTTCCATTCACATGATCACATCAGTGTTGCAAAAGGTGGCATTGTCTTGACTGGCTAAGCCAGACTCTTATGAGACAGGAGACAGAACATGGAAAATAGGAAAGAGCAGAAGATGGCGGGGAAGGGGAAAAGACACATCAAAGGAGCTCACATCCAAGTGCTGGTCAGGATTTTAATCAGTCCAGTGGAAGGGCGAAGTCATCTGGTTTCCTCTCTCTGGACGGGACAGCTTTGGGAACTGGGACAGTTAAGTCTCAGTGGCGTGATGGCAGGTCCCAGGGCCAGAGGGCAGCGGCGCCTGGTCCCCGGGCTGGGGGTGCCCGGCCTCTCGGCTCCCCAGGCGCGGAGGGGGGGCGCACAGAGACGGCTGGTTGCCCCTCGGGGGAGAGTTTGCCCAGGCTCCCCCGGCGCAGCGTCTCCTGTCAGCACCAGCCCCCGGCCCCGGCCGCCGCTCGCCCGAGCTGCTGTCCAGGGTGCTGAGCGCAGGGCCCAGCCGCCCTCCCCGGGTCGCTCCGCCGCAGGGTGTGACACGCGGGGACGGGACGGGAACCACTCGGGTCTCACGTGGCTGCCAGCGGGAACCCAAGTCCGACCCCACCGGAGCCCCGCGCCGGGGGAGAAGAGGACGAGCCTGCGAGGGCAGCGCCCAGACGGGAGGTGCCGAGATGGGGTGGTTAGCGCCGGGCGGGTACCGGGAGTGGGTCGGGCGGGTACCGGGTGCGCCTCCTTCCTGGCCAGGCTGCAGCGCCGGGCCGTGTGGGAGGGAGCCGGCCATGGCTGCACTGGGTCTCCGCTCGTTTCCCCGCATCCTCAGTGTCCCGGCCCCACAAACCCCCCAGTGCCGGGCTCTGGCCCTGCGCCCACTTACAGCCCCGGCCACCAGCCCCTGATTCTCCGCTGCTCCCTCCCAGCGCCTCCTGCCACGGCCCCCGCTCAGCGGCCCCCGCTGCCTCGGCCCCTCTCTGGATTGGCACCCAGCGCAAGCTGGTCCCAGCCGGCCTGTCTCCCGGGGGTGCCCGGCTCGGCCCCCCAGTAAGGCTGCGCGGCGGGGTGGCGGGTTCGGACACTGGCCCGGAGCCCCGAGCTCCAATGGGACGCCGGACCCGGGCGGGCAGGGCTAGCGAAGGGGGCTGGGCTGGGCTGTGCCGCCGGCAGACTCCCGGGGCGGAGCGGAGCCAGGCCGAGCGGTCTCGCCTCACCGGGCTCCAGCCTGGCCCAGGGAGGGTGACAGGATCCCCGGGGCGGCGCAAGCTGCCGGAGCCGCCTTCGGCTGGGGGTAGCTCGGGCGCCTGGATCGTCGCAGACACAGTCGGGCCCAAGAGGCGCTATCGGCGGCGCCGGGGGCAGGGGGCAGGTCCCGGGGTCACTGGATTCAATGTCCAGGCCTCGGGCGCTGAATGGGCTCCTGGGAACGGAGGCGGGGGGAGGAAACACGCCGCCAGCTGCCCGAGACAATAGCGCCGCGAGGAGACGCTTCCCCAGTAACTGACAAAAAAGCGACAAGTCCCGGCCGGGGGGAGCGGCCCCAAGTGCCACCGATGCAGCGGGGCCTGCCGGGGTCTGCTGAGCGCCTGGGCCGATTGCTCCGGGTGCAGCTCAGCGCGCTGCAAACGCCATTGCTGCGGGAGGGGGTTGCGAAGCGCAGCGGGTCCCCCCCCAGCAGGCACCCCCGCAGCTGGGGTAAATACCGGGCACCCCGTGCGGCTGCCTCTGGGGGGCGACGGGCGCTCCATGGGGCTGCCCCGGTGCGCCCAGGACCGCGGATCGCCTGTTCCGTGCCTGGACCCAGTCGGGGTTGGGCGTGATGCAAGCGCTGCCGGCTGCCTGGGGGACTTGTCATTCCTCGGGTTCTCCTGGATTGTTTGTGCTTCAGAAGCAGCCCCGAAGAGCTGCCCGGGGCCGGCTGGCCGCGCTCCCAGCTCGGTGCAGCGCCGAGCACTCCAGGCAGGGCAGGGGCAGGCAGAGGCTGCTGAGCTGTCAAGAGCCCCCAGCGGGGGTTGCTGGGGAGCCGCTTCTGTCCGGGGTTCGCGGCTCGCCGAGCCTATGCAATGCCAGAAGCTCCCTGCCCCCACCCCTCGGTTTCTTTCCTTTCGCCCTTCAGCCCTTGCAGACAAGCCCCGGCCGAGACAGACCCAGCCCTGCGCGGCCGCGCCCGTGGGCTGAAAATCCGCGCTCAGCCCTTCTCTGCAAAGCCAAACGCGCAGAGCAGCCCCGGGGGCCGCTGTCAGCTTCATCCTGTGTCGTTATCATCGGCCTCGGGGCGACCCCCGCCCCCGACAGCCGCCGGAGCAGCCACAGGATGGGAGGCTGCGAGATACACCCAGAGGCACATGCCAGTGAGCGGCCCGTCTGCTGCCCTAACTGCCATGAGACAGACAGAGGGGGGGGGGGGAAGAGAGAGGGGGGGTGGATGGGGATAGATAGATAGATAGATAGATAGATAGATAGATGGGGTGGATGGGGATAGATAGATAGAGAGAGAGGGGGGTGTATGGGGATGGATAGACGGATAGATAGACTGGAGCAGAATCTATCCATCCCCCCCCCCCCCCATCTATCCCGATTAAGTGTAAAGCCCCTTACTTCCCACACCTCTCTTCTAACTGTGCTTGGGGAAGGCCTGGGTGGGACCCCAGGGCCGGAGAGAGCCTGCTGCCTGCTGCCACATTTGAACCTGCCCTGGAGGGTTACGAGGGCAGCGCTGCAGTGGGTGCTTGGCAGCTGGGAGTGCTGAGCTGAAGCCCCAGTTCTGGCCCTGGCTTTCTTTGTGGCCTCTCCCCCCTGAAGTGGAGATAGCATCTCTCTGCTTAGGAATTTATACCATGTTCATCCCTGTTGTATAGAGAGATTCCTGCAAACCTACCACAGGGACCTCTGGCAACATCTGTAATGTCAAGTAAATTCCATCTACTGTAAGTGCGAGGTCCTATGCATTTCCAAGGGTCCCCTCCCTGGCAGCTTGGACAGACACTGGCTCGGTACCCGGCATGTCCCAGCAGGGGCAGAGTTCTCCACTCTTTTCTCTTCTGCGGCTTTTTATCAGAGTGGTCAGACCCTCTGTGGAGCCAGGAGACTGTGCCCATCCCTTAGGCTGGTTCTGCTGTTGGATGCGGAGAAATGTCAGTCCAGCGAGAAAAGGGAAGACATCACGAATGAAATGACACAATCCTTCCTACACCTTTGTAGTTAAACTCTCTGGTGTTGGGCTTGCCTCTGAGATATTTTCCACTCATCTTATCCTGAACACCCCCGTCCTGTTCTGGGAGAACACTTCATCCAGTTCTCTGGCATCCATCAGCTCAACTCTCGGCTCCTCACTGAGGTTTCCTCATTGGCATTCAATCAGACTACACTTGAGTTGTTCAGGCTGAAGCGTAGGGGATGGGTACAGGGTACATCACACATCCAATGTACACAAGCTTATCTATACACTTGCAGTTAATACTATTGGTTAACACATCGTATCATTCACTTTATGATTGGTCCACCAGGGTTTGTAACCAATCCCTGGACAGATCATGAGCTTGTCCGCGATCTGCAAAGTGTGCTAGTAAGCAAAGCTGCAGCTGCAAGCTCATCACACATTCTTACTGGTTGTTTATCTACTAACTCTGTGAGTTTATGCGTTGTCCATTGCTAACCTCTGTGTCCTCACCGCTGTTGTCTTTCATTAGTCATGCAAGGCCTACACCTGTTGGAAAGGCCTAGGTCCTTCCCCGGGGGCACAGACCTTGCATCCACCTTGGCTGCGGGGAGGCTGGGAGCTCACTTGAGTGTAAAGGTGAAGCATCATGTCATATGCCACTAAGGAGGTAAACATGTTCCGCATTCGTTCAGCTTCCCTTGTCTGTGGGCTGAGCCGAGACAAGACAGTGCCGTCATTTCCAGGCCCACCTGGGGCTGGGCACAAAGGAAGGCCAGTTCCCCTGACAATAGTCCTTGGCCATCTTGGGCCAGCTACTTACTTACAGAGCCCGGCTTTAATTTTAGAGCAGTTGCTTAGAAGATCAGATCAGATGTGTCTGTCCTGAGAGAGAGGCCCTGGTGGCTCTTGGCAGGAAGGAAAAGGCTAGCTGGAGATTGCTCTCCTCCCGTCTTTGGAGGACCAAAGATCACTTTACCAAATAAAATGCTGCAGCCCGGCTTGTGCACTGGTGTGTGGGTGGAAGGGGAGCACATGTCTGGCCCTACAATCTCCACTTCCACTGGCAAGCATGTGCCTTAGAGTCCCACCCGGTGATTTACACCTTGCCCTAAAGAAGAGAATTCATTCCTGGATGCTGAATGTGCAGCAATAGTCAGAAAACCGAGCGACACCAATAGAAATCAGTGACATTGTCCAATGTGCTGACCTATACTTCGGGTAGGAAAATAATCTCATTAACACCTTGCTGTGACCTGGCGCTGGGGAGTTCACGCTGGGTGTGTTTAAGCCTGAGGTTTACTCCTTTGCTTTTGCCTCTGTATAGATTTCAAGAGAGTTTTATTGCATGTTTGGAGGGAGAACAGGTGAGCTTGAGAGGAAAGGGCCTTTCCACCATGAGAATGACACAACTCAGTATCAGAGCTTGAGAGGCTGCAGATTTACCTAGAAAAGTCAGTGATGCTTGTGGATGGAGAAAATGGAGCTTTGATTTCTACCAGATTTAAACAATGGTCACCAGGGTTAGCGCAGAGATGGGCAGCCAGAAGGAAAAGCCCTGAGCACCTGTCACATCCCCTGGCACCCTGGGACACCCTCACTTCTCCTCTGTGGCCTCGGGCTTGGTGGGGTTGTTCTGAGTTTTCAGTTGTTTAGTGGCTAGCACCATCTTGTGGTAGAAGCATTGAATGGCTACATCTGGGATTCACCATGCTGGGATTCAGGGGACTGTTCTGAGCTGCCATGTTATACACGTGTAAGTGCTGCTGGCCTAGCAGGGAGTGTGGTCAAATATGTCCCTCTAAAACATACAAGCAAAGGTTTATTAGAGACATGATGGAGGCAGGACCCAGGGAAAAGCCTCCATTTCCCCATCCCCAGCTGGAAAGAGCAGGCCAGCTCGGCAATGAAAGGGTCCGGTTCTGAGGTTTAGAAGGCAATGGAGTGACGTAATAATGATCATCTGATGCTCTTCAGCCTGGAGATTTAATGTCAGGGGCTCCTGGAGTGAGATTTAACCAGCGGGGCCCCGCGCTCTGGCCTGCCTCATTTGTTCCACATGACATTTCCGCAGTGCAAGGGGCTGCTCCAGAGTTCGCTCCTCTGCAGCTCACGGCTGCCTTGGGTCTGGTTTGTGCCTGCGAGGAGAACATCCTGCTCCCGAGTGAATGACAAAGGCCAGCTCGGAACGGAGAGATGCTCAGCAAAGGCCTGCAGGCTTCCATGGAGGGACTCAGAGGTCACACCTAGCCGCTGGGCTCTGCTCTCTGCAAAGGCAAGCCAGGTGCTGCCGGGCCTGAGCAGGATCAGAATCACCTTCAGCAGCTCCACAACCAGGCTCCGAGTGGGGTATTGCCTCTGCAGCTCTGCCGTCCCTCTCTCATATCCCATGGGCAGTGCAGTGACCATCTTCTCCATCCTTTGTGGGGCCTTTGCCATGGCCAGCACCATCACCTCGCTCTGCACAGACTGTTGGCAGGTAATATACACTTTGGTGTCCTTTCTCTCCCATTTGGTAACTGAGCTATGGAGACTTCCATGCTGGGGCGGGCTCCCTGGCTGGTGAGTGCACTCACACGGGGCAATGCAGCATCCAACTCTCCTATCTGCCCTGGGTCGTCGTGTCTAGGAAATGCCCAGAGCAGCATGAAACCCCCCAGAATCTGCTCTGACAAACATGCCACATACATCAAAGAGGAGCTGTAAATTCTAGTCTAGACAGGTTCTTATGCAGGGCCCATCACCGTGGCATCTGAGCACTTCCCTCGCTCCCCTGAAGAATGGGGCTTGTTGGGACTCTGGTTTGGTGTAATTCACTGGCGCGCCCCAGACAGCGCATTCAGAGCAGAACTAGGGTGGCGAAGCTGGAGCAATGAGGCTTTGCTGCCCTGGAATCGCTCCAGCCTGAGTCCTTGAACGAGCACTGTACACTGGGTACTGAGCTCTGCGGAAAATCTGGCCCCAGTTGGTGGGCTGAGCATCGAACTCTGGGCCCCACAGGAGCAAATTATAATGACCAATCAAATGCTGCTACCGACCAGAGCTGAAGAGTTTTGTTGGCAAACAGGGCCTGGTGCTTTCCAGAGACCGTGGCATCTAACGCCCATACAGGTGCTTTGAGCAGGAGGTTAGACTAGATACCTCCTGAGGTCCCTTCCAACCCTGATATTCTATGATTCTATGGTAGAGGAGACGGTTAGGATAAAAGCAGGCTGTCTCGTATAACGGGACAGAATAGTCAAGGGGATGGGGGAAATGGGATTACACTCTCTCTCTCTCTCCTGGTGAGAGCAAACCCTGATGCTGAGCCATACCCTAGGCGGCTGTACTGTACGGCAGGATATGAAGCCCCATGACTTGCGCCTTCTCCCCTCTCAGATTAACAGCAAAGGCTCCATTGTTCTGAGCACCCGGTGTCGTGGCCTCTGGAGAGAATGTGTCTGGGACAAGTTTGTGAAGATCTGGACCTGTGATGTTTTCAGCTCCTACCTGAATCCACATCCAGGTAACAAAGAGCGAGGCGCAGTGGGGGAGCTGCAGTTTTCCCCTGAGGCTGATGTATCAGAACACAACAAATGGTATTTGAAAGGGAGATCAACCCCCCTGCCCAAGGACTTAGACCACTCGCTAACTACCAGGGGTAGGATGAGCCCTTCCTGTGAGCAAGATTATCTCACCCCCACTACGGCAAGGTTCTGGCACCTGGCACTGTCGGAGCCCAGATACTGGGCTAGAGTGGCCTTGCGGCTGACCCAGCCTGCTGTTCTTGTGTTCCTACCAATAGCACCTACCCTCTGCGCTTTGGGGCTGACTTTCAATCAGATCAGAGTGCTGCAGGAGATGAAGTTCTACAAATAAAACTTCATTCTAGAGTCAGGAAAACTCCCTGCGAAATGGGGCTTTCCAGAGTCTCTTGACATGGGGCCCTTCCCTTCAGCCAGCCCACTCTCCCACTCCTGAAAGCTCCTGGTCATTTTCCTTTGAAGGGGCACGTTCCCCGGGACACAGGGCTTGGGGGAGAGGCAGGAGGGCGCAGCATCCAGCTGACTGTTCAGAGCAGGCGAATCACCCTTTCTAGGGCTAGGTGGCACTGCGAAATAGACGCAAAGCACTGACCAGGAGGGGAGGGATACGCGGAGAATGACATGGACTTTGGACTCAGAAGGCCACTGATGAGGCTGCCAGCCGAGCAGGGTCTCTTTCATGGTTACACCTGAGCAGTTGGTGTAAGCACCTGTGCAGTGGCTCCAGCAGGGGATGCGTAAGTGCGAAGGCAGAGCGAGGCCGGGACTACGTCTCTCTGCTCCTGGCTCATATGTACTGCGCCAAACTCCATATTCAAGTCTTCCAGCTGCACAACTCATTGCTTCCTGTTTAAATCCTTCGGCCCTTCGGCCCACGCACTGTCTGTCCCCAGCTCTACAGCTCGTCAGAAAAATTCAGAATGTTGGCATCCCCTTCCCCCCAAATTGAAACAATGTCCAAAAAATTGCCACGGATTTTTTCCCATTTTTCAAATGTTTCGTTCAGTCCATCAGCTTCCATCAGAGGATCATGCCCAGCAGTCACCACTGATCTGCAATGGGGTCAAACTGGTGACCAGCATCATAGCCCGTTACCAGCCCCTTGCACCGTCCGTCCTCCGCGGGTGCAGCCCTAAATCCAGGACCGCACCCACTAGCCCCATGTCTCTGGGCTCACTCTCTAGCACTCTCCTACTCATGGTTTGTTTGCTTCTTTTTATAAGCTGCAATCATTCTCACACGGACGCTGCTGATCACTTCCAGCATTGCTAGTGCTGGTGCATTTCTCTGCCTGCTGTTGGGATTTAAATATTTCAGCTGCTGTCAGGAACCTCTGGCTAAACAACACTGGCTCTGCCTGGCTGCCGGACTCTTCTTCCTTGTAGGTACGTTCTCCCCCAAACTCTAAAATAAGAGCTGTTAAAACAAACAAACTCCCTCTAGGAGATGCCATCTCAAGTCGTGAAGCTGGCTGGGAGCCTGAAAGGGCGAGCGAGGTCAGTCAGCTAGGGCAGACCACACACACGTGCAAATGCACTCACACGTGTACATGAATGCCCATGCACCTGGCCATGTGGGCATTAGGGATGGTCAGGAAATGATTTGGTTTTTTTCCCCATGAAAAAGTTTTCTATGAAAAATGTTGGGTTTTAATGTAAAAAACAAAAACTTTCCCTTTTCAGTTTCCACAAACAAAACAAACACAAATTTTAAAATCAAAATCAAAATATTTGAAAATGATGTATATGGATATTTGCAAAACAAAACAAAAAACCAAAACAGTTGCTTTGGCCCAAATTCCCTTGCTTGATAAAAAAACCTTTCATGGAAAAAATTCCAGCCAGCTCCGCTGGGGACTCCTTGAAAATGCTCAGTGAAGAGTCCCGGGGTCATTCTTGAGAGTCCCTTTGGCACAGTCGCCTGGGGATGGGGCCGCGTGACACGCCCACTCCAGAGTCCTGTGGCTGCTGAAGATGGGAGCTCCCCTTTTCTGAACTGGGATTTCATGCTACTCATGGGGTGACTAGGTGACATGCTGCTACCCATCCCCTCAGCAAATCTCAAACACCACAATCTTATTAAACAAACCAAGCCCGGGATGACTATAGCCCCAACACACAGCAGAATGGAAGGTTATAGGGCCCTTCATGGAGATGCAGGGGTCTTCTACTGACTTAGCCTGGCAACTGGACCAGGTGTGTCCTATTACTGCCAATCCTGGGCATAAGAAGGTTTGAGCCTCTCTCTCTCTGTGGCAGAGGGAACTAGGGTCAGGAACAGTGGGGTCCTGCAGGGAGCAGCCACGCTTGGGAGCAAGAGCGGACAGGACGTTTGTTTGCTGTTATTAAAGTTTAGTTATGAACAAACCCCAGGCAGCGTGTGTGTGTGAGTGTGTGTGTGTGTGTTCAGGGGGAAGTTGTGCCGTGCGATGCGTGTCTGTCTGTGTGTGTGTGTGTTGTATGTAGGGGGAAGCTGTGCTGTGCTGTGTGTGTGTTTAGGGGGAAGTTGTGCCGTGCGTGTCTGTGGGTGCGTGCATGTGTGTGTTGTGTGTAGGGGGAAGCTGTGCTGTGTGTGTCTGTGGATGTGCGTGCAGGTGTGTCTCTGTAACCATGTTAGGAGCAAGGTGGAATGCCACTTGCTTACAAAGATCATAAGAAAAAGCTGAAACCCCCCGGAAAACATTTCTCAATGATAATTTATGACAAGATCTGAGGGCAGCTGGGGAGTTTCTCTTCTTTTTACCCTCTGCCCTTTTGAAATCGCCACAGGGGCCTGGCACACATCAGGACCCACCCAAACTCACAGTGAACCATGGCAGCAGACGGGAGGTTTTGCTTTCTGGGGTCTACCCCATGCCTGCGGGAATCACAGAGTTGTTCTCTGCTTTGTTTCAGGAATTTCAACCTCTGTTGGTGTCATAAGATACTGCGTGTATG
The DNA here is from genome assembly GCA_003942145.1 of Platysternon megacephalum. Taxonomy (NCBI): domain Eukaryota; kingdom Metazoa; phylum Chordata; order Testudines; family Platysternidae; genus Platysternon; species Platysternon megacephalum. Next base: position 1,632,852 of record QXTE01000014.1, on the reverse strand, counting down.
TCTACTCCCTGCACCAGTACGAGGTACTGTCACCAGCAGCTGCTGAGCCCCCACGGTCACCTGGCACTTTCCATATACCTAAGAGACATGGCCCCTGCCCCGGGGAGCTTACAATTGAGTTTGGAACCAGGCAAGGCAATTCAGACACAGGATCTGAGGGGCCACAAGGAGCTGGAGTTGCCATAGGGATAATGGTGTATTGGTCACGTTTGAAAGGCTTCACGTAACGCTGATCCTCCCGTCGCTTTGATGAATGAGCTGGTTTCTGACTAACAGCTGTTTTGGTTTGGTGCTGTCAGAGAGATCTGTCTGCGAGGCTCCTACAGATCCCATTCGGGTCCCACCCTACTCAGAACAGAGGGCAGACAGAGAAGTGTTACTGACCCCACCCTTTGGGAGAGGCCCTAGGAATCCAGGATCACTCTATGAAGCACAGGGCAAGCACCATGCAATGCATTTCTATTCCCTTTGGGCCCCGCCCCGCTCTCCTTTACGCCCCGGCACCCTTAGCGAGCTAACTAGGGCTGTGGGAGTGTAACTGGGGGCAGAATTTGGCCCTCAGCGAGTTCATCAAATTCAGCCAGTTGAATGAACGAGGAGCCTCACAAATATCATGTGTGACAACAAAACACCACACTGGCGAAATGCTCCCTCAGCAAATCTGACCCACCTCAGGACCTGGGCTTTCTACCTTTGCAGACATTTCACCTGTGATAGCTTTAACAGTAGATGTCATTCAGCACCTTTATGCTGGAGCTAGTGGAGACCTCAGGGTGAACGTGACACATTTTCTATTGCTCACACTCAATTGTTTTGTCATTTTGCTTTTGTTTTACAGGTGGCTCTAAAAATCCCAGGATTCCCAAGCTTTGAATACGGCTACTCCCTATGGATGGCTGTGGGGGGCAGCCTAGGGGCCATTGTTGCAGCTGGTGTATCCTGCTATGAAGTCCGGTTTAAAAAAGATCCCAGGGCAAATGCAGTGAAGGAAGTAGCTGGGCGTGGGTGCACTGCTGGCATGGACATTGTGCGTACGTATGTGTGAGCGGGAAGAGATCTCCTGAGCTGGAGGACATCAGCAGTGTCACCGAAAGTCACAGCTCGGTGATGTTTGACACAGCTCTGTGCGTGGAAAGGCTGGGAGACCTGCTTTGTGAGCATTTCTCAGATACTGTTTCCCAAGGATTAGGCTCAAGTAAGGGATACATTTGACCTGTTTCCCTGCTAGATTTCTAGAAATGTTTTTGGTATCTACAGTCAGGTGGAACAGGCCGTGCAACTTATCCCCAGCTCTCCTGGCCTCTGCTATTCGCATATTGCTTTGGCCTGCTTTGCATGCATTAAATAAGACACCAAACTAAAGTTTGAGTCCAGGCAGGTAAAAGCAACATGCTAATTCGGTGCTCTGGGCTGTCATATGGGCCAATAGAGACAATGTGATGTGAACACTTCGTCCATAGTGCCCAATATGTAATCACATTCCCTTTGTTTTAGCCTTTGAACACCCAATTTTCTGTACTGCTTTTGGAAGTTTTCCCCTACTTGGCACTGGAAGGCCTCAGCTGGAGTCCTGTGTGCAGTTCTGGGCAGCACACTTAGAGAAAGATGTGGGCAAAGCGGTGAGAGTACCCGGCAGAACCACAAAAACGATGCAAAGTTTAGAAAACCTGACCCACGAGGAAAGGTTCAAAAAACTGGGCACAGTTAATCTTGAGAAAAGACCGGGGGGACCCATGGGTGGCGGGCTTTGCCTTCCCTGGTGTTGCTGTCGACCCACCGCTGGACAACTGGGCCGCGGTGCCCCCCCCTCCCCTGAGACCCCCACCGCCTCCTCCACCCCATCCCCCACCCCCGAAGGTCCCGGCTGCTCGCCACGTCCCTCCTCCTTGGCACAGGGGAGTGTGGAGTGACGCGGAAAGCCAGCGGCCGGCAGACTGAGGAGGATGCTGCTGGGGCCGGTGGCTCGGTGCGGGGCCTTCAGGGGCGGGAGGATCTGGCGCTCGGGGAGGCTGCTGGCGGCTTGGCCTGGCCCGACTCTGGTGGGGGGGGGCATCAGGGGCGGGGAAGGCCAGCGGCTCAGCCCGGCGCTGGGGCCAGCCCGGTGCTTGCGGGGACCGGTGGCTTGGTCTGGTGCTGGGGCAGGCCTGGCGCTCAGTGGTGGGGGTGGAGGCTCAGTCTAGTGCTGGGGTGGGTCAGGGGCCCCGTGGCTCAGCCTGATGTGGTTGGGGCGGGCGGGCCAGGGCCCCTCTGGGTGGGGGGGCCCTCAGGGCTTTTCCTTTTATGGGGGGGTTGGGGCTCCAGGGTGTGGGGGGCAGGGCCTTGGGCAGAAGGGGCAGGGCCAGCAGGCTAGCCTTCCCAAAGTGGGGGTTCACCCACTGCCCATGGGGGCACCTGATAACAGTCTTTGAATCTAAGAGCTGTTATAAAGAGGACGGTGATCAATTGTTCTCCATGTCTCCTGACAGACAAGTGATAATCAGCGTAATCTGCGCCAAGAGAGATTTCGGGCAGGTATTAGGAAAAATGTTCTAACTCTCAGGATAGTGACGCTCTGGAACAGGTGTCCAAAGGAAGTTGTGGAATCCCCATCATGGAGGTTTTTAAGACCAGGCTGGACAAACCCTACTAGGTTTACTCGGTCCTGCCGCAGCACAGGGGGCTGGTCTTGATGATCTCTCGAGATTCCTTCCAGCCGTACATCTCTCTGCTACCCTTCATGGTGCCACACTGCTGCCGGGGGGCGGAGACTGGGACAATAGAGGATCACAAGGTGCTTTACCTTGTTTAAAGAAAGTCTGATGCAAAGGGTGGTTGTTAGTCCTGGGTAGTGTGGGGAGCACTTTTGTGTGTGGACATAATGTGTCGTATAAACTGTGACACTGGCAGAGCAGATGCCAGCTCATGCCAAGGTCCCCATGCCTCCAGGGAGCCCTGACTTGGAAATAGCTGGAGCCAGTCTGGCTCACCTGGGTGTTAGTATTGTTAACGTAGGTATTAGAATGATAAGAATGTGTTTAGTGTTTAGACTTTATTGAATGCTTGTGAGTTGCTGCCTGCGTTAATCTCACTTATAACAGCTGTATCCCATACTGTAAGGTAACATTCCAGCTGTTGTACTGTGAAAATCTAAGTCACCAGACAGGAAAGAGACATTAACTAGTGTGACGTGCTAATCTGCAACAAACGGCGCTACATCCTGCCCCACGGGAAAGGACCCTCAATGTCAGATGGACAGTTTGGGAGGATAAAGAGGACAAAAGATATTTGCCCTCCCCCACCATGAAGATCAGTCATGCAAGTGGATTTCTTCCATCAGTTGATCTTGCAGCTCAGAGCACAAGGGAGGAGGGCGATAAAACCCCCTAACAAGAAGCAACTGTGTCTCGATGCTGCTTGGACTCTGGGGGACGAGGTCTCTAGGCATAGGCAAGAGATGCCCAGCTGCTCAGCCTGGGTTAGCCCTAAAAGTCATATAGAGCTCGCTGATTAGAGAAACCACTATTGTTATTTTTTAATTAAGATTGTAACTCATTTGTGTGTGTGCCTTTCCCTGCATTAACCTTGTCAATAACTCTCGTTTCCTTTTCCTACTTAATAAATCTTTAGATAGTTTATTATAGGACTGGCTACAAGCGTTGTCTCTGGTGGGGTAAGTGACTGATCCTTTGGGACTGGGAATAACCTGAATATTGCTGTAATCCTTGGTGTAAGGGACCATCTCTCACAAAGGTAAACTCACTGGCTGTGAGACAGACCGGAGTATCCAAGGGGACTGTCTGTGACTACCTGCTCAGGCTGTTATAGTGCCTGAGGAGTTTACACTAGATCATTAGTTGGTGAAATCTAAGTACACAACTCACATCCATTTTGGGCTTCCGAACAGTCTGCCCTGACATGGGACTCGGTCTTGAGTCACTGCGGGCAGCGTGACATGAACAAGCTAGGGAGAGCATCCAATGGCCAGCAGACCAAACGTCTCTTGTGTAATTACTCACATGCCGCACGTGATCCGGGGTTACAGCTGGTTCTATGTTGCAAACCGGTTTTATGGTCAAGCCCCAAACAGCTGCTCAGTTTGGCCGTATCTCCTTCGCAAGCAGGGCTCTGGTCACAGTGTTAGAGGAAGGAGCTCCTGCAATCAGACCCAAACTAGAATAGGCCACGTGCTCCTCTGGGTGTGCAGCACCCAGCACATCGGGGCCTGATCCTGAGGGAGGCCTCTGGGTGCTGCCGTAACACAAAGAATCACCATCATAATTATCACTAGTCCCACGTGTCTTTATTCTGTTATAAAAGCTCTACGTTTGAGACAGGGAACATGAACACCACTCTGAGGGCAGCAGCCACCAGATGGCACCCGACAAATAGCCTTCGTCTCGGTGTGGGAGCAGTGCACAATCTTGGATGAAAGAAAGGTTGTGTTGTTGTGAGTTTTGTGATGTGGTTTCTTTTGGGGAGCTGTGGCAAACAGCAAGGGAGTTTGTTCTCTGCTGTAATCACTCTAGCCAGAGCAAATTCTTGGGGCAGAGTTGTTTCCTGGGAACCAGGCATTGGTGTTGGGCTGAGGTTCCTGGCAGGGGGGTTTGTCTGGTGCCGTTTGTGACTCGCTCTGTTCTAGGACTGGTGTATCTAGACTACATCGCGAAAAGACCCCAACTCCCCATCACGGATTCCTCCTCCAATGGGACACCGCTCTGCAAGGCCCTGACGCCTGTAACCCACAATACCATGTGACTTCAGTGACAGTCACATACCACCTACAGTGTGCAGTGGAAGGGTTGTGGTTCTAGGCAGCAGTGGCTTGGGCCATTTGCAGAGGCCAGGGCGGACTAGCAAGCAGGGAAAGGGCCACAAAAGCACTGGCTCTAACTGGGGTAACAGCCCTGCAGGGCACGGACTCTAGTGTCAGGGGCACACAGACACACTTGCCACTGTGCCCTTCCAACACACCCTCGGCCCCTGCTAGTCACTGGGGCATCTCCCCTCCCCACAGCTCCTGCCAGGAACTGCCTGGGCCCTTCTGCCAGCCCTGCTGCTGCATGCCCGGAGTCCAGTGACTCTAGCCGGGTCCCCGGGCAGCCAGGAGCCTCGGCAGAGTTTAACCCCTTCCTGGCCCTGGGGATTAGCAGTGGGTGGGGGTCAGCAGGAGGAGCTGGGCGGGAAGCGCAGGGGAGGGGAAGATCACAGCGGCTCCTGCGATTCCCCAGACAGACACCGAGGGAAGGAGGAGCCGTCCTGGGGGTGGGATCGCTGCGAGCTCCCGCCGCCGCCTGGCTGCTGTTCCCCAGAGTCCGGAGGCAGGGAGGGCTGCGGAGCCGGAGGGGAGCGGGCCGGCCGCTGGAGTCTGACCCTGGGGGACGGGAAGTGCCAAGACCAGGGGCCATGCTGCGCTGTGCGCCTCGGAGTGCCCGGGAGCCCCAGCCAGCCTGACAGCCGGAGCGAGAGACCCCCCAAGGCGCAAGTCCCCGGGCAGGAGACACCACGGACAGCTCCTCGGGGCGCAGCGCGGGAGGGGTCCCGGGGGCGCAGCGCAGGAGGGGTCCCGGGGGGCGCAGGACAGGAGGAGTCCCAGGGCGCAGCGCAGGAGGGGTCCGGGGGCGCAGCGCGGGAGGGGTCCCGGGGGGCGCAGGGCAGGAAGAGTCCGGGGGGCGCAGGACAGGAGGGGTCCGGGGGGCGCAGGACAGGAGGGGTCCGGGGGGGGCAGGACAGGGGGGATCCGGGGGGCGCAGCGCAGGAGGGGTCCCGCCCGGGGGTCCCGGGGCACAGGTCTCGCAGTGCCCGGCCGGCAGCTCCTTCCCGGGGCTCGCTGGCAGCGGCCACCTCCCGGGAGCTAAGCGCACTCCGGCGGCTCGGCGCTCCGGGCAGCCCCATGGCGCCCCCGGGCTGGTGAGGGGCCGGCGGCTCCGGCTCCCCCGGCCGAGGAGATGGCCCTGGAGCGGGCTCTGCTGGCCGCCCGCCAGGGGGACGTGGACACCCTGAAGTCCCTGCAGGCGGAGGGGCTGCTGCAGCCGGGGCTCCGGGACCCGCTGGGCGCCTCGCCCGCTCACCACGCCGCCCGGGCCGGCAAACTCAACTGCCTGCGCTACCTGGTGGAGGAGGCGGCGCTGCGGGTCAGTAGCCGGGACCGCAACGGGGCCACCCCGGGCCACGACGCGGCGGCCACCGGCAACCTGGCCTGTCTCCAGTGGCTGCTGACCCAGGGAGGCTGCTGCGTTCAGGTGGGCACCGCGCGCGGCTTCCCTCCCCGGGGCCCCTGCGCCCAGCCCAGCCTCCGGGGTCCCTGGGGCCGTCTGCTGCGGGGGCCGGGGCCTGTCGCCTGGCAGGGCCCGGACCAGCTCCCGCCTGCACTGGGATGGGGCCGAGCTGTGCCGCTCCGGGCGGGCAGCCGCACTGGCAATGGCCCTGGCGCTCCTGGCCGCCCAGGGAGCTCTGGGATGGCCACAGACAAGGCGAGTGTAACACAAGCTGGATTAAGGGGAGCAGGGGGAGCAGGGCCCTCTCCTGCCCAGGCAGGCGGGGTGGAGACTTCCCCAGCTGGGGGTGTGTGTGTCTGGACAGGGGATTGTTCACCTTTGTCTCTGAGGAATGGGGTCGCCTGTGTCGGAGAAGCTGGTTTCCACAAATGCAAGAGGCCTCTGGCAGGATGGTCCCTTGCTGGCTTCCCTGCCCCCCCATCCGTAGCATCAAGTAGCTGTTTCCCCGGGGCCTGCTGTTGTGTCTGCCTGGGCAGAACACAGTTAGCTCCCTTGTGCGGGGCCTTGCCTGGAAGCTGACAACTCTCCACGGGTAGGAGAGCAGTGGGCTGAGTTTGGGGCCAGGGCCCCCCCCCACAGCCCCTTTGTGGCCTTGGGACAGTCACTTCCCCTCTCCAGGCCTCCACTTCCTTCCACCTGCCCCCAGGGCCTGTTGGTGAGCTGCTGCAAAGGTGCCGTCTACACTAGGAGAGCCCCTGGCCTTTGAGGGTGGCTGGAAGCCCTGCTGGGCTCTGCCAGGCTGTGTGCCATGTCTCCAGCCCCACGCATTGCTAAGGTGGGAGGATGGTCCTGCTCCTGAGGCCCCACATGCTGCCCTTCACTTTGGTGCTGGATTCCAGCCCTGACCTAGACAGAAGGATGGATGATGTCTGGGTGACGCATCGTCATCACTTGTATTTCTCAAAGCCCTGGGCCCAGGCAGAGACACAGCAGCGCAGGGCCGGGCCCAGGAGCCAAGGCAGCTAAAGGGTGGAGGGGAAGCGGAAGCGCAGAGAGGGAAGGGACCTGGTGCTGAGAGCCCCACAGTCTCTCTGTGTGGTGGCTGCACATAGGCATTGCTGGACGGCCTTATCTTCCTCGCCTGCCTGCTCCCTTCCAAGCAGGAATCCTGCTGCTCACTGGTGGTGCAGCCTGTCCTGTGGACCCACCGGACTGGTCCTAACAACCAGACATTTACCAGGGGCTGGTCATCATCTCCATAGCGCTTTACAAACAGTCACTCCTCACTCGCCACAAACACCCTCCAATCATTAATGCAGCAAATTCACCTTCCTCTTGTCTTGTCTGTGTGTTGTCCGGGAACAGATTGTGAGAGTCGCTGATTTATCTGTTTGCTGAAATTATTGAATTTCTTCAGCCACTAACTCTTGGGCTGCAGGTCCCTGACAACACGATATTAACGATTCACAATGGCAAATATGGGTGAAATCCTGCCCCTGCTGGACTCACTGGGACTTTAGCCATTGGCTTCACAGGTCAATGGGGTCAGGGTTTCCCCAGGGTTTGCAAAGTGCACATGGCTATGGAGCTCATGTCACTAACCGACAGCGTCAATTTCAAATTGTAATCTTCACCCTTCTCCTTGTGTGCGTTAATGCCACTGGCCTGCCCAGCGTGGTGCAAGCTGGGAACTGCCCATTTTACAATCCCCCACACAGCCTGGAACGAGCCGCCATCAGAGCATCGAGGGTTGATGCTAAGCAGCCGTTTTCGGTGGCCAATTGTGCTAAGAAAAGTCAGGGCCTCAAATGTTCACAAGAAATGGAGCCCGGTCTGGCTGAAAGGTGCTTTGCAGCATGAACACATACACAGGGGTCAATTTCCCTCTCTGCTCAGGTCTGGGAAGCCGCTGCAGTCAGTGTTGGCTCTGCTTGACAGAGCCGCGGAGGAAGGGCTGAGCTACCTGTCACGGTGTGTGGGGGAGACCAGGCCCTGCACCCCCGGCTTCCTGCGATTCACCAGGACTCTCAGCCAGCCAGTAACACAGAAGGTTTATTTAGACGACAGGAACACAGTCCAAAACAGGTCTTGCTAGTACAGACAACAGGCCCCCCCTCCCTTTAGTTAGGTCCATCTGGGGGCCCCAGAGAGGCCACAGCCCCGTTGGGAAGCTCAAGCCCCGTCGGGGGACCCCTCTCCATATTCCAGCCAGCTCCAAACTAAAAACTCCCTCCAGGCGACTCCTTTCTGGCCTTCCCCCGACTCCTCCCGCAGCCTTTGTGTCCTTTGTCCAGATTCCCAGGCAGAGGTGTTACCTGGCCTCCAACCCCCCTCCTGGGTTCTCAGGTCAATACTCCCCCTCAGTATTCAAAGAACACACCAAGAACAGTCCCACTTCATCACCCCACCCCACAGAGGGAGTCAGTGCCATAGCCAGGATAGAGCTCCCCAATCTCTGACTCCCAGGCCGGTGCTGAACTGTGGCTATGCCCGTTTACTGCTCACAGGACGGGGCTCAAGCTCTGTGGTGATCAGCAGTCCCCGCGCAGGGACCCATGCTTGGAGCCCGTTAACCTGCACCAGGGCCGCCCGGGGGTGGGGGGGCAAGGGGGGCAATTTGCCCCAGGCCCCGGGCCCCGCAAGGGCCCCCACGAGAATATAGTATTCTATAGTATTGAAACTTTTTTTTATGGAAGGGGCCCCCAAAATTGCTTTACCCCAGGCCCCCTGAATCCTCTGGGCGGCCCTGACCTGCATTGCCACTTTCCGGGCGCTTCCTATAGTGCAGGTGTGTCAGGAGAACGTGAGCCTTTGTGCCTGTCTGAAGCGAGGGGACAAATGATCAGTGTTGTGCCTGGGTCACACCCATTGGAAACCCCTTTAAATGCTGTGGGGAGGAGCTACTGATCAGACGTTGGAGAGGGGACGTCCCAGGCTGCCGCACTGGAAAGCCAGACCCGCACAGGGTTGGTTTCTGCAGCGCAGCCATGATATTCAGAGCCAGCTCCCAACTGTCCCAGGGTGATTGGATCGGACGCATCGCAGGGGCAGTCAGCCTGGACTGGGCCACAGACACAGTGAGGCCTGGCTGGGCCAAGGGGTAATGGGTTCTGCCAGCTGGTTAACAGTTGCCTCTGGGCTAAGGAGAAGGCTGTGTGTCTGCAAAGCCCCTCCTACACACCTAGCATTTCTCCCGTCTCCTGAGCCCTGACCGGGTCTCTCCCTAGCAGGCAGTTTCCCCTAGTGAATGAGTGTGTGTGAAGGCAGGTGTCACAGCGGGTGGCGGAGTGGGATGAATGGGGGTGGGGGTGGCAGAGTGGGTGACAGTGACAGGACAGGTGGCCCAGTGGGCGAGGCAGTGGGTGTGGGCGAGGGACTAGCTAGCACACGCAGCTAAAACACTAGTTTACAATTGGTGGCCGGGGTTCAAGTGGGGCTTAGGTCACACTCGAATGAATTTGGTCCCAAGCTGGTCTCCAGCAGGGATGTGTCCACACAGACGCAGTCTGCCGGGCCAGGCCGTCTCTACTCTGGAGAGGCCCCAGGCTGTGATCTCAGGGAGCTGCAAGAGAGAACATGAGTGTGGAGTTACACTCTCCTGCACTGTGAAGATCACTCAGGACTGGATCCAGCAGGACTTGCCCTGCCCACTCCTCCCCTCCAAACGTACACGATGAGTTACAAGTCCTGCTGTCTCCACTAGCCAGTCTGCTGGAGCATTGCAGACACTCTGTCTCCTCCAGTGCCCGGTGCCCCTTTCAGAGGCACCAGGTACCTCATCGAAATTGTGTAACACCTGAAATTCCCTGCAGTCTAATGATCTTCAGAAACCTTGCACTGGACCCAGAGGTGATTGGGAAGAATGTACTTGGCAATTCAGTGGCACTCGGGGCTGAATCTAGTTTTTACTCAGCTCGTATTGTATTTACATACCAGCGGGTCTTGCATATAAATGTTATTGACTTCAGCAGGTGTTTACTAGAGTCCAGACCTCAGGGTTTGGCCCTAGTATATGCAAGGATAAAACCAAATAAAGTTACTATTTCCTCTAGGAGTTCAGTATCCCCAAAGCATCCGGTGTGTGATTGCTGTGGCTGGGTTACTCAGCTTAAGCTCTGTTTGTTACTGTTCTTGTCAGTCATGCAGTCAAAGTTCAGTGATCAGATTAAACGCTGGCCACAAGGCTGGACGCAGTATTTCTGTGTGGCCCAGACATTGCTGAACTCCACTGAAACTAACGACAAGCACCCCAGATTCCTACCGCACGGCGAGCCAGGGGTCTGGAGGCAGGAAGGCTGAAATGTAAATGGTTCGTGCCTTCGGGCAGCACGCTGCATTCTGTCTGAGTGGTTCTCTCACGTGGTTCTGCAATCGGTGCAGACACTTGAGGGATAAGCTGCTTGCATGATGCAGGTTGAGAGGTGAAAACATGTGATGTTCCTGTGACTTAAAAAGCCATCTGGGGGGTGGGGAGAGATGATCAGGCTCAGCGCAATTAGGAGCCATCTTGGACGAATTCCACTTGCTGTTCTACATTGTCAGGAGCGCTGGTGACTGCAGTGGGGCTGTGCAGTAACCAAGCGACTGCAGGCCAAAGCAGCCAACAGGGCATTACTCTCCTGCTGTGGCCAGGCAGTCCAATGCCGGCAGGACCAATGGAGAGGTGGAATGCCGTTCCCGTTAATAGGCAGGTCAGTGCCCAGGAAGAACAATCAGCGAATTGTCCATTCCTGGGCAGAAGTATCTGTTAAGGGGATGACTGAACATAGACTCCCAAATGTGCTTTCAGTTTAAATGTAATACATTACTGGGCAGGAGGTCTTGAGTGTCAGTGGCTTGCACATACATTCCCGTGTAACTCAGAGGTGCTGGAGTCTCCAACGGTCTATATGTTGCTATTTTTTAAATAGCCCCTTTATTTTCACCTGGAGGTACTACAGCATGTGGAAATGACCCAGCTCATGTCTCAGCATTAATGGCTAAGTGCAGTATTGCCAACTCCCTACATTCAAGAATCATGAGTCAGGCTCCAGCGCTCACAAGGCCAGCTTTAAAATCATGAGATTTTAAAAGAATAATGTATGTTGGGTTATTGTTCTTTGTCTTCTGGTTTCTGGCCTTTATGGTGCACTCAGGGCACACATTCAAGTTTTACTCACCAGCCACGTGGGCTAGAAACTTCCTTTTTGTTAATGAAGGCTCAGACCAGGGGTCGGCAACCTTTCAGAAGTGGTGTGCCGAGTCTTCATTTATTCACTTTAATTTAAGGTTTCACGTGCCAGTCATACATTTTAATGTTTTTAGAAGGTCTCTTTCTATAAGTCTATAATATATAACTAAACTATTGTTGTATGTAAAGTAAATAAGGCTTTTAAAATGTTGAAGAAGCTTCATTTAAAATTAAATTAAAATGCAGAGCCCCCCAGACCGGTGGCCAGGACCCGGGCAGTGTGAGTGCCACTGAAAATCAGCTCAAGTGCCGCCTTCGGCACGCGTGCCATAGGTTGCCTACCCCTGGCTCAGACCCTCATGTAATCACCTGACTCCAGGAGCTGGGTCTTTAAGTAAAACACCCAATAGCATGAGACTTGCAATAAAATCACTTGAGTTGGCAACACTGCAAGATACACGGTTAAACACAGCAGAGAGAACTTATTTCATCCTTCCTGCTCTTGGATTTTGATGAGATGTAGTTGCCTGTGATCAATACATGAGGGCTTAGGAAAGGACAGGTGTTGTGGTAACGTGTGCAGGGAAGAGCTGTAGGGCCGGGGCCAGGCAATCTGAGCATGTGAATATGAAAAAGGTTCTTTATTGCCTAAGTTGTGGATAAGTCACTGTGCACACGTTACAGGGGCAACATCTCTCCTCTTGAGTATCTTAGTCCCCCTCCTCCCCTTCTCCTAGAGTTTGGGGTTCTAGATGCCCCAACAGCATTTCTTGCAAGGTCCTAGCTTGTTGTCAGAGTTTTGTAAGTCTCCCCAAAAGCACTAGGGTTATTGCACTCTGTGAAAAGTCACCAGGTGAGAAGCTGGAAGAATTAAGAGGCTCAGATGCTGGGGCAAAGCGAGTGTAAGGGTCTCAGCTCTGTTAGTAGTCATGGAACTTTCAACGCTGACTTTGTCCAACCAAGGCCTTGTTCGCAGAAGTGCGCCTCCACCGTGATAGAGCAGGCCTAGCGTTTGGCACAGATTCAAGGCTCCCTACCTGTCTGGCTCATTTCTTGTTTGAAGTTTCCCAGGAGATGGCTAAGGTCCCAGACCTAGTGTTGTACTGTGCTCTGATGCCCTGATTCCATCTCTCATTCACTGCGAGTAGCTCTTACGCATGCAAATAGACCCAGTGGGCCGAATATTCCAGTCTGACGGAGCTGGGAAGAGAGAGCAAAGGTCTCCTATCCTGAGGCCCTTCAGAAGCTGCTCTGTGGTTTGTCCCTGTATGGCTCAAAACAGCCCACGGTGATGCTCTGGTGCTGGGCTCACGGGACCACAGCCCTCACACCCAGCCCTGTATACTGATGGCTAAGGGCTCTGCGGGGTTCCTCTGTGTCCGGGAAGGTCATGGCGTTCTGTCTGGTGCAGCACAAAGGGATGAGAGGTGGGAGTTCAGAGTGTCTCACAATATCCAGTGTTTGCTTCTAGCCTGCACGTCGTCTCTCTGCGCCCCCAGGATTGGCACACTGGCATCCACGTTCCTCTGGATACCGGCTGCTTTGCTTTGTTTTGCTTTAATAGCTCAGTGCTGCTCCCTCTCCCCACCCCCATCGGTTCCCGTTTCATAGGCGGGGTCTCTCCTGCGGCTGTTCTTCCCTTCTGCATCTGAGAACTTGGTGCTACTGAAAGCCTCTCTTTGTCCCCAGAACTGGTGCAGCCTTCCCCACCCTGCCGTTGTGCCTGTCACACTCCAGGCCTCCTCTAGCCCTTGGCCTCTTGGCTGAGGCTCCCAAGATGGACGCCATTTCTTTCTTTAATCCCAGGTAGGGTGTGCGTGTGTGATGTGGACATAGGAACCCAGCTCAATCCCCTAACTCGTCTCACAGGGGCCACGTTACGCTTGGGGCAGGATCCCACTGCAGTTTCCCAGGTTTGCAGCCACTGATAAAACACTGCTGCTAACCAGGGCTGGAGCTTCTGCCACAGTTGCGTGCACCTGAGTGTGCCGTCCAGAAAACCTCACTGCCCACTCGCTGCAGTGTCACGAGGAGCGGATCGTAATAGGAACTGTCTTGTTTCGTTTCTGCAGGACACAGACAATTCCGGTGCCACTATCCTGCATCTCGCAGCCCGCTTTGGTCACCACGAAGTAATAGACTGGCTATTGCGATTTGGAGGCAGCGACCCGATGATAGCCACGGACACAGGAGCGTTACCTGTTCACTATGCTGCAGCCAAAGGAGATTTCCCTTCATTGCGACTTCTCTTAGGGCACTGTCCAAAGTAAGAGAGAATTTTGTTTTTAGGGGATGGATTTGCAGGGAGTTCAGTTGGCTGGTTTCTGCGCGTGTGTTTGTTGTGTCAGAATATCTAGAGCAATTATAGCATTTGGTTGTTCTTCAGCTTGTGCACAATAGAGATAACCCAAGTCTTGGGTTTATGGAGTCCACACGGCTAAAGCTGTAATTACAGCATTACTAACATTTCTCTAACTTTGCCCTCCCATCCTGTAGCGAAAATTAATGTCTGATCTGCTGGCTAGCAATGACTAGATCTTATGGCAAATTTGCAGATTCATATTAAGATTCCTCTTTTTATACATTTATACAATTTTCAGACACATGATACTGCCACTGCCCAGTATCAGGGGAGATGGATAGCTCAAGTGGTTTGAGTATTGGCTGCTAAACCCAGCCTTGTGAGTTCAATCCTTGAGGGGCCATTTAAGGATCTGGGGCAAAAATCCATCTGGGGATTGGCCCTGCTTTGAGCAGGGGGTTGGACTAGATACCTCCTGAGGTCCCTTCCAACCCTGATATTCTATGATTACAGCTAGTTTTATTTTTGTAAACCAAGCAAAGGGCTTTCTTACCCCAGGAAAGATTCCTTAGGATCCAATTCTAGAATCGAATTGAATTTTCCTTAGATTGTGAATTCCTCAGTGCCAAGACTGTTTGGAAAGCACCTAAAACATAGCAGGCATTGCTGAAAATAAATACTAACAAGAACATAGTAGCAAATTTAAATATTAACTTCAGATTCCAAGTTGTATGAGTTTGGGGACTGTTGTGTGAATAATGAATATCCTGCAATACCTGGATTGCTAAATCCATAGGTGCTGATTCTCCACTCCATGGGACCTGGCTGTAGTCACTTACACCTGTGCAAACTGCGTGTAAAACGCCACCAGAGCAGAATCCTTTCCACAGGTGCCAGGCAGTGGAGAATCTGGCCCATAGTGTGTCTTGCACTGGCAATTACATTACAATCCTTTTGCCTCTCTTTAGTCCTTTCTTCTACAAGTGGCAGGATACTGTGTAAAGTGCTTGCTGAACGGTGTGTCGTGTCTTCTGCCCTAGGGTCCCATCCTGCCAACGCTGGTGCAGGTGAGCGACTCTATTCACAGGACTTCCTTAGCGAGAGAATAAAGTTACTCACCCGCCTAAGTCTTCGCAGCATCTGGCCCTAGTGAGGGAGAAATGGCTCATCTGGCTTGGATACAACAACGCCATCCAACAAACAGTCGGCACAGGGCCTGCTTCGGCTGCTAAAAGAATTGTTCTCATTTGTAAAACCTGGGCTTGCTAACAACATGACAGCTTTATCACAGTGGGAAGTCAAACCTCCGTTCTTTATTATCCCAGTAACAAAGGGCAAGAGGCTGGATTTTCACTTTTGATGGAAATATTGCTCCCTCTTGCAGGTGGGGCTGGGGAGGATTTGTTCCATGCGCTTTTGGAACTGGGCGATAACACAGTTGCCTTTGTCCAGGCTATAGTTATGTAAATGGATTAGGCTGCCCTGCAGGAGAAATAAGGCTGTTCAAATGTGTGGAAAGACAAGCTTCCGCCTTGTTTAAGGAATGTAGGCTTGTGAGAGGGCTGTGGACGTCAAGGCCCCTGTGTGTTTTCAGATGACACGTTCTGTGCATGGTAAAATCCGGGAGTACTGGGGTACTTGTCATTGGTTATTACAGAGTAACCTCCGAATTCCAGGATGTTCGGAAAACAAACCAGTTCCTGGGCCAGTGATAGCCAGCACGGCTGGTGATGGCCTAGCATGGCCATTCCATTCCAACTCCTGCTTTCTGCTGCTTAGAACTTGCCCAGATCCAAGCTCTCAATCAAACCCCGTGATGTTGTCAGAAATTTGGGGCAAACTCACTGTTGACATGAGTGTGGCTCTGGTGACTTCCAGGGAGCTATGCCCATGTGTGCTGGTGTGTGTGTGTGTGTGTGTGTGTTTGTGTGTGAAACCCATCCTTGTGTAGAGACAGCACGAAATGTAGACAAGCCGTAAATTCTACCTAAGCCCTATAACGATGTCCAGACCCAGGACTGGCCCTCCACACAGGGGGGTGGAATTTCACCTGTGCTGATAATCTCTGTTCTCTGACCATGACCCTGTCTCTGGGTTTAATGCTCCCACCTGGTGATTAAAACACTTAGACGGCTGTCCCCAAAATAGCTGCATTCTCTTTGCAGCTGGGAATGGGGGTCCCAGCTCTTGACTGGGACCCTGTACAAGTTCCCCCGTAGCCTGCTGGATGTGGAGCCAAAATGCTAGAAGGTCAACAAAGAGCAAATATAAAATGATCAGGGGTGAGAAAAGCAGCTCACTCAAACATCACGGATCTGTGCGCCGCAGATTACAAAACTTCTAATCTTATTTTCCGTGATGGGCCCGAGGACAGGGCTATAAATACCCTGCAGCTCTTTGGTAATTAACGTTCACTTACACGGGGACTTTTCACAGGAAGATTCTTAACAAAGTCTTAACACACTTTTGACAAAATGGAACAGAATCAAATCCTCAGTAATGACAACATCCAAAATGCAGCCACCTCTGGGCCCTTNTTCATCAGCTGGCAACGCACACTCCAGATCCATTGGAGAGGGATGCCAAAGCTGGTTAAATCTACCCAGTTTTCCCACAGCAACATACAAATGCATTCGAGGTCTTGGCCAAAGCCAGTCTGCAAATCTAGGCTCAGGATGGCTTTCAACTGGCGCCCAATCACTGTCCAAAGAGAAGCGGAGCATTAACTAGTGGGGTTGGCTGGGAACTGCGTGATGATGACCCCTAGCACTGACTGGAGGTCTGAGAGCACCCACGAGTCAGGCTTCACAGGCGTGTCAGCGATCGCTAGCTGCATTGGTCAAGGTGAAGGCCAGGGCAGGAGCAGGATACCCTGGGATGCCCAGGGACACAAAACCCAACCCTTCCCTATCGCTGGTAGCAAACAGAACCGTTCTTTGCTTGTGAGATGGCTGCGTTAGAAATACAGATAGACAGACTAGACTGTCTCTGTTTCTTGATAGGCATTTCTGTGGTACTCAGCAGCAGCCTTAACTCTGCCCCTGTATCCCCACCCACCTTCCACCAGTGGGTCTCTGTGTGTGTTGGGGAGGGGTCAGGATGACCCTTGTGCCACGCTGGACAGGGGCTGCCACGTTTGTCAGCAGATGTTCCCCAGCTGATGGGCAGTGCAATGCCCAGGACTTAGACACGGCGGGCAGAGGGGCCCTGGACTCAGCATCTCTACCCCTTCAGATTGCAGCCCGTAGGTGATGAAAGCAGCATGTTGGAAGGCTGCTAAGCAGGGCACAGACACCCCAGCCCCATCCTCCCTCCCTGATGGACAGGCCGGCAGACGTTCCATAGCCCATGGAGCCCAGAACGGCCCCCGCCTGCATTTCCCATGGGGATGGAGAGAGCTGCTGCAAGGGACCAGTGGAGATTGATGGGACGTGAACTCGAGCAAGGAGAGCTGGCTGGGCAGCCAGTTGCCAGCAGAGCGGGAGGAACATGCCTCCTGCAGGAGCGTTTGGAGGGGAAACCCTCCTCCTCTGCCGGTTCATTTAAAACCCATCCCGGGAGCGTTCGAAGTGGGGAATTTGCAGGGGAAGGGGGTTGTGTTGTGAAATATTTTGAAACCTGACATGGATTTTGGGTGGGGTTGTGAGCGAAAGGCTCCTGCCCCAGCCCTCTGTGAGGCCCCAGTCCAAGCAGGAGAGTCAGCCCCCCGGGTAGTGGGCGGGAGGTGGAAAGTGTAGGGAGGCGTGAGCCTGCTAGCACTGGGGAGCATTGCCTTATGTTTGGGGGCTGGCTGGGTCTCAGCGTGTTCAGTGCTGCCCAGCGCCACCCCCCAGTCCCCAGCCCTAGAGAAATGGGCCCTTAGAATAAAAGGCCCAAATGTGGAAAACACATGAGCTCCTTTTGCTGCCCAAGCTGTATCTTGTGGGGTGGGAGCTTTGATTTCAATTTCTGGGGTGGTTGTATCACTGCAGGCTGGATACCAGATCTGGCCTGGCCTGGCCTCTGTTCCTTGCGTGGCTGCGGGAAGGACGGGAGTTTCTGCCCTAGGCAGAAGCATGGACAATAACAAATCTAACCCCCCACATCCAGAATTGTCTGTTCTGGGTTTACCCAGGGCCGGCGCTTCCATTAGGCGACCTAGGCGGTCGCCTAGGGCGCTGCTATTTTGGGGGCGCCTGCGCCCCCGCCGCCCGTAAAAATTTGGGGGCGGGACCTTCCGCCGCCGCTGTTGGGGGCGGGATTTCGGGGGCGGGACCTTCCGCCGCCTAGGGCGCCGGCAAAGCTGGCGCCGCTACTGGGTTTACCCCAAAAGCAGTGAGGCGAGAAGGGGATATTCGTGGCTAGGAGAGAGAAGCATGGCAGGGCTTTGGCTTCTGAGAGCAGAGGCAGGTGTCTGATGATAGCCCCAGAGTTATCGGTTATTCAGGCTGAATGTGAGAATTGCGGCTAGACATGCTCCCCATTTCACAGGGAAGAGATGAATCTGAACATCATTTGGGTGTCACTCCAGCCCGGCCCTGTGATCGCGGCTGTAGGGGCAGCAGGAACTTTCACAAGAACGGAGGGAATTCTCCAAGGGCTGGGTAAGAAATAGTTACCACTGGCAGATTTCACAGCTGCTCTCTCAAAGGGACGTCGTCATTCAGCCTCGCATGCCACTGCAGAAGCTTTTGAGAGCTGTGTGTCCACCTCTGGTAGTGCTCAGGCAGCAGGACCCTTGGGGGTGCAGCAGCTGGCGTGGGGGGGCTCAGAATGCTTGAAACCTTGGGTCTGGGGCTGTGAGGTGATCACAGCACTAGCTAGGCCAGGAGAGGATTCTGCCTGGCTAGGGGGAGTTTAAATAGCCAGGCTCTATGGAAAGCCAAGATAGCAAATGTAAAAATAGCCCACACCCTTTAAATGCCAACTCCACACAACAGGGCTTCCCACAGCCAGGTCTAATCTGTGCCTCCTATCAGCCAAGCCCCAGAGCACCCCTGTCCCACTGCTCCCAGGCTCTGCCCCTCCTGGAAAGCTGCCTGCTGCCCCCCGCTAGCTAGCAGAATGCAGTGGCTTTTGAAGAGATGCTTTAAGCTGCTGGAGCCTGGTTGGGTCTCTTCTCCCCAGCAGATCACTACAGCAAGCCTGACTCTGGAAACTGTGCTCAGCCCTGGGCCTGCCTGCCAACGTGACAGGAGCATGCTGGACTCCCTGGGGTTTAGCTGCATCTGACTCTGACTCCATTCTGCGGAGCGTACCCCTGCTGCGGAAGAATAAAAATCAAAAGCTCCAGTCCAGAGCCATGCTGAGGCCCCTCCAGTGTTTCCATTAGGAAGTGCTGGCAGCGCCACGTTGCACAAGTCTCATGAGGGGTTTGATAGCATGGGCTCGCTAAGGCCACTTTTTACATACGCCGGCGGGAAGAACCGAGATCTAATGAGAACGACGCGTCTGCTGGCTTGAAGCTGACCCGTTCGTTGATGACAGATGACTGGTGAGACGGCTGTTCTAGAACCCCTGGGCATTGTCCTCCCGCACATGGATTCGGTGTAAAGGCTCTTACACAGTTATGGAGCCTAGCCACTGAGTCACTAAAGTATTTACGGAGGTTGGGAAATGAACTAGGTGATGGGCCAGAGCCGTCCTCTGGCCCTGGTGACACACCACTTGGTGTTTGCAGAATCTCATCGCTAACGGGCCTGCACTGGGTGTGATTGTTATGGAGCAAAAGGAACACAAAGGAATATCAGAAGGTTGGTTAGACAATCACCAGAGCACGTTCCTTGAGAAGGCAGAGTCTCTGGACTGTCCTGGGTGGTTTTGCAAATTTTGCTGTCTATTATATAAATCACGACGCTGTTTGTACAAACAAAGGAAAGGGTCAAAATATTTTTCTCTTTTAAATGAAAAACAAAATGTGGTTTTAATGTTTCCACCCCACGAATTGGCTATTACAGCTGGAGAGCTTGAAGTTAAGATCAAAAGGGAATTTACCCTGATTGCTTTCCCATAAGCAGCAGCCTTTCCTTTGTGTATATTTTATATCCTTAATTTAAAATCTTAACCGATTATTGTAGTAACCATGGCAATTGCTCTCACACGCCATCACTGCTTTGGGACCAATATGTGTTCAGGTGACAACTTTCACAGAAGACACACTCCTGGGGCAGACACGGACTGCAAGGCCTTATGCAATATCTATGCACATTTCCGTGGCTGCACTGAACTAGCGGCATGCAGCTCAGGTATGTCCTGCAATCCACTGATTTGAGAGCAGCACAACAGCAGCTGCTGCTAATTCATTGACCTGAATATTCTCCAGATTCCAGCTATAGTCAGCTCCCGTGGGGGCTGGAAATGGGGTCAGCGTGCAAACGTATCTGAACAAGTAGTGTCCTGACTATGCCCAGGCTATTGTGGGAGCATCATAACAAGCGTGACTTGCACAAATGCACCCTGTGCCCTTTACTTTTACATACTGTCTCCAGCACAGGAAATCAGACCCTTCCCAGCAGATTAATCCATACAGGTAAATACAAGTCAACTAAGTGGATTACAGGTACCATCTGTGGCTGTGACAATGCAGAGCATGGGGAGGGTACACTGTGCAGATTCCAGGCGAAATGCCTGAGCCCAGACAGACGAGGGAGCGAGCTAGGGGACTCCAGACATGGTACCCTCGTTAGGGAAAGGACAAAGCAACGCAGATGAGCTGTAAAGAGTCAGGGGGTCCATTAGGGGCAGGGAGGTTGTTCCAGACCAAACTCACAAACTATAAATGGGAAGCTCAGCAGTGGAATGGTTGACTATCCATTTAGTGAGACTCCCAGTAGAATCCATGCAAGTGAAATGGCAAAAAAAACCCAGTTATCAGTGGGAAAAGACTTCACAGCCCCCCGCTCAACTCACTGAAGAGAAGAAGGGTCCCTGAGTTTTGCTAAGTAGGCTCTTAATTAAGCATGTCTTAGTCACAGCCCTTTTACATTTAATTTTATGCTTCTCCTGCAGTTACTTTTGCTGTGAGCACCTGCCGCCTTTAGTTAAGAAATCCCATTAATTATTTACTCCTGCGCTCATAGTCCCTTCTGCTAACTGCCCGATGGGAGGCTCCATTACAACCCTTGAAATTCTATCTCTGGGAGGCGCAACACCAGCCAACAGGCAGGATGCAGCAGTAACAGTTCAAATGGGGAGGAACGACAGTGGGTTTGTATCTATATTGCAGACAAAAGCTCTACTGAAAGACCATGAAAGGTTGCAAAGTTAAGCACTCAGAAGCTAGGAAATGCCAGAATTAAGGCTCCTTTTTGCACTTGAGGTAATCAGTGACTGGTAGTAGTAGAAGGTTTTTATCTTCTCTGTGGACCAGTCACGAGAGGGCGATGAGCCGTACCATTTGCCAGGCAGCAGAGGAATGTTGGGCCTCAGGAATCCTAGATTCCATTCCATGTTCTGGGCAGGAGTGTTCCCTAGTGGCTACAGACCCTTTTGCCCCCTCATTCTCCCACCCCACTCACACACACCCTGACTCCTGCCCCCTCCAGCTTGTTCCCGTGCCCCACCACCTGGCCTTGCCCCTGCCCCCACCTTCTACAGTCACGTCAGATTACTTCCTCCTCCTCCTCCATGCTGTCTGAGCTTTTGTGAACTGATTTTCAGAGCTCAGAACCTGGCCAACTTTGGTGGATTTTTACAGGGACAGGACAGGAGCCTTCCTGAACACAGGGTAATAGCCTGTGCTCACCCCCCGCCCCGCTGCTTTTCAAGCGCCTGTTCTAGAACATGAAGCTCCTCAGCAAAACGGCTGTAAGAATTTTTTAACCTTGACCCAAACCCCATATTTTTCCTTTATTTTGTTTTTCACAGAATCATAGAAGTGCAGGGACCTCGAGAGGTCATCTAGTCCAGTCCTCTGTACTCAAGGCAGGACATGGACATGGCTGGACTGATTTTGCTGAAATTTACCCCAAAAAGTCAGCTTGAGGCAGACGCCTGGTCTGGAAAATTTCAGCCCAAATCGTTATAGTGCGACAAAGTCATAAGCAACTGAAACAGGCATTTCTAATGGAAAGTGTTGGGCAATCTAACTACGCTAACAGAATGTTAGGAACCATTAGGAAGAAGATAGATAAGAAGACAGAAAATATCATAATGCCATTCTATAAATCCATGGTACGCCCACACCTTGGATACTGCCTGCAGTTCTGGTCACCCCATCTCAAAAAAGATATATTCAAATTGGAAAAAGCACAGAGCAGGGCCCCAAAGGTGACTGAGGGTCTGGAACAGCTTCAGTGGGAGGAGAGATTAATAAGACTGGGACCGTTCAGCTTGGGAAGGAGACGACTGAGGGAGGATATGATAGAGGGCTATAAAATCATGACTGGTGCGGAGAAAGTGAACAGGGAAGTGTTAGCTACCCCTTCACATAACATGAGAACCAGGGGTCACCCAATGAGATGAATAGGCAGCAGGTTTAAAATAAACTTCAGGAAGTGCTTCTTCACAATGCACAGCCAGCCTCTGGCCAGGGAATGTTGTGAAAGTATACGCAAAAGTACAACTTGGTTCAAAACCGAACTAGATAAGTCCATGGAGGATAGGTCCTCCAACGGCTATTAGCCGAGCTGGTGAGGTACGCAACCCCACGTGCTGGGTGCCCCTGAGGCTACCCTACAGCGTATGTCGGCAGAACTTATGTCGCTCAGGGGGGTGAATAAATCACCCCCCGGAGTGATGTAAGTTACACCGACACAAGTGCTTGTGTGGACAGAGCTTCTCCCACTGACACAGCTACCACTGCTCGTTGGGGGTGGAGTCATTAAGTCGACGGGAGAGCTGCTGATCGTTCAGAGAAGCACCCAGGCTCTGGGATGTTCTGAATGATTCTTTACGGTGTGCCGATGGCTAGCGCGAGTGTGTGGGACTCCCCGCCCCTCCGAGTGTCTGTTGCACCAGCAGACGGGGGCTCTACGGCCAAGCCACCATAGCCCGCAGGACAATAGTTGGTGGTGGGGGGTCTGGCTTTTCATGTCTCATTCGCCAGGGTCGAGTGAGATGCTATGGGGGGGATGGGCACGAGCCAGCAGGCTGCTGGGCCAGCCCAGAAATGCTGGCTTCATGATCTTTGCTCTGAGAAAGCCAATCCCTTGGGCACAGACTGAGTTACCAGGAGAGTCTCCTTTTGCTGGGCTGCTGGTGCCACCTTTCCCTCTGCCTCCTGGCACAAGGGGAAGCATTCCCAACAAGCGCTCCCTGGCCCTCTGAGCAATGGCTGGTTTCCAGCACTTGGCATACGGCTGAGCTCAGGTGCCAGAGTTCCTGGGTGCAAGGTGGACCTGATGGCCTCTCTGGCCTCACCTGCTGACACAGGTGCCAATGAGCTGTCGGCCCCTGATATTTCTAACGAATCCTTCACTACAGGTGCCTGCTGCTAAGTACAAAGCCAACACATTGAACCCCGAAAAGGACTAAAGCTTCCAGCTGCCTCTGCCCCAGACTGCGGTGCTCAGAGCAGGACCAGTCTGATCCCGCCCTCTCTCTGCTGCGTTATTTCTGTGCTGGGGAGACAATATTCTAGGGCTGCTTATTTCAGCAAACAATAAGACGTAAAGACCCCTAGCTTTGCTTTTGGGGACATTAGCCAGCTCCCGCCCACATGCTGTCCCCAAGCTGGGGCCAGCCTGAAGAATGCATTCATCTTTAACGATTAAATGAATTTAATTAGTATTATTAGCAACAGTAATTTAAGTTATTAATAGGCTGCCGCGCTCCGGCCGTTACCAGGTTAGTTCCGTTAAGTCTCAGGACGCTCGATGGAGCACTCTCGATTTGGGCCTGCTAAGCCTGCCCCTAATCTGCATACTTTAAACCTGCTCACTGCCACAGGCTCAAGCTGCAGGCTTTGTCTCGTTAATTCTTAATCAGCTTGGCTAGTGGCCATCCCTGGGAACAAGGGGCATTGTTTGTTGTAATCACTATGGTAACCAGCGGCAGCTAACCTGTAGTAAGCTAACGCAGATGGAAGGAGGGCCAGGGCTGGCTCTCCTTCGTCCATGTGCTCCTGCGGTCTGGGGGGGGACACGGCACACCCCCCCGGCACAGGATAAGCCGTGATTATTTGTAGGCGAATCCGGTGCAATCCTCTGCCCCTCCCCTCCTTTAACTCCCTGCTCCCTGCCTCTCCTCAGCTGGGAATCTTCCCCTGCCTCCTCACTATGTAGCATCTCCCTTGGGCTTTGCTCCCCCTTAGGGCTGAGATACAACTAGGCAAAAAGCCAGGAAAATCCGGGGAGCAGCGTGAGGGCGGGAAGGGCTTATCAGCAGCCTGGGGTGACAGTAGGACAAGGGGTAGTGGCCTGAGCGAAGGAAGGGAAAGTTTAGGGACAAAGCTCTCTGCCGCACAG
Organism: Platysternon megacephalum; assembly: GCA_003942145.1. Classification (NCBI taxonomy): domain Eukaryota; kingdom Metazoa; phylum Chordata; order Testudines; family Platysternidae; genus Platysternon; species Platysternon megacephalum. Next base: position 1,608,801 of record QXTE01000014.1, on the reverse strand, counting down.
GAGAGAGGCTGCACGCACGACCTGGGCAGCAGCAGCATGAGTCCCGCACAGAGTGGCCTGGCTTGTATCTGAACAGGCACAGCATGAGCAGCAGGCTTCTTGCACACCCTGGCCATGAGCCAGGGGCCTGTCCGGGGATCGTGGCCTCAGAGGTTGTCTCAGTGCAGGCCGGAGGTGGCTGGGCAGCCCCCGGTGCTGGGCATGGCATTTCTCAGCCTCCCACGCTGGGTTGGCGGAGGCAGCGTAGCACCAAGTGCTGCATGAAAACAGAGAAAACGGTGCCAGGCTCCGTGATGCCCACTGGATTCCCTTTGCTCCTGGACACGTGGGGTGGAAAGAGCTGGAGCTGCCCTTACAAGACCCCTACGAGGGTGACATTCACCCCCATGCAGAGGGACAGGACAAACCTGCACCACTTCAGACCTGTTCCAGTGGGAGTGGGGTGATGCCTAGGCCTGGGGACCGCTCCCCGGAGAGCTGTCTCTTTAAGGTAACAGTAAACCCTCCCCAGCACTCCAGCTGCAGTGAGGTAGCCCTAGCGCACCGGTGCCAGGGCAGCGCGTCTTTCGGGGGGGGGCTCGAACCGCAGACATGCAGCTCCACAGCTGAGAATGGCGCTGCCCGTTACTGTGTCTGTTGCAGCTTTGAGGCTGCTGCTTGTCTCACTGTCGTCTCCTGGAGCTGGTGCAGAACAAGCTGCGCTCTGCCTGTGGCTAGGGCAACGCCTGCCCAGGTTTGCCCCCGTGTTTCTAGCAGCCCGCAGCCACTTTAGAGCGACTGTAGCTATCGAAACCCCAGCACAATGGAGCAGGTCCCCTAAGCAATGATTTACAGCAGTTTGTTAGCCTGGCAGCAGGCACAGGGCTGGACATTGTGCAGCAGGTTCTTTCGGCTCTGGAGGGCTTGGTGCACTGAGGAGATACGGCTTATCTGAATGGCAGCAGGGCCCCTGCTGGGCTGAGAGAATAGGAGCCCCCAGTGGAGCGTGCTCTGAAATGCCCGAGTGTGATCAGCACTCAGAGCTGCGCATTCACCCACAGGGACAGCGAGTTCCAGGCATTCCTGGGCAGCGCCAGCTCCTCGCAGGGGCATTGGCACATTTCGTCCCAGACGTAAAGTTGCCACTTGCAGCAAATGCAGTGTCGGGGTTTCAGTTTCCCCAGCAGTCAGTGCCGGGGCGCCTTTCAGCCAGGCCTGGGAAGGAGAGGAAAGGCCCTTCCCCATTTGCTAAAACTTGGGTCATATTCCAGCCCATCCCCCGTAGTTTTGCTGGAGTTGTTTTTTAGCCTGGAGTCTGTGCAGTGGAGCGCAGGGTTTGTACTTCAGATAACGGCTTGGCCCCTTCCGTGTCCCGCTGGGCAGTGGGACCCGAGCAGTGTGCGCCGTGTGCCCTTTGCACCCGAGCCCTTCCCAGCATCTCAACTGGACAGTCCTCAAGCCCTTCTGGCTCTTGCGCCTGGATTGCTCCCATTCTGCCCATGGGGAAATGGCAAACCTGAGCACGCTCACAACCAGCCCCAGCAAATGCCTGGCACTTTATTAGGAGACCACAACACGTGATATTAGCGCTCCAGGGCCAGGTTCTGCTGTCACTGCCCCCGGTGTCAATCAGGAGTAACCACGCTGAAGGCAAAGGAATTGCACCAGAGGCAAACCGGCAGCAGGTCAGAGCCAGGCCCTGTGCAGGTTCACTTAACACTGACCGTGACCCACCCAGCTCCCCCGAGAGGTGGCCACACCGGGTGCAGGTCTGAATGATGGTGGGTTTAGCACAGACTTTCAGTGCTGCCTGGGTATTCTCCCATGGGCAGACCAAACAAATGTACGAGAGAGCTACAAAACCCAGCAGCTGGTGCAGAGACAATCCGGAGGCCACTGGCATATGGCAAAGCAGTTTACTCACACATTCAATACGCTGATAGTCCCCAATCATAGGCTGCATTAAGCAAAACTGAACCTGCACAGATTAACCCATTCTAGATTACTTGGGAATTGGCAATTATGGATTTAAAATGTGCCCGTTCACACGATTAGCAGCTAATCTGGTCAAGTGCCATTAGTGGTGAGTTAATTAACAGATTTAAAATGTTAAAAAACAGAAGAGCACTTAAGTGCTACCAACATCTGGGTCCTTTGTGTGCACGTCCATATGCCTGCTGCTCTGGCAGCACTGGCCAGGAAGCCTACGGCAGGAGTGGGTGTGTGCACGGGGTGGCAGGAGCTGTGGTACCATGCAGGGGCAGTGGTGGGCATGGGGTGGCAGTGTGTGGGGGTGGCAGGAACTGTGGTACCATGCAGGGGTGGCGGTGGGCATGGCAAGGCAGTGGGCACGGGGTGGCAGGAGCTGTGGTACCATGCAGGGGCGGCGGTGGGCATGGCAAGGCAGTGGGCACGGCGTGGCAGGAGCTGTGGTACCATGCAGGGGCGGTGGTGGGCACGGGGTGGCAGTGTGTGGGGGTGGCAGGAGCTGTGGTACCATGCAGGGGCGGCGGTGGGCATGGCAAGGCAGTGGGCACGGGGTGGCAGGAGCTGTGGTACCATGCAGGGGCGGCAGGGCATGGCAAGGCAGTGGTGTGTATGCTGCAGTTTGAAGGGAGAGACATTCCACTGGGGCTGTGACGAGGTTGGCCTGCGTTTCCTTTCCTGAAAAGAGCTGAATTACATGGGCCAAGTCAGTGCATCTTCTCAGCATTCATTGACCCGCTGTATGGTGGATTCTGGCCCATGATGCCTAGTTGCTTTCTGCGTCCAGCGCTTCCAGCTGTTTCACTGGAAGGACCCCAGCAGAACCTCAGGCTGGCCCTGGGTGCCAGAAGCCAGTGCCTTGTCTCAGAGCAAGCAGCCCTGGGGGGCTGGGGGCGGGGTGTTGAGCAGAATATCCAATATTGATTGATTGCAAAGGGCTGGTTCCAGCCTCCCTGGACATGTCCCCACCTGCCCAGCCAGAGAGGATACGAGACCCCGCACCTCCCCCTAGCTCCCCACCCATGGAAGCAGTGACTGTGTGCTCCCCACGGGTCCCCCGAGCCCTGGGTCCAGGGCAGCCGCTGCACCTCAGAACCCCCAGCTCTGGCTCTGAGCCAGTTTGCCAGAGCACCCTGTGTTTGCCCTCCTAAGGAATGAGCCGTGCCCAGATGCCCTTGCTGCTCAGCGGGTCGATTCTGGGTGCTGCGTAAGGGAGAATGGGCAGGACCAGGGGCGATGTGAGCGGCCATGTGTAGCTGTGGGAAGCAGCTGCAGCGCTCAACTCTCCGCCCCGGCAGGGTCTGTCTGCACTGCAGAGCCCGGGGCCCCCGAGCCAAGGACCAGAGCCACCCTACGAAATAACGCTGGAGCTGCTGTGTCCACACGGGTACTGCGCTCACTCCGGGTGGCACATCCCAGGGCCCTTTGCACTGCCACACGCTGAGCCCGGCTATGAATCGCTGGGCACACGGGGGGGGCTGTGGACACCGGAGCGCTAGCAGCACACGAGAGGCACTAGCCTGGGCCCACCCGGCCGCGTGGGGGTGGTAGCAGCGGACGAGTTGTGCCTGTACCCCTGACCAGCCCCATGGCACTCAGGAGAAGGGGTTTGGGGTGTGGATGGGACACCAGGCAGGGGTGACCCCGGTTAACTGTGCCGTGCAGACAAGCCCGGAGGGTGGGGAGCCCCGCTGAGAGCCAGCTGCAGCTCCCTGCAGAGCGTGAGCCCCAAGGGCGCTGGAACAATGTGGGGGGGGGGGTGCTGAGAGCCCTTGAACCGAACTGCAAACCCTGTGTGTGATGGACCCACCGCCAGCCACCCCTAGTGCCCGCACCCCTGGGCAGTGCTCAGGTGGGGGGCGGGGAAGGGCCCAGAGAAGCATCGAGTTCCTCTGAGCCTCCCCTCCTGGAGAGAAGGGAGCGGTGCTGTCATCGGGGCGGGGGGACAGGTACAGCCAGAGCAATGGGGTGACACTGGAACAGGACGAGGCTGTCTGGGGGCAGAGCTAATCTCACCCTCAGCCCCAGGCAAAGCTGCCACTGACACCGGGGACGGGGGAGAAGGGAGCGAGCGAGGCAGAGAGGGGACGTGGCTGTGGTCCAGTCTCCCAAGGGGACCATGGGCACTCCATGCCTGAGCACACCAGGCTGCGGGGGGCCCTGAGGTGCTCGCACTCAGGGTGTGAGAGCCACAGGCCCGGGGGTGCTGATGTGTTTTGCGCCCAGGGACTGGCCAGGCACCCACTTGGGGCAGCTCCGGCCCGAGGCAGCTTTGGCACCAGCTCTCTCAGGACACTGCGGGGAGCCTGGAGGCCTGCACGGGGGGGCATGGCACTGGGGGCTGTGCTGCCATAGACAGCAGGGGTCAGCTCCTGCCTCAGAGCCCGTACCCGATACTGGCTATCCAGGGCCCTGGGCCGGCCCGTTAGCTTCCTGCAGCTGAATAACGGGGGGGCAGCAGCCTTGCGACCAACTCAGAGGGAGAGAGGGCGCCCCAGGCGTTTGGGCGGGTGGCTGTGTGGAGAGCACACCCAGCCTCAGCCCTTCTCACAGTTACAGGGATCAATTATTAAGGTGCCTGGGATCTTTTGGATAACAGAGCAGAGTATTTATTGCTCTTCCTTCTTAAAATATTCAACAGGTTTTTATTGAGGGCTTAATAACCCAGCTCCCCGCGGCAGGCCCCAGAGCCAGCGTATTCTGGTGCCGGATGAGCTGGGGGCTCTGTAGAGACGCTGGTTTCTAACTGGCAGCCTCCCGGATGTGGTCCTAGCTGGCTGTCACGTGCAGTGTGCGTGGCACTTGGGCTGATCGGAGCTAGCACCAGTCGCTGCCTGAAATCCAGCACCGTCCGGCTAGGAAATGAGTCTGGGCTCTGGGTGCAGATCCCCGCACCCGCGAAAACACCATCCCTGTGGGGCAGGGGCCGCGGGTGGCAGAGCGCCCTGGATACCTGGAACTGCCGGAGGCACCCCCTGTGCAGGGGCCCTGGCTGATCAGGAGGGCGGTTATGGGTGAAGCTTGTGATGTTGCTGCCCACTCAGCCTGTGCTGGCGCCCACTGCCTGCCGCGGGTTTATCCTGAGCAGGCCACGGTCCCCTCTGGAGCTGTTCGCAGCCTGGCATGCGTCCCGGCCTGCTCTCTCTCAGCCCATGCAGAGTGCATGGCAGTGACCCAGCGACTGGCTGCTTCTCTCTCTTCATCCACCCAGTTCCCTTCCCACCTGCCATTCCTGCACCGACATCACGTGCTCGCTCTCTGGCTCCTGGGAACCCTGGACCAGACTGGTCCCTGATGTAACACCAAAGGCCCTAAAATAGACCCCTACCAACAAGCAGTGGCTCAGTGGTCAGAACTAGGGCTGAAGCGGAAATCACCAAACTGCTGTTCCCTGGCTCTGGGGGAGCAGTCGCCTCCTGCCCCTCCCTCCCCCCCAGACATGGGTCAGGTTTTCTCGCTTTGTGCTGTGTCTCTACGAGCTCAGTAGCAGTGCCAGGCCCCCTCCCTGGCAGGATGGGCTTCGCCTAATCCTTGTGTGGAGCTTTTACAATCCCGGCAGCCCCAGGGCAGGGGATGCAGCCACAGCCCATTTGCCCACCCCCCTGGTTAGCCCCGGCAGCAGGCTGGCGTTCTCGGTCCTACAGCGACTGGCTCTGAGTTCCTGGACTTGACACAAGGCCTGGGCAGGGAAGCGACTGACACTGCGTGTGCGCGATGAATTCAGCGCCACCGGCTGATTCATGCTCGAGTCCCAGGGATTTGGCCCAAAGCTCGTTGCTTCTAATGATTGTGCAGATAAACGAGCCCTTTTGGGGCCAGTCAGGCTATTTGCAAAGGCCACTTGCCCGATGGATTCGCACTGCTCTGTTCCTTTCATGCCGTGCTGCAGGCTGGGAGCGCTAGTGCCACAGGGGAGTCTCTGCAGCCTTGGTGCCGGTAACCTGAAGCCGCCTGAACTGGAGGGGAGGGAAGGAAGCCGTAGGAGAGATCTGAAAAGAGGAGCAACGGGCTGCGGCTGTGAGTTCAGGTGCAGGGGAGCGGCCGACTGCACGCTTAGTGCAGGTTGATGTGGTGCCGGATCTGGGCATGAGCGAGTGGAGAGAGCAAAGGGGAGGGGGACGGAGGGGAGGGGGACGCCTGGCACCCGAGGACAGGCTGTAGCCCAGCTGAGCGTAGTTACCGCCTAGATACTGTCCCTAGGATTAGCAGGCTACTAATAGCAGACCCTTGGTAGCCCACTGGTCTCGATTTATCCTGACATCACAGGGCTTTCACTGGGGGAATTTCTTCCTGGTAAAGTGCTGGGCACCTGCCTTCAGCAGAGCGGCAGCCCTGCTCCCTTGGACCCATGCTGGCTCCTTGCAGGCCTGGCCCGTCGGTGTTCCCGGCCCCGACGCAGCAGATAGCCAGCGCGGCTTTCGCGGAGCTGGGCACTGCCCTAGGGAGCTTCACTGGCCCTCTGAGTGCTGGGCTGATTTGAACAGGTCCCCGTCGCTTTCCGGCCACTGGGCCCAGAGCCCTGGGTCTGCCTGAGACCGCTCCCTGGGAGAACGGTGTTCAGAATAAGCGCTGGCAGGAGTGAGCGGGGCCGAGCCGAACGCCCCTGCACGTCCCGGTTACCGGCTGAGAGAATTGCAGCACTGTGTGCCGGGAGGGGTCTCCCCCAATTCCTACCTCGAGTTGGGCACCGCCACGTGGAGCTCTGTTCCCGGGCCTCAGCCCAGCCGTCCCCTCTTTGTGCCTGTTGGCCCCGCTCTCAGAGGAGGAGGAGGAGAACCTTTCCTGACACCCCGGGTCCAGGCAGGTGGAGCTGGGGAGACGTCCTAGTGCCGGCAGGGGAAAGAGCCAAGTGTGGTACTGCCCTGCGCTGGGCCTGGGGGCCAGGTGTGCTCAGGGCACGGCCTGGGGAGGGGGCTGGAATGATGGAATTCACCCCACCCCCAGCTTTCCTGGCCAGTCCCTGTGTCTGCTGGTGGAGTCGGGGGCACCGGGCTGCAGGCTGCCCCCTCCCACACCCTGGCATTGCTGTGTGCCCCAACTGGCATTAACCCTGTGGGCAGCAATAACACGGCGTGGGATTGGTCATCTCAGTGCCAGGCTGAACCCGTGGCGTGTGCTGGGGGATGGGCTAGGCCTGAATCTGAGCTGCAGCTGGTGCCCTGCATTCACGGCCGGTTATCCCGAGGGCTGCCAGCCCTTGTGTGGTGCAGCCTGCTCCGGGGATCCCAGCTGAGCTCACGTCTCAAGAGCCCCTGCTGTGGGGGGCTCAGGCCGTGCAGCTCCCCTCGCTGTGCCAGCTGGCGTAGGGGCCTCCCAGTCAAAGGGGCATTGGTCTCCGCAGCCTAGTGCTTGTGCCCCACGCTGGCATCTCCTTCCCTCCCCTTTCCCAGGGTGAAACTCACAGTTCTAGGCCAGCTGTCAGGGCCTGTCGTACAGGGGTCTGCGTGACACTGCGCAGTGCAGTGCCCTGCAAAAGCAGCGCATCCCAAAGTGGAGTTGTGCTCCATGCAGCTAATTGCTTCCCCTGGGGAGGGAGAATGGAGACCCGCCATCCTCTCAGCCCCTCCCCCTGCAGTCCGTAACTGCAGGCAGCGGGAGCGGTGCTGGAGGAAGGAGGGTGGGATCTGGCCCTCATGCCCATGGGCACCACCATGCTGCCGCTTTGCCCCATGCACTGCAGGGCGTAGCTGTGACAGGATGGGGCTGGGGGGATCTGCGGGCTCTGAACAGTGTCAGGGTCGGGACACCAATGAGACTGCGAACGGAGGTGCCAGAAACCGGAAAAAAGTAGCATGTGGCAATATTAGCACATCCACGCGGAGCGTGCGGAGCCCTGCTCTGAGCGCATCAGCCAGGGCCAGCGGCAGCCCTCAAACCGGCCTGGACGCTCAGGGCTGGCTGGCTAACTTTGCCCCCCTCAGCTCACTCTCTGCTGCACTCCTGGGTCCCAGCTGAAAGGGAACCGAGCTGTGAGCCGATGGGGAGCCCACGCTGCCATGGGGGCCTCGCCTTGCACCCAGCCCGAGGAATCCCAGAGCTGCTGGCTCCTCTGGTTGCTAACACTTGGTCTGGGCGCATTGTTTAAGCCACCAGCCCACGTAATTCAGTTGCTGGGTGGGTTCTTCTCTATCATCCCAATTATTTCATTACAGCTTCTTCCTCTGCTGTGATGAGCAGGGCCAGTCGCAGCGTCTGTGTTTATTGGACGCCTAATCTGCTTATTTGAAAATACTGCTAAATTGCAGTGTCCAAAAACAGCCGAAGGACCGAGATTAGCCTAAGCACACTCATTAACGGAATGACCTCCCGTGGCGGCTGCTGCATCTGCAAGGGGAACTAGGGGAGCACCGAGCGAGAGCAGAGCAGAGGGGTGTTAGCCTGGGGGGTAATGCACCCCCACACGGTCACGCATGGCGCTCCCTTCTGGAGGAGGCAGCTCCCCCTGCCTGTGGCATGTGCATTGCTGTCTGCCACAGGGCTGCTTGCTGCATCCTTCCCTGTGCCCGGCCTGTCTGGGCAGCACGTCATGCCAGTCCCCACAGGATCCAAGTGCTCGTGATGCCAGAGGGAGTTGAGCACACTCAGCCCTTCACTGGAGATTTATCCTTTCCCCTCCCCAATTTGTGTTCCCTGGGCTCTGAGCCTTATCCTGGTCACTTATCCTGCTGTGGTGCCTGTGTCTCTGTAGGCATCTGCAGCCCACGTGCCATCTCTGCCAGCACTTCCGAGTGGTGTGGGGCACGTGCATGTCCGGGCAGCATGGGGCGTGTGCCCGGGAGGTGTTTGGGAATCCCAAAACCAGCTGGGAGGATGTGGCATTATTATTTAGCCTGCGTGGAAGCCCTGCACCAACCTCTTCAGTGGCTTCCCCGACTGAGCAGAGAGCATCCCAACAAAGCTGTAACAGCCCCTTCCATGGGTCAGCAGGGCCCGAACCTAGGGCCTGCACCCACAGAAAGCTCAGCTCTCCTCCACCAGAGTGACAGGAGTGTCTGTTAGCTGCTGTAGGCTTTTATCCTCCATGCAGACCAGCCCCTAGAGAGGGTAATTAAGTGATGTTGTGTGTGACACACTATTGTAATCGTCTTCGTACGGAATATGCTTTGTGAAGTATCATTTGAAAACTCTGCTCATTAATATTTGTGTGTGACGGATGTACGTGGCGGGTGTAAGGGGTTGTGGCTATATGCTGGAATTATCACTACAGCGTGTTTAAATCAGGCATGTCAGGAGGAGTTGTAAACAAGGCCGCACTAGACAACGGCCTGGTCTACACTACAGAGCTAAGGCAACACAAGCCAGCTTATGTCGACCTAACTCTGTAAGCGTCTAGACTGAGATTTCGTCCCGCCGACGTCACCGCCCCTTTACACTGATGTAATAACTCCATCTCCACGAGCGGCGTAGCGTCAACGTCAATGTAGTTGGGGGATGCAGCGTCAGTGCAAACACTGCGTCGCTTACGTCAACTGTTACTGCTTTCCGAAGCCATCCCACAATGCCCCCACTGACAGTACAGTGGGTCCAAGCGCTCCTGGTGAGGACACGCACTGCCGACACACGGAGTGTCATGTGGACACTCAAAAGCGATTTCACTACTGCGGCGGCTCCATGCAGATGTACGTTAGGTCGACCCATGTTTGTAGTGTAGATGTGCCCATAGGAATTTGTTTACTTCCCAAGCACTTTGAAAGACAATGAGAACCTAGTCACATAGCCCGTAACCAGACCCATCAAGGGGTAGGGGCGAACCTCACACTAATAATACGTGTGGGAGAAGACAGCATGGGTCTGTACCCAGCAGGAGAGGGAAGTTTAATCTGGGTTTTACTTCTCAGAAAGATCAATTTCAAAGATTTACTGGTCTATAAAGATGCGGGGGGTGGGGTGAGGTGGGGGGCTGGAACTCTAGTGATCAATGATCCCGTATTACTGTAGTGCAACAGCTAGAGAGAGGTCTTTTCTGAACACCCCTGGCACACTGGCGACTCAGATCTTTGGGGCTTGTCTGTAGTATCGCTATGTGAGGAAAGAGGGTTACTGAATGATATTATGCTTTAAAGTCTGTGGCCAAACAGGGAGAAAGAGGTTCCCCCCCCAGACGGGAGGGAAAGTCACACTCTCTACCTGTCTCCTGTGTAAATTAAACAGGGTGGAATGAAAACAATGGAAGCTCCATTTACACAGAAATCACACAGGGGGACCGGAAGCCCACAGAAAGGCAAGAACAGCATGAGGTCATCCTGCCTCTTGAAACAAGTTCATTGAACTTTGGAAGATATAGGCCAGGAGAGAAGCCACCCTGGCATCCATCACTAGACAGACACGCTTGCAAGCTGAGAAAGATGGGTCCGTCGACCAAGGGGGCTTAAAGTCTCTGGGAACTGAATGAAAAACCTGCTTAGGCAAATATTGAATCTTGCTAGATGTGCTTTTGTGTCTTTAAAGGAATGAAGGGCCCCTTAATTTCTCTGAGCTGTCCAGGAGAGGGCTGGCCATTGCAAAGCACACGGGTTGGGGAACATTCGGGATGGGGAGTGTGTTGGAGTCACCTTGCTGGTTGCAACCAAGGCTGGTGGGAGCCAGAATGGGATGGTGGGACTGTAGCTAGGCTGCTGGGGTCAGAGCTGCTGGCCCTGGGCTGTCTGGTGCACAGACACGCAGGGCAGGGCCGTCCCTAGGGGGATGTGNTTTTCCAAGCCAGCACAAAACAACTTCTATATTACCATACAGGTTACTCAGAAGTCCAAACAACGCAGTTCCCTTAAAGTACCCAGCCTCAGGCCTCCGTCCAGACACACCTGTCAGATATGATGATGATTACTGAGAATCTTATCTCATCATATAAAAGAAAAGGTTCTTCCAATCCCAAAGGATCAGCCACATACCCAGGTCCAATTATAGCTTAGATCTTACCCAAAATACACGCTATAGTCAATTTTTATTAGCTAAGCTAAAATTTATTAAAAAAGAAAAGAGGGAGAGTGTTGGTTAAAAGATCAATATACAGACAGACTTGAATTCAATTCTTGAGGTTTAGATGCATAGCAGAGGTGAGCTTGTAGTTGCCAAAAGTCCTTTTAGGAATTGTCCATAGGTTATAGTCCAATGTCCATATTCAGGGTGACTCCAGTCAAAGACTGGGGATCTCAATCCTTGTGGCTTAAGGGTCCCCCGTCTTGAAACCCAAAGCAGATCTGAGATGATGTATGATCATGTCCCAGGGTTCTTATACATTTCCAGCAGCCTTTCAGCCTGAGAAAACAATAGGCCTAATTCTCCTTCCTTTAAACATCATGGCAATTAGCACAGGGTAATTTACCCATTAAACAGTTCAGATACAGGTTACTACAACCTTCAAAGAGACATAGAGACAATAATACTATTTCACTTAAGTATCATCATAAATGTTAATACTCCTTTTTTGATCTTTGAATTAAAGTTATAGCAATAGACAAGACTTGTTTGCTTACATCACAAGACCTGAGCAAACATCTACCCTTGAGATTTCTAACAATGCAGACTTGCATTTCAAAGCTCTATTCATTTACAGATCTTCCTAACCAGTCCTTAAGGTTCATCCCTAGGTCAGGTTATTCTGTGAGTTAATTAACTCTTTCTGGCCCTGTCACCTTTCATGAAATATTATATCACACTCATAACGTCACAGGGGCCCAGGACAAATCAGCCCCCACTGGCTTGGGGGTCCCGCTCTGCATCGGTGGCTGGGCCCCGGGCGTGCGGGGCCAGCAGCCAGGAGCCCAGGGGTGCTGCAGCACCTCCCCCGCCCACACACACACACACCCAGCTCCTGCACCTATGTCTTCCGGGACCGACTGCACCGGCCAATCGCACCGGCCCGCGTGGCCCCCCAAAGCACGGGGCCCAGAGCAGTCGCCCCGATTCCCCCTACCCAAGGGACGGCTCTGACTCAGGGTGTGACCTGCACGCTGGTAGGCTGGTTGGGGGTGTCCCAGGCTGGGAGCTATAGCAGCAAAGCACTATGAGGCACCCAGCGTTGCAGGGCAAGTGGTGACAGCCCCTCGCTGGTCCGGATTGTACCTGAAACCCATCACAGCGTGTCAGCCCCACGGGGCGGTCACACCACAGCAGGGCGCGGGGGCATCTCCACATCACTGCTGGCAACTGCATGAAACTCAAGGACCCAGAGCAGTGTTTTCCATCGGCTGTGTGACTTCGTTTGGGGGCGGGGCGAAGGAGATTTAAAGCAACCTGCTCCCCAGCCTGTCTTGTTCTCGTTTGCAGCGGTGTTAGTGCCCAGACCAAGAATGGTGCCACTCCCCTCTACCTAGCCTGCCAGGAAGGCCACCTGGAAATCATACAGCACTTGGTGAAGGACTGCGGAGCAGATCCCCACGTGCGCGCCAACGACGGTATGACCCCGCTCCACGCGGCTGCTCAGATGGGCCACAACACCGTCATCGTCTGGCTGGTGAGTGCTGCCTGTGGCGCGGGGGCACTGCCCGCTTCCCAGCCGTCTGGCAGGCGATCTCGCTGGAGAGCCGTCCGAGCACANGACGGTATGACCCCGCTCCACGCGGCTGCTCAGATGGGCCACAACACCGTCATCGTCTGGCTGGTGAGTGCTGCCTGCGGCACGGGGGCCCTGCCCGCTTCCCAGCCGTCTGGCAGGCGATCTCGCTGGAGAGCCGTCCAAGCACGGGGCGAGAGGGGCTTTAGGGACGGGGTTTAGAGCAGGAGCTTTGCCATGGCGATGCTGCTGTAACTGCACATGGCGCTTAGCCCCGTGCTGGGTCACGTCCCCATTTCCAGGCCCATGGGATTTGCACCCAGTTTCACAGAGCATGCGGGGAGCTCTGCTCCCCCTGACGTCAGCTCGCATGAGGCTACTACAGATCAAAGGGCCGTGCGGGAACTCGGAGCCTGGCACTGCCCAGACACTGCTGAAGGGCTTGTCTGACTGGCAGGTCGCTCCGGGGTCGCTTGAACTGGCCGTGACTCTGCTAGAGTCCCGCTGGCGCGGGGCCGTGTGAGCGCCCAGGGTCAGCACAAGACCAGCTGATGGGGGTTTAGTTACCCCTGCTCCGAATCGACTTGAGCCGAGCCCAGGCTGCTGCTCCTGCCACGCAGCCTCTGGCGCTGGTTAAGTCAGACCTAGACGGACCCCAGTCGCCCTGGCAGCACTCCGTCCTGAGCTGCTGGAGACTCCAGGCTCCTGCTGCGTTGGCCCAGAGGTACCAGGCACTGCTGTCCGTCAGAGGGCCATGCTGCTGGGGTCCCAGGGCCCGCTGGAGGCAGCTGGCTGCTGCGGTGCACTCAATGGACAGGGCTTGGACCACGCAGCCTCTCTCTCCATTTTACAGATGATCTTCACCAGCATCAGCCTGTCGGAGCAGGATGACGACGGCGCGACGGCCATGCATTTTGCTGCCAGCCGTGGCCACGCCAAAGTGCTGAGCTGGCTGCTCCTGCACGGGGGAGAGATCACCACTGACCAGTGGGGGGGGCCGCCGCTGCACGACGCCGCTGAGAACGGAGAGCTGGAGGGCAGTGTGGGGCGGGCGGGCGCAGAGCGAAGCTGCTGCAGGCTTTGCCCTGGGGAGGGCTGAGCTGGGGGAGGAAATGGAGCTGCCTCAGGGGCGGATTTGATTGTGAACAGAGTTGTTCTGCACTGGGAAAGCTCCAGTCAGTGAAAACTTATCAGAGGGTGAGGGCAGTGAAGGCGCCCTGCCACGGCACCAGTGCACACTGGCACAACACCACCCTGCCATGGCACCGCCCTGCCACGGCACCACCCTGTCATGGCACCAGTGCACACTGGCACAACACCACCCTGCCACGGCACCGCCCTGCCACGGCACCAGTGCACACTGCCACAACACCACCCTGCCACGGCACCAGTGCACACTGGCACAACACCGCCCCGCCACGGCCCCGCCCTGCCATGGCACCAGTGCACACTGGCATAACACGCCCTGCCACGGCACCAGTGCACACTGGCACAACACCGCCCTGCCACGGCACCACCCTGCCACGGCACCAGTGGACACTGGCACAACACCACCCTGCCACGGCACCACCCTGCCACGGCACCAGTGCACACTGGCACAACACCACCCTGCCACGGCACCAGTGCACACTGGCACAACACCACCCTGCCATGGCACTTCCCTGCCACGGCACCAGTGCACACTGGCACAACACCACCCTGCCACGGCACTTCCCTGCCACGGCACCAGTGCACACTGGCACAACACCGCCCCGCCACAGCACCGCCCCGCCACGGCTCCGCCCTGCANTACCACCCAGCTATAGCATCCCAACACAGTACCAGCCTGCCATGGCACACCAGCACAATACCAGCATGTGTAAGACCCTGGCACGGCCCTGTCCTGATGTACCAGACTGAGTGGGGTCTGGCCTCATCCCCTCCCTGCCACCTCAGTCCGAGTGGGGTTCAGGTTAATCTGGCGTCTGGTGTGTAGCAGCCCCTCCCCTTCCCCCGGACTCTCCCCCAGCTGGATTGTGCCTGAGTGGGATCTGCCCCTGACAAACCCTCCATCACGCCCCCCTTGTATCTCCTTCCAGTGCTGCCAGATCCTCGTGGTGAATGGTGTCAACTTGGGGCTCCGTGACCAGGATGGCTACACGGCCGCTGACCTCGCTGATTACAACGGGCATAGCCACTGCGCCAAGTACCTCCGCACCGTCGAGAACATGGTGCGGCCCCGCACTGCCAGCTCCCACCACACGGCCCCTTTGCTACGGCACCCCCATTCAGAGAGGCGCGGAGGCCCAAGGCGCTGGGTGGGCATGAGGAAGCGTGTGGAGCAGAGGGGCAGGCAGAGGAGGGAGTGGGGGCTGGGGCACGCGAGTACCAGGGTGGGCACAGCTCTGGCTGCATTTTTATCTCACGTTTGCTAAGTTCAGACACAGGGGAGCTGACTTCAGAAACTGTTCGGGGCCGGACATTCAGTAGCAGTTGGGCCATGTGCCTTCTCCTAGCACCAATGGGCTCTGCCTCTCCTGCCTGGCCTGAATCAGTGTCCCAAACTCACCTGTACAGCCCAGAGCCAGAGAGCAGGGGGTCTCCAGAGCCCCCCAGCCAGTGCCAGCCATGTACCTGTGGAGCCTGCAGGCACTGCCCCTCCCTTCAGACGCAGGGCCCTTCCAGACACGCCCACTCCCAGGTACCAGGGCACCCAGCCCACTGGAACCAGGGGCCCTGGCCTCCCTCCTTGCAGAGCCTGCTGCCGCATTGTTCATTGCTGGGTTTTCCACCAGCCCATTGTGCTCAGCAGCAGCTGATTTGCTGGTGACTTGCTGGCTGCTGCCGGGCCCCTTTGTTGCATGTTGTTGCTGGAGGGGGGTAGCTCCGCGCCCAGCTCCCGAGGGACGCCGTGCCCTGCCACGCTGCGGGAGCTGAGCAGTCTTGGTGTGGTTCCCTGCCCCAGCTCAGCTCTGACAGACTCTCCAAGGACACCGTTCCTGGAAACCAGGATCACTTAGGCTTGCTATTTGCGAGGGCCAATGAGCGCCTGGCAGCTGGAGGTTACCCTGAGCAGCGGGCAGAAGGACTGCCCAGGGGCTCCCTGAGGAGCTGTGGCACACGCACTGGCCCCGTGGCAGGAGCCAGGCTGTTGCTGGTTATGAGCTGGCCTCCTGCAGGAGAAGGTGCCCAGCTGCTCCGTAAGCGCGTGCCACAGCAGGTGAGTGTCCCCAAGCCACCGGCAACCATTAGCCCGGGCAACGTAAGCTGGGTCTCTGGGGTGCTGGGGGGGCTCCTTGCTAGCTCTGCCCAGTTAGTGCCAGGGTGCCAGGCACGGCAAAGGGTGCCAGGCCGGCCCTCAGGGGATGAACCTTCTGTCAGGGCATTTGCAGAGCAGCTGAGTGTCTCCCACCTCCCCAGCACTTTAACCCTTTGCTCACCAAAGTCCTGTCCTTTGGCACATCCTCTCAGTGACAAAGGGGAGCTCTCCAGACCCACAGGTGCTGTTTGTTCATAGGGCCAGGACTGTGCTCAGTGCCTCCAGCTTCCCAGGGCAGGAAGGGTCTGTGGGTGCGGGGCCCTTGCTGGCAGGGGCAGCTGGCCACATTGCATGCAGCTGATGGGCCCTGCTGGTGCGGGATTCAGGGAGCAGGAGATTCCCCCGGGAGCGTGGTGTCCTCCCACATCACCACATGGCCTGAGGCCGTGTGGGGCACACGTGCTGGCTCTCCGAGGGGGCAGTTCCAGGGCATTGCCCGGGGACTCCGTGACAGTGAGCAGCACCAGGGGTCTGGGACAGGCAGTTCATTGGATCCCCTCCAGGGTGGCACCAGTGGCACATCACGGGCTCTTGGGGTTTGCCCTGATGACTCCAGGCAAGTCCCATTTAGGCAGGTCCCCCAGCGTTCTGCGCTCGGGTTGGTGGCTCTGGGGTTTGGCCCATCTCTAGTTATGAAGTGTGACTTGGGGCCAGCAGGCAGCAGATTTACTGTCAGCTAATAAAACTTCTGGGCGTTACAAATGCCAGGGCCTTTCCGGGCGCGTCTCTCTGGGTGGCTACAGGCAGGATTCTGCTGATTCCAACCCGGTGCTGCTCAGTTGCCGGTTCTCTCTGGAGCTGGTTGCTGAGATCCCACCATTGGCACAAAGCGATGCTAGTGACGTCCTGGCCACAGCGTTTCCCTGTGACTAACCCGGCCTGCGTGTGCTTGGCCTACAGAGCGTGGAGCACAGAGTCCTGTCCCGAGACCCCTCAGCCGACCTGGAGTTCAAACAGCCCGATTCCGGCATGTCGTCCCCCAACACGACCATGTCTGTGCAGCAGGCGCACTTCGACCTCGGGTCGCCCACCAGCACCCTCTCCAACTACGATTCCTGCAACTCGAGCCAATCAAGCACTGGGGAGAAGAGGAGCAGCCAGCCCGGGGGTGAAGGCTCAAGTACGTCCGGCCCTGCAAAGGGCTCCGTCTGCTCTCACAAAGCCACTGCTCAGAAGTGTCTGGAGCAGAGTCTGGCTGCAAAGAGAAAGCAGCAGGCAGGGCTGGGGGCGAGAGCTGGGCACTGCAAAGCCCCCAGGCCCGGCTCACATCCAGGCTTGCGTACAGAGCACGAGAAGGGTGGGATAAAAGAAAAGCACCATCTAAACCACCCCCCTGCCTCTCTACCACAATGGCACAGCCCACTGGGCATGGGTCAGAAGGGGTGAGGCTGGATGTCTCAGAGGGTCTGGACTGTCTACACTGCAGTTAGACACCTGTGGCTGGCCCAGGCCAGCTGACAGGCTACGGGGCTCAGGCTAAGGGGCTGTTTAATTGCAGTGTGGACGTTTGGGCTCAGGCTGCAGCCCAAGCTCTGGGACCCTCCCACCTCACGGGGTCCTAGAGCCCGGGGTCCAGCCCAAGTCTGGACATCTACTGGAATTAAACAGCCCCTTAGCCCAAGTCAGCTGGGCCGGGCCAGCTGCAGTGCAGACATCCCCGGAGGGACGGGTAATGTGGGTATTGGTGCTGGCTCTTCCCTCTGGAGCCTGCCTCCTGGGTTGATAGGCCCAGAGGCTGAGCTGCTTATAGGGCCAGCGATGGTGAATAAGGAACACCGGGAGTTGCTGTTCTAGAGAAATGTCTAATGCTACGTGAGACTTGGCTGGCCACGTGGCTGGTGGTTCTAGGCTGTAGCTGATCAGGAGACAGGGATTTGCACAAGATCTCCAGTAGCTGTAGTGCCTCCCCATGACCTGCTTGGCATCCCCTCTCGTCTGCGATGCCCCAAGAAGTGCGAAAGCGCTGGCCCCTCGTTCATGTCAGTCTCTCGATAGGGAGCACCACAGGGCAGCCCCGAGCTCGTCAAATGCATCACAACAACCAGAGCTAGTGTGGGAGCGCACGGCGTGAAACGCACAGCGTGAACGGGCCAACCTCTCTGGGAGATGGAGGCAGGGGCCTGTCCATGCAGATATGCAGCGCGGGTGAGGAGTTGGCGAGAGCTGGGGCTGGCTGGACTTTGCAGTGCCCAGGCGTTAGGACTCTGATGCTGCCTCCTGACAGCCGAACCACCCGCTCATTTTTGCCTAGAAATATGGTGCTGAATCTCAGTCACTGTAACTCAAATGGCAACTAGAGCTGCTCCTGATACTGTTCTATGGAGAGACAGGCAACTGTTCTGCCATTCTGAGCAGCTGGAGACGTTTGCCGGAAGGAGAGACGAGGTGTCAGGGATGGGAGGACGCTTGCTATCTTGGTGCCATTGCCAGCGCTGTACCCGGTTCTCTGCCAGCCAGTTCTGCTGTGCAGGAGTGTTCAGTGTTTTGCTGCTGCTGAAATACTCAGGATGGGGACTGACTGCTCCACTGCCATCTGGTGGCAATGCCACGTCTGCATCGTGCCAGGCCCGTCAGTTCCACTCCCCCGGCCCAGGGGCATGAATGTTAAACCACCTGACGGGAACCAGTGCTGGGGGGTTGCCAGTCACAGAATCTTCGGCTCCATAAATGAAGCTGCTCTTGGGCTAAAGTTCTGGGGTCAAAAGTCATTTGTGGCCAGCGCTTGGCACGCGTGGAGTTTCCAAGTGGTATTTCTGCTGCTGTTATTGATTAATGCTTCAGTGCCCCGGGGGTGATTTGCACTTTGCAGATGTGGTCCCTGCCCTGAGGCGGGCACAGTGCGTGGGCCAGGTCCCACACACGCACTCCCCGCTGACTAGGGAGAGGGGCCCCAGAGAAGCACAACACCAAACAATCCAGGCAGGATCAGCGGAGACACGACATGACAACAGGCAGGGGAGGGGTGGGATCAGCAAGGAGACTTAGGCCTCGCTTCTGCGAAGGACCCCCAAAGGGAGCCCATTAACAAGGGAGCCCTTCGCGGGACCAGGCAGTAGATGGTCACGAGGCAGGTGGCGCTGAATTCAGGCGAGTACATCGACACGGCACTGGAAGATATTAGCTCTCAGTGGCTTGGCCCCACTGATGCTGTTCAAAGACATGTTGCACTTCACTCAGCTTGGCCAGCGCAAACAGACCCGTCACTCCCACAGCTGCCCCCCACCAGTCACTCTCCGACAGTCGCGGGTCTCCGGTGCTAGCCCAGTGGCCCCCGCTGAGGGCCCGTGGCACTGGAGGGGAACGTTTGTTGCATTAAAAACCTGTTTTCAGGGGCCTTTATAAAACGCATCCCCCGGTTCCCATTGCCTGTCAAGCCTGGGTTTAAGCCGCATTGTTTGTGTGATGGACAGAGGGTGCCAAGGGCTCTGAATAGATGAACTGTAGCCCCTGCATGTCTAACAGCCACAGTGGTGGCCTCTCTCTTCTCCCTTTGCAATGTGCAGGCACATCTGCCCTCTGACTTGGACTGGACTTAGGAAACGGCTCCAGGGGAGCCACAGGCAGGGCTCAGGCCATTTCTCCTTTCAAACCTTCCCAGAGCGTCTCTGTCTCCTGTCTGCCCACTGGGCTCTGAGCCCAGAGGTTCTCCCCAGCTTGGCTTGAGTAGAGCCTGTTCCCCTGTCGGATTATTGAGACACCCTGCAGGGAGCCTGGCCCTGGGTCCCAGCCCTCTCCGGGTGGCATTCAGCAGCCGGCCAACAGGGCCAGGGTTGCTGGTTCCGGTGCTGGAAATGGTGCCCAGTGGGTTGGTATCAGGTGTTAGGAAAAACGGCGACCAGGACAGGGCTGGCTCGGGACAGCGCGTACTGGCCAAACGCTGGAAGCTGGTCCCCTCTGTGCTGCCCCTCATGCATGCAACATGACCCAGCAGCGTAGGCTGGGGGAAGGCTCAGACCACCTCTTCCCTCTACCGTGTGGTGCTGGGTGGGAGCACAGCTCTCCGCTCACTGCAGGGACCCTCAGGCAGCGCCCGGGATCTTTGCTCACGGGCAGGGAGCCTTTCAGGACACTGATCCAAGGCAAGGCCTCCGAGTCGCTGCCCGTGAGGCGTGCCAGGGCAGGAGCTGTGGCCATGGCTGCCGGGAAGGCGGAGCGGCTTGCGGGACAGAGCCCCGGTGTCTGGCTGCCGACGCTGATGCGGTTCGTCTCTCCTACAGGGGGACCCGAGACGACAATCACGGACATGCAGACGTACATGGACATGCTCAACCCCGAGATCCAGCCGGGCGATGGCAAAAGGGAGGGCGAGACGCCCCTGCCACCTCCCCCCAGCTTCCCCCCTCCTCCTCCACCCCCCAACACCAAGCATCCCCCGCCTCCTCCCGGCTACCCAGCGCCAGAGCCCCCCGAGGCCCAGCACACGGCGGAGATGTATGTGCAAGCGAAAAACAACCTGCGCCACGTGGAGAGCGAGGTGCTGAAGAAAGAGGTAATTCCCATGATGCTGGGGGGTTCTGAGGAGCCACTGGGAGAGGGATGCACTTTCCCCCCTGGGGGGCCATGGCCTCACTGGGGTTGCTGTACAGCTGTGCTGGGTGCGCCCGGGAGGGCGGTGGGGCCCGGCTGTGCGCGTGGTGACGGGCCTAGTTCCATGCCCGGGCTGCGGGCAGAGCTCCAGTGCTCTGTGGGCAAGCGAGGCCGCTGTGCTGCCCGCCAGGCCAGTAAGCAGGCCCAGGACGTGCCCCGTGGTGCGGCGGGAGAAGGGGGGGCTTGATTCAGGTCCTAGGACGCGTGGAGACGATCCCCCTGTCCACTCCCCCCAGAGCCAAGTGTCCATTTCCCCTCCCCAGCCCTGGCTGCTCGGTCCGGCCCAGAGCACCAGTCCCAAGGCTCGGACTCCTGGTGGGAGGCTCCTGGGCAGTCAGGATGCTAGCCACCCTCCCACGCAGTGGCTAGTAAAGCCCAGACGGCAGCGGCCAATAGCCCCAAGGAGGGGAGGGGTTGACAGGTCTGACCAGGCTGCTGGTGGTGACAGACTGCTCCCCCCTGCCAGGGCGGCCCCAGAGCCGCGATCAGTCCATCGATGGAGCGTTCACTGGCTCCTGTGGCTAGTCTCAGCGCTGGCGTCCCCGGGTGGGAAATGCCCACTCAGCGCATGAGCAGCTGTTGCTGCTGAGGGTGGCACCCAGAGGCCCCAGTCAGGACATGACGCAGGGAGCAGGCAAGGACCCGGCGGGACGAGGGCTGAGGGGCTGGAGCTGGCGGCTTGCTCTGCGCTCTGCTAGAAGCTCTCAATGGGGGCGGGGGGCGGGACTCATTTTAAATCGAAACAAAACAGCATATTGCTGCTCTCAGTAATGGCCACCGGCCACAGGCCTGGACAGGCCGTGACAGCTTGTGAGGCGCCTCAGCTGCCCTTGGGTCTGTGGCGGGCTGGGGGCACCGGATCTTCTGGAGCCTGGGCTCCCTCCTGAGCCGAGCCCCGGGAGACTTCCCGCAGAGCCGCTGTCCCTGCCAGAGCCTTTTCGCTAGGCTGGGGGCCAGCACAGGACAGAGCAGCAGGACGCTGGGTGCAGAGGGAGAGGCCAGCATCTGCCCCGTGGCTCAGTCCTGACCGCAGCGTGGCCTGTCTGCTCCGCAGGGCAACTTACAGCTGCCACTGATGCTGCAGCCTGGCCCTGGGCATGTGTATGTCGTCTGCCCTCTGCAGTGCACAGCTGGCATCGGCCTCCTGGGATCTGATACACCTCCGTCAAAGCCCCTTGGAAACGGCCTTCGCCCACAGTCACTGGTTGCCCCCTTCCCGTGTCCACGCACGGGGACGCTGTTCTACCAGAGTCACCTCTGCACGCTGGATAAAGGGACGAGCTTCTGTCCCCTGCTGCAGGGGCTCCCAGGCCTTGCTGCTGTCGGGTCTGGGCCCTGGCTGGGGGGTTTCTGCTCCTCAGAAGAATGTTTATTAGCCAGGGATAAAAGTGGCCTCTAAGTCCTGACCAGAAGATTCCAGGGAGCAGGATGAGCCCCTCGCTCCCCGGGACATGGGCGGCGCTTTCCCAGCCTGCCCGCAGGGCCTGGATATCGTCGGGGCTCCCGGCTGTGGGGATTGCAGGGGTGAGCGGGAGGAGCGCCTGTCTGACGGGAGGATGGGAGCCTGGGAACCGCAACAGTAGCTCTTTGTGCAGTTCCTTGGCGCCCGCGCCTCTCCCACAGGCTGTGCTTGGAAACGTGATGGCCGAGTTCCTAATTTGCTTAATTGCGCAAGGGCTCGTCCAGGGCTGGAAGGAGGCGATTACAGCTCAGAAGGCAGCAAAGAGCTTAACCTTGCCCTTTGGCCGGAGCCAGGCCCCGGCTGCGCCTCCCCGGGGACAGCACCCCCCTCGGAAGAGTCCTTTCCATTGTGCATGAGTTGAGTGCTGCACGGCCAGCCCTGGAGGGTAACGGCCTCTGCACGCCCACCGAGTGGCTCTGGCAGCAGCTGGTCCTGCTCTGTGCCCCTGAGCCTCGGCCCCAAGGACCATTGCCAGGGTGCAGCAAGTGCTGTCTCCCTGCCCCCGTGCTCTCCGCTGGGATGAGGGGTGTTGGAGCTGGGCACTGACCCCCATGGCTCAGAGGAGAGGGGCCGTGCACCCGTCACCACCCCCGCCCCAGCCATCTCCACGCACTGCTGCCCCCGGGCCATGGCTGTAGGCACAGGTGTGAACATGAAGGGTGTGAACGTGGCGCCCTTTGGGACTCCACAGTCGTGTCTGGTGCTGTCTGCCAGCACAGAACCCGGACGGCAGGGTCTCCCAGTCAGGCCTGCTCCGGGGGCCTCAGGGGCCTCAGCACAGACACCCCTGGGCTCTGGGACCCACCTGTGACGCGTGGGACTGACTGGAATGAAGCTGCCTCTCGGGCCAGGCTGAGGGCTCTAGTTCTGGGTGCTGCGGGCTGGGCTGCTGGGCAGGGGCCTGTCTGGCGGTGCTCGGGGCATGAGGGAGCAGCTGGCAGTGCTGTCTGGTCTCTGACATGAGTGAGCGTTCGTGGAAGCAAGTCCTGAACTAAGGAAAGAATCCTGCTGCAGAACCTCAGACACTGCAACCAATGCTCAGGGCCTCGCTGGCTGCAATGGCGTAGAAAATAAATACACAAGTGTCCAGTTTCTCTGCAACGCGACCCCCTGCAGAAGCGACAGGTCAGCACTCAGCAAGCTCCTGGGCTCCTGAGAGCCAGCAGCCGCTTCCTGCCCCAGTTAGCCCTAGCCCTGGCCCGAGGACAGGTGGGAGCGTTTCCTCAGGAGCAGGCGCTGGGTTGTGGGGACATTAGACTGAAAGCCAGCACCTACCAGCACCGGGAATGGCAGGTGGAACGGCACCGGCAGCCTCCCGGGCTCCTCCCGGGTGTGGGGACTGCGGGGCTGGCGGTGATAGGCAGGCGTTGAAGTGGCAGTGCGTTAGCGGGGGACTTCTGGTGCCTGTTTCTGTTGTCTGGGCCTTGTGGGGTGGATGGGCAGCCTGGGCAGGTGGGAGACACCCCAGGAGGCACAAGGCGAAGCTGGGCCAAACAGTCTGGAAAGCTGTGATCCCCCACCTCCTGTGTGATTGAGGGACCCCCTATCCCTGCACAGGGGACGCCAGACTCAGCGCTCTGGTTTTCCAGTGCCCTAGCACTGAGCAGCAGGTGCTGCGACAGTTCCTAGCCACACCGCCTCCTGGACGTGCCGCTATCCTCAGCCCGCTGCACCTGGGGACGCAGCTGTTTGGAGGCTACCCGGGGCAGCGGATGTTCCAGCCGGCAGAACAGAGCTGAAATGCCAATGTGTTCTGAAATGAGCCCAATGGCCATGGGCGAGCCCAGGACCCTGCTTCCCCCTGAAACGAACCCCAGACGAGCGCCAGCTGCTATCAATGGGTCTTACCCTGATTGCAGACACTGGGCCCAAGGAGTCCCTGGCGCCAGTCCCAGTCCTGCAGACTGAATCAGCGTAGGGCAGAATTTGGACAACTGGCCCTAGATGGGCGTCCGGTGCCAGGGGAGTAGCAAACGGGCAGGAGAAGTGGCCCCCGGCACCACGCTGTCCCTTTCACACCCACAAATCCCCCCAGAGCCAGACGGCTCCTGTAACAGCTGAGCTGGGAGTGCCCCACGCGAACCAGCCCTTTCCCCAGCTCGCCCATGGACCTGTGCCCCCTGAGGAGAGCCCACCCCCGGCGGATGTGCCGCTCCCAGGGGGGAACATCCAACCAGGGAAATTGCCCTCCTGCGTGGAGTATCAGTTGGTTGGAAATGGATCCCCTCCGAGGAAGCTTGAATGATGCCTCCCCTGCATGCTCCCTCCCCGTCCAATGTCTGACTTAACCCAGATAACGATCCCTGCAGCTGGAGGCTCATTAACTATTGAACACCCAGCCCAGAGAAAAGAGACACCAGCAGCTGAGCCAGCCGGCAGGGACCGAAACAGCCACTTGACAATGAAATAGACAGATAAGAAGAATAGGGCAAAAATGCCCAGGGCTGTAAAGTGAGACACAAACGCTGCAGAAACCACACACTACTTCCAGGCCCCGGGGCACGTCTTCCCAGCGTGGGGGGAGCTGCCCAGGCTGTCTCTCCCAGCCAGCGCACTGCCCTCTCCCCTCTGCCGCACGCCGGCAGTGCAAGGTGTAGTGCACACTGGCTTGGGCAGTTGTATTGTTTAACCTAGTAAAGAATCACTGAGTCCCTGGCACCGCTGCACCTTATTGTACATATGCAAAGGACATTTGCATGTGCTACCGAGGGCTCAGGTGAGCCATTAGGGATGAGGGAGATCCTGGAGCCACAGCAGTCGGGAGAGGTGCTTCCAGGCGCATTGTTCATTCGTGGGGTGCATGGGGGATGGGATCCCACCCAGGAAATGGGCGCTCGCGGCCCGGCTCCGTTACACCGTCTCATGCAGCAGACGACATGTGTGAAATCCTTGGGGCTAAATGGCTACTGCAGTGTGCACATCAGCCAGCTGGCGCGCCACGTTCTCCACCATTGGCGCCCGAGTCTGGCCTGGCCAGAGCGGCCTCTGCCAGCAGCCTGGGACCGAGAGCCCTTTCATGCAGGTGCTGGTAACAGAGGCAGTTCAGCCCGTCTGGTGTGACACGTGTGATCCACAGCCCCCCACTCCCAGGTGTGTCAGTGCCGGGGACCAGCCTGAGGGGCTCTGCCTTTCCGAACGCCCCTGCATGGCAGCTGCAATCAAAGGGGATGGGACGCTCGCGCTGCCTCTGCAATGCGCTGCGATCACAGGAGCCTGTCCTGGGCATGCTGGTGTCTTGCAAGCTCGATTGGGCTGGGGGCCTCCGCAGTGCTGGCTCCGCTCTCCCCTAGGTGCTGGGCTTGTAAAATGTATCCCACTGCGGGGCGAGGGGCAGAGCCCTCTGTACTTGGGGGCCGAGGGTGTGTGTGAAACCCCAGTGAGGGCATAAGGGGCAGCGCTTGGGGGCTGGGGGTGTGTGTGGAACCCCAGTGAGGGTATAAGGGGCAGAGCTTGGGGGCTGGGGGTGTGTGTGGAACCCCAGTGAGGGCATAAGGGGCAGAGCTTGGGGGCTGGGGGTGAAGCTGCGCAGGTAGGAGGAAAATTGAAAAGACTCCCTAGCCCCAGCTGCCCGCTCCGGGAGAGAGATGGTGTGAGGAGATGGCATCTTGCCCACACTTCCAGGCCCACTCCAGTAACAACTGGCCACCCAGGTTACAAGCCACCATCTCTCCTTCCGGACGGGGAACCAGGTCTGACCTAGCGGAATGCCACTGCCGCTCCCCAGCAGAGAGTGTGCATCCTGGCATGACTCCCACACTGGCACGGGGACTTTCTCCTCTAGCACCGGCTCCAGTCTGAGCCCATATAGCCCAATGCCCATGTGCATTCCCCTATGGCAGTCACGGGGGCATGTCTGGGCAGGGAGGTGTGTCCTGGTTACAGCTTCCTTGATGGTGATGGAGTTTTTGTTGGGTTTGTTCTTTGCCGTGGGGCGGGGTGGGGACAACATGCTGAGCGCGTCCAGCAGGATACTGGCGTGTTTGGGGGCAGACGTATGCCCAAGTGCAGTTTGCATCTGCTGCTCTGAGCCACATTACGCTGTGATCAGCACCAGCTTTGTCATTTGTTAAGCCTTGTGGTGCCTCAGATACTCCTCCGGGAACCCCAGCTGTATCCTTCTAGGCTGCACCTGGCTTGTCTCCTGCCACAGGGGACAGTGACCCCAGCCCAGCAGCCAGAGTTCACAAACATCCAGTGGCTCCCGTCGTTCTCAGTGGGAGAGGGGTTCCCGTCGTTCTCCGTGGGAGAGGGGTTCCCGTCGTTCTCAGAGGGAGAGGGGTTCCCGTCGCTCTCCGTGGGAGAGGGGTTCCCGTCGCTCTCCGTGGGAGAGGGGTTCCCGTCGCTCTCAGTGGGAGAGGGGTTCTCCGTCGTTCTCAGAGGGAGAGGGGTTCCCGTCGTTCTCAGTGGGAGAGGGGTTCTCCGTTGTTCTCCACTGGCTGCTGACCATTTTGGAAAGTGAGGTCATTGATTGATAGATTCTTAGATTCCAAGGCCAGGCCAGGCCATGGTGATCCTCTAGTGTACACCCATGCATACACTCCTGCCCCCAGACACCAGATCTACCACTCCCTTTGCCCTCGCCCACCTGTGTACCAGCAGCCTCCTTCCATCACCATCAACTACTGAACCCACAATAGCCTTCAAAGCTATATTTAAATAGATGGTTTGTAGCCAACCGAAGCTAGTTAAAGTGGGTGATTACAAAGTGGCAGAGTCTCCAGCGACTAGCGTGTTGGATATTTTTCTCCACTTCCCATGCTGTGTTACCATCAGCTCCCCAGAGCTGTACTCATTGTGTCTCTCTGGCAGCACAACCATATGACGCGGTGGGTGTTAGTCTAGCTGCTTTGAGATGAGCAGAGTCAATAAATACTCAACTCCTCTGTGCACGGCTAATGCGGCGTACTGCTTAGCACCGCACGCGGCTATTTCCTAGCGACCCCTCCCTTCATGGCGTCACAAAGGCTCCCAGAGAAGCAAGGATTCGAGGGGAGCCTCACACAGCGGAAGTGTCTGGCTCAGTGGGCGAGGGAGTCACCGCTGCTCCCATAGCAGCGTGGAGAGCAGCAGCGGGGGCCTGGGACAGAGTCCCTGGAGCAGGGCGGCTAGGCAGAGCGAGGTTTGACGGGTATGGAGCGGGTGGAGAGAAGTGTCATGCCGGGGTTTGCCGTCTTGGGGGAACAGTCTGGGCACTACCCAGGCACGGTACAGAAAGCTGGGCCCTGCCCCTGCCCCAGAGAGCTGACAGCTGGCGAGAGCAGAGCGCCAGCATTCCCTACCCGGCCTGCACCCTGCTCCCCAGCCGCCCAAGGGGACTCGGCCCTTTAGCACACAGACAGCGGGGGCTGGTCCACGAGGTACTTCACAGACTCTTTTGGGCAGGGCCTGTTTTTCCTGTGTGTGTGTACGGGGCCCCGATTCCCAATCCAGGCCTCAGGCTCTGCCGCAGAGCAGCTGATAAATACCACATTGGAGCCAGGGCCCGTTCTGTGAGAGTAACTCGCGACCCCCTGCCCCCCGCCAGCATGATGCCCCGCACAGGCTCCCCGGGGCCGGGCCGAGCGCCCTGTGCTGCGAGGGGAGTGCGGCAGGCAGGCGCTGAGCCCGAGGTAACGCTAGCCGTGCCTGTCACAGTGCTGCTGAGAGATGCCTGCTGGGGCTGTGTCTGCACTTCGGGCTGGTGGGAGGATGCCAGGGTAACGCGAGCTGGATAGCGAGACTGTCAAACTGGAAAGAGCAGCCTGGGGAGCCAGGCAATTACCCACCCTGCAGAATGGGGGTTCAGAGCTGCAGGGAAACGGGGCGCTGGCCCCCTCTGGAATAACAGAGCCCGGGGGTGTCTCCTGCAAGGAGCACCGAGGTGCAGACGTAACGGCCACACCCTGCCCGTGCTGGGACAGGTGGGAGTGTGGGCAGGGCCTGCCCTTACCCAGGGGGGCTGAGTGGGCGAGGGGAGAGCAGCTGGCAGAGTCCGAGCCAGGGTCTCTGGTGCTGATGGGCAGAGACCCCATTCCTCCTGCCTCTGCAGTCAGCTGTGGCATGGCCAGGGCTGCAGGAGCATTCCTGCAATGGGCCAGCAAAGCCCCTGCAGCATTAGCCAAAGTGCCCTGCAAAGCCGTGGGGCTCGGCCGCCCGGCGTGGCAACCATCATGCTGCACTTAGTGAGGGACACAGGCTTGGGCGGGATCTCCCAGGCCACCGCGTCCAGCCCCTGCTGTCACAGGCAGCCCCGTCATCTAACCCCTCCACAGACGTGGCCAGCTCGTTAGGGCCTGCCATCTACAAGCTCGTTAGTGCCCCCGGTCCTGCCGCTGGGAGGCTGATCCCACACCTCGCCCCTCTGATGGTTACAAACATTCTTCTCATTGCCGCTACATTTATTCCTGGCCCGTTCAGTCCTTTTGTCAAACCCCTCCGAAAGCAGACGCCTCCTTAACCCCCCACCCCGCCCACAGTGAGCATCTCTTCCACAAAGCCGGCTGCGTTAATCCCCCACAGACAGGAGGGGCTTGACCAAACCCCTGGCCACGTTCGCCCCGGGGCTCCTTGCGCCTGGAGGAAATTCATTGGCAGTGATGCAGCCAGGCCAGTCCCCATCGGCACAAAGCAGGGCAGACGTGGTGCAGCTGACGTTGGCCTTTGACCCACACAACAGCTCACGACTGCTGCACTCGTGTCCCGACCCCAGTGCCCCTTCCGGGATGCTGACTGGGCCTGCCTTGGGTTGGGACTTGCACGTGTGCGGAGGGCACTGAGATTGTGGGTGTTTCACAGACAAGGCCAATAGCATCTCCTGGGGCTCGCGGCTCGCATTGACCACCCCAATGGTCCTCGGGGGCGAGCCTGGGCTGGGCCGGAGCCACATTAAGGACTCGGAGGGCAGGGATGCTGCGTGCAGAGCAGGGGTTTCGAGATGCCCATTTTAAGGTTAATCTTTAGTTATGGTTTTGTGAAGAGAAATGGGAGCTGCTGCCCCGTGATTGGCTAGTGACACTCAAGTGATGTCATTGCCAGGTGAGCCGATAGGTGTGGGTAATTCATTAGAGAGCTGCTGTAACCGGAGAGGCTGGCTCAGGTATCGCAGGTGTGCTGAGGCCAGGTATCGGGTGGCACTTTTGTTTCAGGCTGGCAGGTTTAGTGGGTCTTAGGCTCGCTAGGCGCAGGTAAGAAGGGCTTTTACTTTACCCTACACACATTGCCTGGGGGTGGAGGGTCTTTGCTGGGGTCTCTCCCTCTGCTTTGCACTCCCACGGAAGCCCCGGTTCTTCACCGTGCACTGCTGGGTCAGGGAGCGTTTGGTGCCCTGCTACACACTGGGGCTGGGCTGTGCAGGAAGGGCCCTGGACACAGCCGGGGCACTGCTGCAGGCGGTGGGTTGCATGGGACAGTGCTGGAGTGTACTTATGTTGTTGCGATGACAGTGGCTAGTTGTGGAGGGAGCAGAGTGGGACCGGAGGAGGAGGACTTGGGGGAGTCTCCGATTAGCACCACGACTGTGCTGCTCATGAGGGGGGGATGCCGGTGTCTCAGTAAGGGGCTCCTGGGAGACTTTCCCCCCTTCTCTGTGACCCACCTCGTATGCCACCGGGGAGCCACCCCAGTCATCCCTGCAGGTGCGGGGCTGATCCTACGGGGCTATCAACAATGACATGAATCCGTGCCTGGCTGGCTCTCCTGGAGCCCTGCCCAGCTGGCCTTTGCGTGCCATGCCCAGAGAGACTGGAGGTAGGAGCCTCAGGAGCACAGGGCTGTCTAGTGATGCAGCTGGCCCCTGACTGTCTGTCCTCGTGGCCCCTTTCCTCTGGGGAGGACGCGTGGGCTTTGTGGCTGGCACCGGAGTGTTTCGCATGTTTGATTCTCTCCTTCCGTTTCCGTCACTTGCACGGTCGAGCCGATGCATCCTCCATGGTTTTCTCCAGTCCTCCCGGATATCGGTGGGCAGAGTAACATGGGGGCGTCTGTCAGGCCAGGCACACGGAGGATGGGAGCACTGAGCTCACCTGCTGTCCTGCCAGCTTGGCCGTTGTCCCCCGCACATCTCTCTCTTCGGGAAGCAAAGCTCTGTGTGGCTCGCGGGAGGGTCTGTAGGTCTCCGGCAAGGGCCGTGGCTAGCAAGGCTCCTGCAGCACGTCCAGTGCTTGGGCTATCAGATCTCTGCTCACAGATACCCGGGGGGGCCACGGTACTGGAGCATGCTGCCGCCCCGTTAGCGTTTCTTTATTAGTGGTTTGCAGCCTCCCAGGTCATTTATATTTTGGGAACAAAAAGCGAGAGATCTCCTCAGTGCAGCCACCAGCCTGCTTGTTTGCAACACCCAGAGCGCAGGAGGCTGGCAAGAGTTGCCATCTTTAGCAGTTGCCCACTTCACTTGGCATCAGCTGCTGGCCAGAGCGGAGTCCTGCAGCAGCAGCGGATAGAGAGGCAGTCAAGGAAGGGGTCTTTTCTTCACTCACAGAGCCGGACTTCAGAACCAGTTGCCACTAGCCACCTAAATCTCTGGGTCCGTTTGGAGAACACAGCCCCTTTGCATTTGAGTGTCCACGCTGTGCATTTGCCAAGGTGTCATTGGACCTGTATTTCCTTGCTAAGGGCCACATTCTGACCCCAGTTGCATTTTTCTGGATTGTGACTGGTTTAACTGAGAGCAGAATTTGTCTTTGAGTCCAAAGGAGACTGGGTGAGCAGCACGTAAGCAATTACCAATGCAGATTGGCCTGTTTAATGTTCCAGTCATACAAATATTGGCCATGCAAAATCGTATGCAAGGGGGAAAGAGAGATGAATGCAAATAGCCTGGCCTCTGGAACAAAAGAGCCTGTGAGCTGGAGTCAGGGGCTCTGAGACTCAGTAGCAAAGATGCAACCAGCAGTTCTCCGCTGTGCTGTCGGTGCGAGCCCCATTCCCAAGGGCCGTGCTCCCAGGGCAGCAGTCCCTTCCGGCTGCCCCTCTCTGGTCACACTTGGGCCAGGGGCGACTTTCCGTGCCCCAGTGGCTTAGCACAAGGCCTCTACTGTGTTCCTACCCCACTGGGGCAGAGATCTAGGTCTGGTATGTAGCTGTCCCCCCCCCCCCCGAGTGCCTCATCATCACTAATGTATTTACCCCACCACGTCGCTGTGCAGCAGGGCAGGGCTAGCGAGCCCAGTGCACAGGCGGGGAAACAAGACTCACCCATGGAGTCTCTGGCAGAGCGGTGACTTGAACCCTCGTCTCCTGAGTCCCAGCCTGGTGCCCTAGCCATTGGGCAGTTCTTCCCAAGAGCTGGGGGCGGCTCTCTTGTAGCGATGCAGACCAGCTCCCCCAGGGCTCAAGGCCAGCCTCCAATTGCAGGTGTTTACTGCATCGTCCTAGAGCCCCATGAGCAGATGTCCGTGCAGTGTGATCACGGCATCCTCCCTACCCCGGCTCAGCACGCGCCCAGCAGAGCCGCCTGGTAACTGTCCCCTGGCCATGCACACTGGAGGAAGCACGCTCTGGAGATTAGTGAAACCCGGCTCAGAGGCTCCGATAGCCTCTGGGAAACAGCTAGTACCGTTTCCAAGGACCTTTGTGCTATTACCTGCCTCATAAAATCCAGGTCACTCAGCTGTTCTGCACACAAAGCCCTTGAGATCTGCACCAAGGCGATTTAAAGCTGCTGCTCCCGGTGGGTCTTAGTTACGCAAGAACATGGCCATTGAAAGCAAAGTTTGGGGCTGTGGGAAGCGCCCGGCCCTGCTGGCTTTGCGACGGGATAAGCTGCCCCAGCTAATCCACAGGGGCTGGGATTGAGCGCTGTGGATCCTAAACTCTCCTCAAAAGCGGTTATGAAAACAAAGACTCAACCAGGTTCTTAGTGCCGCGTGCA
The DNA here is from genome assembly GCA_003942145.1 of Platysternon megacephalum. NCBI lineage: Eukaryota > Metazoa > Chordata > Testudines > Platysternidae > Platysternon > Platysternon megacephalum. The sequence continues at coordinate 1,577,150 of QXTE01000014.1, read as the reverse complement.
GGGCAGGTTTCAGGCCCTCGTGGCGTTATGGAATTGCATTCGCCTGCTCTCACCTCAGCAGCTAGACGCTAGAGAGACGAGCGCACCAGGGAAACCTAAAATAGTCAATGAGATTTTTCAGTTCACTAGAAAATTACCCACAATGTCTCCTGCTCTGGGAGCTAACCCTGCCACCGTCACAGAACGGTCGTGATATCTATGTGGCATTCGTTTCAGTGTTCTGAATCCCAGCTCCACACACGGAGTATCGGCCGGGCTGTGTTCAGATACTTCGTTATTTATCACATGTGACGCACAGAGGAGCTCTGGGAGATATTAATGCAAACGACATTGCTGGCTGTGTGTTCGTCCCCCAGTGAGTGGCACTGGAGCTGTCAATGGACAATGCCCAGAATGCCTTTTTGTTTGGTGTCTGTACAGCACCCAGCACGCTGGTCCTGGGCAATAACCAGGGCTCCTAGACCCTCCAATGATACAAAGAAATAGAATAGCCCTGGTGGCGTCCATTGTACTGCGCACCAGCACGCAGGGTGCAGTGCTACGAGATGTGCCATGGAGCAAAGGATGCCTCTGTGGAGGAGGGTCTGGCCTGGGCTCAGTTTCCCTGCGTGACCCGGGGCAAGTCACGTCGTGTCTCTGGACCCCAGTTCCCACCCGTGCTGGGTGAGGCTGCTCCTTCCTCCCCCCTTGTCTGTTTCAAGGCAGGGACAGTCTCCCACTCCATGTATTGACAGCACCCAGCAACCGGGGCCCTGCTCTCATCGGGGGCCTCCCCATCTCCCCAGCGCAAACCCTGCTACCCCTTGTTGCTTGCAGTTATCGTCGCACGACAGCGGCCTGGAAGGCCTCCGGCGGGTCGACTCCAGCAGGAAATCTAGGAACTTCAGCAAGCAGCCCAGCACCGGGGATTACTACAAACACCTGGACAACAGTGCGGGGGAGCAGCCTGGCAGCTGGAAGATGGCGCACAGCGAGGAGGTGAGCTGCTAGCACCACTGCTCCCACCACCCGCCCTTCAGCTGCTTTTCTCTGGGGCCCCAACCCTCAGGGCATCGAGCCTGAACTCCAGAGCAAGCTCCCGGCCTCTGAGCGGGTCTGACTGGGCAGGGCGGGCCGCCGGGCAGATCGTGTTCGTACAGACATGGACCTGCCTGGCTCAGGGGCTGGGACTGGGAAGCGGAGACTCCCCCTCTCGGGGACCCGTCCAAACCCCACCCAGTGCCAGTGACTGCTCCAGGGCTTGTATGAAATGAACTGGGGGGGGCTCAGCCCAGTTCCCACTGCACAGATGTCCGCAAAGACCACTGGCACGAGCTGGCCAGTTCGCCAGCAGCCTCAGAGCAGCGTGTGGGGAAGCTGCCTGCTGGCCCTGCTCTGCGGGATGGGCCTTGGCCTCCATTGCCAGCTCCCCCCAGCAAGGTCACTCGTCGCGGTCCCAGCTGGGACAGCGGCTGGCAGGGGGACAGCGGGAGGGAGTGCATTGCATCGCCTGACTCGCTGGACCTTTACTGGCTGATTTCAATGTATTTATGTGTTGGTTTGTTTAAGGCGTCTCTTCTTTCCAACGACAACGTGCACAATGGGAGTGCGGCTGAGAACAAGCCCTCTGGGGAGATGACGCCCCCGCCCCCTCCCCCTCCTCTTCCTGAGAACATCTGTCCTCCACCCCCACCCCCTCCACTGCCAACGGAGACTCAGGTGCCCTCTTTCAGCCAGCGCCGCTCGTCCTCTTCCACTGGAAGTAAGTTGCAGAGTCTCTGCCACGCGTTTGGGGCCTCCTGCGGCTGGTTTGACACCCCGGGCTCTGATCTGCGGGCTGGTAATGCAGCTTCCTGCCAAACGAGGGAGGAACCCAGGGTTGTCAAATAAAATTGCTGGCTTGTTTTCAGAATTCCTCCCCGCCCCCCCCCCTTTCCCCGCAAGGGCGTCAAGAGAGACGTAAAATGAGTGGGAACAGGTAAGCTCATTAGAGCACACCCTGCAAAAGGCTTTAGCCCTGGCCCGTGTGGCTGCGGCACCATATGTGGGGCTGGTTCTTTCTGACACATGCTAGTCCCTGTCTCTCCGTGTGCAGAGATAACACAGGGAGTGACAAGCGGCTGACGAGGAGCGAGGGGGGGAGGCAAAGGCTAATGTACATAAGATTATGCGGGTACTCTGCTGTACGTGGTCCCTGCTATTTCTCTGCTGGGCACATGGGGACACCTGGCCAGCTTGCAGCCTCGTCCAAGCAGGTTTATCATTGTGGCACAAGGATGTTTGGGATTTTTTGTGCATGGAGGGGGACAGGTGGGAGCTGGGATCAGTAAAGAGAGGGACACCGAGTCAGCTGACATCTCTCCCAACCAGCCTTACTGCAGCTTCCATTTACCGTCATAGGCTTGAGACTAGCGACAAGCCCTGATCGGCTCTGTAGCATACAGACGGGGAGGAAGCGAGTCCCTGCTGCCAACAGCTTCCGTTCTAAGTAGGCACAGGACACGCAGCTTGGCTGTTGCAGTTAAAGTCCTGGTCCCTTTGCCACTATGAATCGGTGCCGAACCTGTGTCCCGTGAACTGGCTGGAGGGAGAGCGGAGGGCACCGCTGCGCAGCATCGGAGAAAAAGGGACATGTCACTAACACGCAGGATGCTCCACTTTGAGCTTTCTAAGTGGTTTGTCTGAGCGATGCCAACTCCAGGCAAACCCAGCCCTGCAGCCCCCTTGGAGCTGGGCCCCATGGCAGCCAAGTAGGAGCTTCCTCTGTGCAACACATCTCATAAACCGTCTCCAGTGCTTTTTCCTGACCCTGCTTCCCTTCTGGAGCAGCAGCCAGGGTTGGGTTCTCTCTCAGCCCTGTGGGCCCTGCCGAGGAGCGCCCTGTCCCCGCGGCCGGCGTGGCTGGCGATGGGGCTGGCCCGTGCATACAGCAGCAGGGAGGTGGAGGCCGTGGGGAGTGAGGCATTCAGACTGAGCAGGCAGTGGGGCTCCTGTCCCCTCTGGCTGCCACGTACAGCACTTCGCACGCTGCAGGGTCTGTCTTTGAGTGGCCCTCGGCCCTGGGGGGGTTGGGATGTGGGATCCAGAGGGAGCTCTTGGTAAAGCCAGCGCTGACCCCAGGGGAGTGACACTCAGCTCCTCACATGCCCCAGCACTCCCTCAGCGGATCGCCGGCAGCCAGTGACCGAGGAGCCCTTGGGTCTGTCCACACAGCCCCAGCCCAGCTCCCAGAGCGGGGCTCGCACGGGCCCTCTGACAACAGCGGTGTAGACAGCGCTTTGAAGGTGCAGCTCAAACCCCAAAGCTTAGAGAGGGGGATGGGCGTCCAAGCCCGAGCTACAGTCCAAACCGCAGCCTCAGAGGGAGCACTAGCAGGAGCCCAGCTCAGTCTGCCGTGGCTGGGGGCTGAGCAGACTTACCCTGCCCAGATGAGGAGCTGCCCTGGCTGCTGGGCAGTGCAGAACGGCGCCCTGTAGCCCAAGGCTTTATTCTGCAGCTGCACTCGGATCCTTCCCTTTGTACCCTCCTCTGGGAGCCCTGACGCGTATGGAACGGGACAGGGCTCCTGCCGCACGCTGCAGGGAGCCCTCAGGGACTGTTCCCACAGCCCGGCCAAGCGAGCACACGGCCTGGGAAGCAGCTCCGGTGGGGTCCCCAAACTCAGCTAGGGTTAGAAGAGGCAGCCTGGGGCTGCCTGCTCCCTGGCAGGGGAAGCACCCGCCAGCCTGGAGGAGAGCAGGCCCCCAGAGAAAAGAGCAAGTAGCAGGTCCCTAGGCCCTGAATTACGTGGCCCAGCTGGCAAAGCCTCCAGCCCAAACCCACCATGAGCCCCTGTGCCTGGGAGCGGCCAGGCTGTTTTCCCTCAGGCCCTGTCACCAGCATGAGGGGCTGTGGGGCCCCGAAGGGCCCTACACGGTTTGGGGGTTAGCCCCTTCTGCAGGGTGTGTTAGCATGGAACAGTCAAACAGCCTGCCCCTCTAAGGGCCCCCCCACAGGACTCCCGCAGTGCTACGGCTGCCCCCCCTCCACCCCATTGCATAGCACCCCCCTCCCTTTCCTGCCAATATCGAGCAATCGATCAATCGATCTATCCATCCTTCCTCCCTCTCTTTGCTATCAAGCTCCCCAGCCCCAAACCTCCTCCTTTTGTAGCGTGCTGGGGAGGTGGCCCTAAGTGCCCACAGCTGACCCAGCCCTGTGCCCAATATCCCTGCACTCAGGGGCAGCAGCTGGGCTCCATCCTCCAGCCTGGGGGAGAGGGTTAACCCTTCCCTTGCCAGCCACCAGTCAAAGCCCAGAGTAGCTGACCTGACGAGCCAGGCTGGTAAAGAGTCCCAGGAGCGGCTCACCTCTGCTGCTGTAAAGCACCAGCCCCAAACCCCCGCTTTTCTCCCACCTTGTCTTCACTAGCAAACTGTGTTTGCACACGGTGAACATCCTAGTGTAGACAAGGGGAGGTGTCCCTTAAATCTGTGTGAGCTGGTCACGGTGACCTCCCCCCCCCAGATCCCTCAGCATCCCCCATCCAGTTCCCCTAGGGCAGGCAAGGCCCCCGTGGGGCAGCTGCTGTTCTCTGCAAGGCTCCCCTGACCGCCCCCCAGCCCGGCCCCTGCATTGTCCCTGTGCCCAGCACTCATGCTGCTCTTCTCAGAGGGCAGGGCTGGGCTCGCCAGCGGTGATGGGGGTTGGGCTTGGTGCCCTCAGATGTGTGGGGGGGGGATCTTTAGGCACAGCCAGGACACGTGTGCCTGCACCCTCTGCATTCGGGGCTTGCCTCCTGGGCAGTGGGGCCTGCAAGGGTTTTGCTTTGTGCCATTAGGTTACAGAGCTGGGGGGCAGCTAGGCCACAGCCAGAATGGGGGAGGAGAAGCTACCAGGGCCTGCTGCTCCCATCCCCCTCTTCGGGGGTGTCAGGTGTACAGTCACCATTATTGATCGTGTGACTGACGGCCGAGGGGGCAGGCAGCATGGCAGGCAGAGGGGGGCCCCTACAGGGCAGGCAGAGGGGGGGCCCAGAGCAGCAGGCAGAGAGGGGCCCCCACAGGGCAGGCAGAAGGAGGCCCCTAGGGTGGCAGGCAGAATGGGTCCCCTCCAGAGAGGCAGGAAGAGGGGGTCCACCAGAAGGGGAAAGCTCTTTAAGAGGCCCCCAGAGGGGCAGGTAGTCCCTGCCCCAAAGAGCTGCCAGTCTCATTAGACCAGACGGACACAGGGTGGGAAGGGCTGGAACACACCAGCAGGGACCTGCGTGATGGCAGCAAACGGCATGTCAGTGTCAGGATTTATTGGTTTGTTTCTTTGGGGGGTTACTTGGGAGGGGATCGCTACATGGAAAGAACAGGGAAGGGAGGGGCAGGGTTGAGGGGGACAGGGCAGGGGAGATGAGAATAAGGGTGCAGGTGTGGAGAGACACAGAGGTGAAGGGACCCAGGGGAGCGGGGTTGGAGCTAACGGCCAATCAGCACAGGGCAGAGAAAGTCCAGTCAAACGGCAGGAAGGTCTCCGAATGCCCAGTGGTCCCTGCTCTGGCTGGTTCTGGTCTTACCAGCTGGGGCTCTGGCTGGCTGCTCTCTACAGTTCTCCCCCAGGGCTACATGGTGGGGAGAAGGGCGGCAGCTCCTAGGTGCTAGTGCACCCGGGGGGATCTCCCTTGCACAGGCCTGGGTCATACAGAGTCCTGGGTGCTCCCCCCACTATAGTTAGCCTGTGGAACTCACTGCCACAAGATATTGTGGAGACCTACCAGAGGTGGGACTAGACAGGAGCTAGCCGGAGCCATGATTAAATTTAGAAGTATGAACAACAAGGGTAATGTCGTGGTGGGAGTCTGCTACAGACCCCCAGACCAGGGGGATGAGGTGGACGAGGCTTTCTTCCAGCAACTAACAGAAATTGCTAGATCACAGGCCCTGGTTCTCATGGGTGACTTTAATCACCCTGATATCTGCTGGGAGAGCAATACAGCAGCTCACAGACAATCCAGGAAGTTTCTGGAAAGTGTAGGGGACAACTTCCTGGTGCAAGTGCTGGAGGAACCAACTAGGGGAAAAGCTTTTCTTGACCTGCTGCTCACAAACAGGGAAGAAATAGTAGAGGAAGCAATAGTGGATGGGAACCTGGGAGGCAGTGACCATGAGATGGTCGAGTTCAGGATCCTGATACAAGGAAGAAAGGAGAGCAGTAGAACAGAGACCCTGGACTTTAGAAAAGCAGACTTTGACTCCCTCAGGGAACTGATGGGCAAGGTCCCCTGGGAGAATAACATGAGGGGGAAAGGAGTAGAGGAAAGCTGGCTGTATTTTAAAGAAACCTTATTGAGGTTGCAGGAACAAACCATCCCCATGTGTAGGAAGAAAAGTAAATATGGCAGGCGACCAGCTTGGCTTAACAGTGAAATCCTTGCTCGTCTTAAACACAAAAAAACAGCTTACAAGAAGTGGAAGATTGAACAAATAACCAGGGAGGAGTATAAAAGTATTGCTCAGGCATGCAGGTGTGAAATTAGGAAGGCCAAATCACACTTGGAGTTGCAGCTAGCCGGAGATGTTAGGAGTAACAAGAAGGGTTTCTTTAGGTATGTTAGCAACAAGAAGAAAGTCAAGGAAAGTGTGGGCCCCTTGCTGAATGAGGGAGGGAACCTAGTGACAGAGGATGTGGAGAAAGCTAGTGTACTAAATGCTTTTTTTGCCTCTGTCTTCACAGACAAGGTCAGCTCCCAGACAGCTGCACTCTGCAGCACGGTATGGGGAGGAGGTGACCAGCTCTCTGTGGAGAAAGTAGTAGTTCGGGACTATTTAGGAAAGCTGGACGAGCACAAGTCCATGGGGCCGGATGCGCTGCATCCGAGGGTGCTAAAGGAGTTGGCCGATGAGATTGCGGAGCCATTGGCCATTATCTTTGAAAAATCATGGCGATCGGGGGAGGTCCCGGACGACTGGAAAAAAGCTAATGTAGTGCCCATCTTTAAGAAAGGGAAGAAGGAAGATCCAGGGAACTACAGGCCAGTTAGTCTCACCTCAGTCCCTGGAAAAATCATGGAACAGGTCCTCAAGGAATCAATCCTGAACCACTTAAAGGAGGGGAAAGTGATCAGGAACAGTCAGCATGGATTCACCAAGGGCAAGTCATGCCTGACTAACCTAATTGCCTTCTATGATAAGATAACCGGCTCTGTGGATGAGGGGAAAGCAGTGGATGTGCTATTTCTGGACTTTAGCAAAGCTTTTGATACAGTCTCCCACAGTATTCTTGCCAGCAAGTTAAAGAAGTATGGGCTGGATGAATGGACGGTAAGGTGGATAGAAAACTGGCTAGATGGTCGGGCTCAACGGGTAGTGATCAATGGTTCCTTGTCTAGTTGGCAGCCGGTATCAAGTGGAGTGCCCCAAGGGTCGGTGCTGGGGCCGGTTTTATTCAATATCTTCATTAACGATCTGGAAGATGGTGTGGACTGCACCCTTAGCAAGTTTGCAGATGACACTAAACTGGGAGGAGTGGTTGATACGCTGGAGGGTAGGGATAGGATACAGAGGGACCTAGACAAATTAGAGGATTGGGCCAAAAGAAATATGATGAGGTTCAACAAGGACAAGTGCAGAGTCCTGCATTTAGGACGAAAGAATCCCATGCACTGCTATAGACTAGGGACCGAATGGCTGGGCAGCAGTTCTGCAGAAAAGGACCTAGGGGTTACGGTGGACGAAAAGCTGAATATGAGTCAACAGTGTGCCCTTGTTGCCAAGAAGGCTAATGGCATTTTGGGTTGTATAAGTAGGGGCATTTCCAGCAGATCGAGGGATGTGATCATTCCCCTCTACTCAGCACTGGTGAGGCCTCATTTGGAGTACTGTGTCCAGTTTTGGGCCCCACACTACAAGAAGGATGTGGATAAATTGGAGAGAGTCCAGCGGAGGGCAACAAAAATGATTAGGGGGCTGGAGCACATGACTTACGAGGAGAGGCTGAGGGAACTGGGATTGTTTAGTCTGCAGAAGAGAAGAATGAGGGGCGATTTGATAGCTGCTTTCAACTACCTGAAAGGGGGTTCCAAAGAGGATGGATCTAGACTGTTCTCAGTGATAGAAGATGACAGAACAAGGAGTAATGGTCTCAAGTTGCAGAGGGGGAGGTTTAGGTTGGACATTAGGAAAAACTTTTTCACTAGTAGGGTGGTGAAGAACTGGAATGGGTTACCTAGGGAGGTAGTGGAATCTCCTTCCTTAGAGGTTTTTAAGGTCAGGCTTGACAAAACGCTGGCTGGGCTAATTTAGTTGGGTTTGGTCCTGCTTTGAGCAGGGGGTTGGACTAGATGACCTCCTGAGGTCCCTTCCAACCCTGAGATTCTATGATTCTATGATTCTATGATAACGAGACCACCCAGAGCCACAAAAGGCAGGGTTAACAGTGTCCCATGATATGAAGAAAGACCCCCATGGGCAGGTTATCCAAGCTTTGTCCGTTAGGGAGTTTCTTGCCCCATCCTCTGGCAGCTGGTGCCGGCCACTGGGGGAGACAGGAGACTGGGGCCGACGGGCTCCTGGTCTGATTTTACCTGGCAGGTCCCTGTCACGGAGTGTGGGGGAGTCCGGGCCCTGCACCCCTGGGGTTCCTGCGATTCATCATAACTCTCAGCCAGCCAGTAAAACAGAAGGTTTATTGAGACGACAGGAACACAGTCCAAAACAGGTCTTGCCAGTACAGACAACAGGATTCCCTTTAGTTAGGTCCATTTGGGGGCCCCAGGGAGGCCGCGCTCCCCACTGGGAAGCCCCAGCCCCGTCAGAGTCCCCTCTTCATTCCTAGCCAGCTTCCCAAACTTGAAAAACCCCTTTCAGGCGTCTCCTGTCTTCCTTCCCCCACGGCTCCTCCCCCGTCCTTTTCCTTTGTCCGAATTTCCCGTCAAAGGTGTTACCTGGTCTCCAACTCCCCTCCTGGGTTCTCATGTTACATGCTCAGGTATCTCCCTTCCCCCATGCAGACAGTCCCAGCTCAGCTCCCCTGCAACCTTCCCCCTTAGTATTCACATCACACAACAAAACATTCCCACTTCGTCACAGTCCCATGTTGCTCAGATCCAGGCTGCCTGCAGACCCACTGGGCGCACCCTGCCACCACCCATCACCCCACAATCCCCACCCCCTTGGCACAGCTGCTGCAGAGCAGAGTGCCCTGGGGGTGCTGTCTGGTGACCCCATGTGGAACTTCGCCTGCCTTGGTGTGAAGAAGTGAGAATGTTTTGTGGTGTTCTGTGAATACTGAGGGGGAAGGCTGCAGGGGGGCTTGGCCGGGACTGCCTGCATGGGGGAAGGGAGATAGCTAAGCATGTAACATGAGAACCAAGAGGGGAGTTGCAAACCAGGTAACACCTTTGACTGGGAACCTGGACACAGGAAAAAGCCCGGGGGAGGAGCCGTGGGGGAAGGGAGAAAGGAGACGCCTGGAAGGGGTTTTCAGTTTTGGGGAAGCTGGCTAGGAATGAAGAGGGGACACTGACGGGGCTGGGGCTTCCCAGCGGGGAGAGTGGCCTCCCTGGGGCCCCCAGATGGACCTAACTAAAGGGAATCCTGTTGTCTGTACTGGCAAAACCTGTTTTGGACTGTGTTCCTGTCGTCTCAATAAACCTTCTGTTTTACTGGCTGGCTGAGAGTTATGGTAAATCGCAGGAAGCTGGGGGTGCAGGGCCCGGACTCCCCCACACTCCGTGACACTTGGGCGCTCATGTGCTCATCCAGGGGGGAGCAGGAGTTGAGTGTCACCCACCGCAAGGGGAACTAGCCCAGCGCTGCTCCTTGGCACTCGCACAAAGCCTGAGCTTGCCGAGCTCGGGAGAGATTTGCCCTAGTGACCATCACTGGCATGAGAGCGGGTGGAGGAGCATTAACTGCAACGCTCCTGTAGGGCATTAGGGATGTTTTTCCTTCTGCTCGCTCACTGGCCTCAGGGTCAGACCCACGGAGCCTGCCCCGCGTCCGTAGCATGACGAATCTCAGCCCGTCTGGCTGTGTCTGTAAGATGCAGTGACCAATTGGAGCTGGCAGCCCAAGAGCAGCAAGCCACTGGTGTCCCAGATACCAGAGACTGCAGCTGTCCAGATTGTCTTAAGCCAGTTACTCTGTAGGTGTGACATGCACGGTGCTATATAACCCCGTCGCATTGCTGCTGCGCTTCCAACAGCCCCGAGCGGGAAAATGAGCCGGGGGATTTCTGCTGCCCGCCACCCTAGTGACGGGACAGAGTCACGACTGTCACATGGGCGATACTTATGGAGATCTCCTCGTCCTCGAAAAGACTGGCTCCCCTCACGCCTCTCCTGAAGAAACTGCTCAGGATTAATGGTAACTTTTGGCAGACTCTGCACCACACCCGAGAAACAGTAGCTAAAATAACAGCGTGTGCAGGGGATTGCCTGTAACGTTTAATCTCCTCCTGCAATAACGGATCGTTATTAAACCAAACAGAGCTTTAACGAAAGGTATCCTTGCCGATCAGATATGCTTTGATTAAACAGTACAGAAGAATAAAGGGGACGTCTAAGACTAGAGAAACACATGCAAAATCCAGCCGGAGACAACTGACAATGTCAGAGCAAACTGCCACTTAACTTGAACCTCCGAAATGCGTCTGCTTGGCAGTTCCCCCAGCCTGTGCTGGGGTGCAGTGAGCCCTGTCAGCAAGGACTCCGAAACGCTTTCCTCTAGAACCCATTCTGCAGCTCTAAAGGCTCTGTCATTCATGGGAAACTGTTATTGCTGGGTCAGACCCCAGCCTGTTCCACTCAGGCCAGGCTGGCACACAGAGGGGAAATATTTCTTAACTTTTATTTTAAAAATAACTTGAAAATGTGAGCGTAAGCGTCAGCTGATGAATCTACGCCGCCTTGCTTTGGTTCTCTGGGGCAGCTGTTTAAAGTGCATTTAGCAATGTTCCCCCGTGGCCTCACTCTCAGTTGTGTTTCTAATTTATTTTTTTAACCTTAACTCCATTCCTCACGGGCTTGTCTGTTCTCTGCACTGGGGTCTGCGTGAGGTCACTCCTTTCTGCTCGTACCCACTTGTTCTCCCTGCTGGCGGCTTTTCTTCTCTTCTGTCTTGTGGGAGCCAAATGCCTCCTCTTCTAAGTGCACTCTTGTTGCTTCTCTGCTTCTCTCTCTACCTCCTAGAAGGAAAAGCTTTGGGGCACAGAAAGAGACGGAGTAAGTACTGCAGCTGTTTTACCATTCCTGTGGGAAGTCAGCAGAGTGCCCAGTGCGTGGGGGGGAGGGGAAGTGCCCTGGCTCCTTTCTGCTAGTCCCTTCATGGTCGGTGTCCAGTTTATTCTCTCCTTCCTCCACAGGGAAGTCTGATGCTATTTGACATTAGGGTGGTGGCTATTTAATGACTTGAGACCCTTTGGTGATTGCTGGGGCACACACAAGTCTGATCAGCTGAGTGGGGGGCGAATGACGCTTCAGAGCCCTACTGGTGTCCTCAGTGCAAGGTGCTGCTGTGTGCTGCACCCCAGCAACAGCATGGCCCAGGGGACCTGGCCGCTTGATCTGCCTTGGCAACCCCCTTTCCCTGATGCTCTCCGGCCCAGCACACAGTAACCTCATACGCTACAGACTGCCCAGTGCTCTGGGAATGTGCTCGGTGGCTTGGAGGGGAAACAAACAGCTGCTCCTCTGAGAGCCTCAGGCCCCCTCCCCACTGTCAGCAAGGACCAGGATTTAGGCACTCGGACTCTGAATGCTTCCCATGACTTCTGCAAGGCCACGGACACATTCCAGCTTCCCTCTGCTGCCCACAGCGAGCTGCCCAGGTGATGAACGGCATAGACGCTCCCAGCCGGGAATCATCCCGCAGCCCAGATCTCTTCCCCACTTCCCTGGGTTACTGTACCAGCATACAGGAGAGGGGGACATGCACAGAGGATCCAAACTGCAATCCCTCCCCCCCTTTAAGCAGCCACTTTACTGTAGCCCCAAGGTTTCCAGTACAATTCAGTGAGGGCTGGCCCCCCAAGATGGGTCTCAGGGAATGTGTGGGGCACCCCTGCAAACTACATGTGGCTGTCAGGGGAATAGTCGTTTTAGTAAATTTGTTACTGTGTTTTAGCCGCTTAAATACTGATAGCAAAGTAACACCCAGCCCATGTGCTAGTTACCTGTCCGAGCGGCCGCTGTTGGGAGTCGTTTCCGGGCAGGCTTTGTTAGTGCAGTTGGAGGGCTTGTACGTGTGGGAAAGCTGATGCTGGCTGCTGTGTGGCCCTGGCTGGCTGGCTAGCTGTTGGTTATTGTTGCTGGGGGTAATAGCCAGACCAGTCATGCAGCCGTTCGTTCTCGGCAGCTGCTGCTTGGGGACTCGGGCGCAGTTTTTACTTTCCGGGTGGAGGGTACGGGAGCTGGAACGAAGCTCATGGCAGTTATTCACTTTTGCTACCACGAGAAGCTGCCCCTTCCTGTTGGGTTAGAACAGCTGTTTGTCAGCAGCTCACTCCTCTGAGCTTTGCCCCGTGTCACTGGGCTCAGTCTCGGAGCCTTTGGAGTCCTTGTGTTTAACTATTAACAAATAACCTTGTCTCGACAAATGGCAGTGCCGTAGCAATCTCCATTAGAGTGCTTCATTTTCTGGAGCAAACCAGACATTCAGCATCAGCCGCCGCCATTTCCACGGCCCACTCGCTGCATTCAGAGGGGAGTAAATCCATTTTCCTCTGCGTCTTCCTTGGCCTAGTGCTCCCTGCTAGACTACTGAGCTATGCTGCCTTACTACCAGTGAATGCCACGTGCTTACGGCATTCGTGCCCTGGTGCTCGGACTTTCTGCCCACCTGGTCCAGCTGCCTCTGCGCAAGGTTTAGGACTCCACGGGGCTCTTTTACTGCCTGTTCAAGGGGCTGGTGAGACTCCACGGGGGAGCATGAGCTGTGGCTATAGGGGGTTATCCTGCCTGTGCAGGTCCATGCTAGTACTTGCAGACAGACCCCGTCAAGAGAAAGGCCCATAGGGTTTAATAGGTCTGCTGGCAATTGGATTCTATAGAAAGTGAATAGGTTTCTCTTGAAATTGCTCTGAAACCCCGTAGCATTTAATAAGGAATGAGATCATTTCTCCAGGCTTGTTTTTAGCTACCCTATAGAATTCATAGCACAGTCTATGTAAAAATAAAGGGGGGTTAGAAACCCTATGGAACAGTTACCACTTTTGGTGCCATTCTAGAGGCGTTTCCTGTAACAGATGGATAGTTGTACCTAACTGGTGACCCAGCCCTTCCCTCTAACTCTGCACGTGCAGTTACTGCCCGACTCTACTGCCCGGCAAATATCAGCCACGCTTCAAGCCCCTGTGCATAAAGCGAGGCTCCTACATCCATAGGGAGGCATCAAGTTTGGCCACCAATGACAGGCATTGGTTTGGGTAGGACCATTATGTGGGACTTGATCCTCCCAGTGTCGTGAATGGGAAAGCTCCCAGTGGCTTCAGTGGGGCAGGATTGGGCACATACCCAGCCCGATGTGCACCGTGCATGTGAGCAGATCCGGTCCCAGTGCCGAGGAGCTTACAGGCTGGATGGAGGGGAGCTCTGACGAGATGCACTGAGCTGATACCTCCAGATTAATCTGCTCTTTAAAAGGAAAATGCCGGAGCCAATTTTCCAGGCTCTGACTCACGAACAGCTGCAAGCTGGGTCCGACTGAGGACCTGCTTACTCACCGGTGGGGTATTTGTCACGTGCCTGCTTCTCCCACGTCGCTGCAGGGACCTTGGGTTGTGCCCAAAGAGCCAGCGAAGTGGGTGCAGAACGCTGAGTAGCATCCCCTCTGCGGTGAAACTGGCCCGTCCGGTGCTGCTGACAGGAGCCACAGCTAGATCGGGCCGGGGGGGCAGAGTGTTTCTCATTCTGGCCATGAATGTCTTTCCCGGCCCCTTTGGCTACAGCCCCCTCCAGGAACCCTGGCTGTGTGCTACAATTCATGGGCCACTGAGGACAGTGACCATTTTACTGTTAGTGTGTCAGGTACCTGCTGCCAGGGAAAGGGTTGCAGGGGCCGTGCCTCTGCCAGGGTAACTGGCACTGCACCGCAGAACCATGCTGGCATGAGCCGCTGGCCTCAGCACCTTGGGAAACGGACTGCACCTACTGTGAGGCTGTTAGTCCCACAAGCCCCCTGGTAACACCATGTTTTCTCTTCTGGGGGACCAGGTGACTAACCCCCTGCCAGGCAGGGAAAGGAGCCCTCACACCATACTACACAGACACACGCTCATGCCGTGTTAGGCTTGATTGGCACTGAGCTGGCGTTAAAGTGTCCAGCCTTGCTACTATGAGCAGCTGTGCAGCGTGCCAGAGAAAGCCCCGTGCCTGGCACCGTCCCTTCCAACTCCCACCATGGCCCCCTCCAGTCCTGTGGCCACTGGCGTGGCAGGTTCCATCAAGGAGACTTAGCAGGACTGGGCCCAGGAGTCCAGATGAAAATAATTGTGTTTAATCAGCAGCGGGGGGCTGGTCTCCCTGGTCCGTATTGGAGCTGTTTACTTCCTAGCCCACAGCTTCGCCCTGGGCTCGGCGGTGCAGGCGTGTGTTAGGCGCATGCCCTGTTCACTGGCAGTGGACTCACACACACACACAGAGTGGCTTGGCTCTGGGGGTTTAGTTGGTCCAGGAAAGGCTGGGACCCCCAAAAGCTGGAGCAGCAGCAAGCAGGAAATACCTGCCTAGTGCCAGAGGCTGCTCTGTTGTGACAGCAGCCTGGAGCTCCAGGGCACCACATGGAGGGGGTCAGTCCTGCTTTGATTCACAGCTGCTATCGCTGTCCTCTGGGCGACTGAGCGGCTCGCCTGGAGGGAAGAGCCCTGGATGCAGCCAGCGCTTGGCTCGTACAAACCCAAAGCAGCTCACAGGGGCAGGCCTGCGGTTGCTAGGAGAGCCCGTGTGGGTGTTTATTGGCAGTGGGTGACCGTGTGCTGGCTGGTTAATCTGTCCTGCTTTGCGGTGGGTGGGGGCTGATGGCTGGGTCCCAGGAGCTGCTGTTTGATCACTTCGGGAAGGTGTAGGCCCTGGCTGGCCGAGGTGGGGACTGCTGGCTCGAACTCTGCGCTGGCTGAAGTGATGTGCTGCCAGGCTGAGCGAGGTCAGGGAGCTGACACATCCAGGGAAAGCAAATGACATGTCGAAAGCAGCATGGACATTCGTCAGGCAGGAGCTGGCTGGTGCAGCAGTGCTCTGGGGCAGGAGGGTTTCTGGGCTCTCCGAGGCCTGGGGGCTGTGGGGTCGGCAAGACCCTCGTTTATTAAACTCCCTTTGACTAGCTAACAAGCTCGCTGTGTGCTGCGCAGAGACCGGCTCATTGCCGCCCGTGTGGGACCTGGGGTTCGGACGCTGGCGGAAGCTGGTCCCTCCCCAGGAGACGCAGGGGTGTGGCGGGGTTACCCTGGGCTGCACCGCCATGCTCCCTTTCCAGAGTAACAGTCAGCAGTGCTGGGCTGGGGCAGCAGGACGGGGTCCCCCGACCCAGTGCCCACCCCGGCAAGGTGCGAGGAGGAGGCCACAGGGCCCATGCTGTTTGTGCTAATTGACTCGGCCTTGTTGTGAGGGTCTCCCCGCCACACCCCACAGTTTAACACTCCTCTAGGGCTACACAGGTTGGGGGCGCCCCAGGGCAGAGCAGACCTGCTCCAGGGGTGTTTGCAATGGGCCTGCAGGACCCCTTTGCAATCTGTCTGCACATCCCATCTCTGGGGGCAGGGAGCAGAGCTCTGAACTGGGCACTCGCTGTCCCGTGTCCAGCCTGAATGGGCCAGGGACCTTGGCCCCACAGTGAGAGTTTGTACGAGTCCCCTTCCACTGAGCTAGCCAGGCCCAGGAAGGGTCCATGGGAGGGAGGGGAGTAAATGGCAGGGGACAAGTATTTGCACCATTGAAACACGTCAAACCAAGGCCCGGGCTGGGAGCGAGCAGGATGGAGACGCACACCCTTAGGAGGGACAGGCAGGGTCGGGTTTGAAATCAGTGGTAAAACTGCCATTGACGCCCAGGGAAAACCGCTCCCTGAATGCGCCGTCAGCCTCGGTCATTTGGATGCTGGTAGCAGCACGGGGCCACGATCCAGGTCCTGTTGCAGTCCAGGCACTGTGCCAGTGCCTTTGATGGCAGCAGGGTCGACGGGCGGGTGAGGAAATAAGCGTGACTGTCCCTTTTACTGAAATTGCAAAGTAAGGGCTGGCCCCAGGGCGGGGAGCTCAGTGCAGCCAGCGCGGTCGGTACATGAATCTGACTGTGGTGCCTGGCGCAGCTCTCACGTGCTGAGCTGCATCGGGAAGAGCAGCAGCAACTGGGCTGGTTCGGGCCCTGGCTCCTTAGGAAACCCCTGAAAGCTCTAAGATGAATCCCCTGCAGACTGCACAGTGGGGCCTTTGTGCGTGTTCATACGGCCAGCATTAGCTGGACACGTGAATACCACCATGTCTTTTGCCATCAACAGCTTATTACTGTTTACAGTTTGGCAGCCGTTCAATGCTTGGTCTTATTACCACTGAATCCAGGAGGATTTGGGGGGCGCAGCAGACGCTTAACGACGTTTCATTTTCCCAAGTGGGCCATTAATGCCAAACAGCCTTTTGTCCCCTTGCGCAGCCTCAGCCAAAAAGGAAAAGCGCTTCAGCCCATTCATTCGCTCTGGCAGGAGGGCAGCAGGGGAAGCACTCTGCCTCCTTGCAACATACCGCCTCATTAGGAAACTCCACTCACATGGCACAGGACCTATGGTGGGTAAAAGGGCCGGCGAGTTTTCTCAAGCTGGTGGCTGGACGGGCGCATTGGGGCTGCATAATATGCACTGCCGTAGACACAGCAAAACAGGGCAAGTCTTTGCAAAGAGCAGCAAGAATTCTTAGCTTGCACAGAATATTAGTGCTTCCAAGTGCTGTGGAGATGTTAGCTAATTAAGCTGTATCTAATGCTTTGCCTGCAAGAGCAGCGGGACCAGGTACTGCTGATAGGTCCTATAGAAACAGGGCAAACTCATCTCTGTGTGTGCTGCAGGGTTGCTTTGTGGGGACGCTGACTGCACACAGGAAGGGGAGAGTAGCTCTGTAGGGACCGCCAGCAACCGACCGGACAGGCATCTTCAGGCACCAGGTGCCCCTGCTCTCCTCTGGGCAAGCCTGGCCCCGGCAGGGCTGCGCTCAGACTGGATTTCATTGTTCAGTGAAGCTCAAGAGCACTAGAAAGTTGGGCTTACCTGGCTGACCTTGTTCTGACCCCACAGCTGCCGGCTTTATCCCTTCTTAACCTTACCTGACTGTTGCTTCACACATGGAAGGCAAGTATGGGGTTGGCAGCGAGGGATTGGGCGCGTGGTACAGGCTTAGTGGCACGGCAGTGCTGCTGGCAAAAGAGAAGCCCCTGGCTGAGCCAGCCTGCCAGCAGAGCTCAGCGCTCGTGGGGCCATTAGGAACCGGGCTGCCCTGGCTGCCAGGCTGGGTCCATTTCCTGACTTCCCACGTGAGTGTGCTTGGTTTTATTCTTAGCCAGTACGTCTTGAACTTTGGCTGCAGAGTTACTGTTGAGGCTTCGTTTCAGAAGTGACTGGCCAGGACAGGGAAATCCTGCCGCTGCAAAGGCAGCAGGGCTGTCGAACGATTTCCAGGGTGTGCAGAGCTGCTGAGTGGGCTGGAGGGTGCTACACTGATGGAGATGCTGGTGTTTCCATGGGCTCCGTAGGATTAGCGTGTGAGGCACAGAAAGAGCTCTGGGTCCTAAGGGCAGCACCCAGCCAGCTCCTTCCATTCATTTCCTCTTTCCCCACTCAGCCCGTTGGCGACTCGGTGGATTTTGGACTCTGGAGGAGGCAGAGGAGGCTTTGTGTTTTCTGATATTTGAAAGGCTTGTAGACTTCCAGGCACTGAGTCCAATGCACAGCAGTGAGGGCCCTTCCTGCCCAGTAACTGTCTGGGGCCGCGCTTGTTCTGGGTCCAGGAAGCTAGGATTTAGCTAGGGCGAGAGGGGATTTCGCCTCTGTGGATATTCCTCTGGGGGCAGGGGGGATGCGCCGGGAGCCCCGAGTGCTGCATGATTTGTATTGTTGTGGTGTTTGGGGGCCCAGTCATGAACCAGGACCCCCCAAGCTGCGCTTTAACTACACGTCAGCATCTTTTTCACGTTCATTTTCCTTGTCTGCTGAGGAATTTGGATGTAGCACTTGGATGTAGAATCAGCTGCATTTCCGAGGGGCAGCACGTTGGTAATACAGACAGCCAAGGAAGGGAATTCATGAGCGAGCCCCTGTTCCGGCCTGGGGAGAGGGGGGATACCCCAACCTTCGCGAGTGGCTGGCCACCCCAAAGGGAGGTGTTTGGAGCTCACGCCTGGGGGGCTGGCCCAGCTGGGGCTCGGGGTCATTTCGGAGCGACAGGGAGTCGTCTCCACTGTGGGGCAGTAACATTGTGAGGAGGCAGTTGGGGGAACCATCCCTCACTTGGCCAGAAGAGCCCTAGGCCCCAGAGCAGGACGATGCTGGGGCAGCAGGGCACTGCCTGGCTTCGCCATGCCCACTCCCCATGCAAAGCAAACCCCTTCCTGAGGACCTGGCGTGGGTGCGATTCCTGAGCCCTCTGCCCCCCCACAGCCCACTTGGCGCCACCTCAGCACTATGGTGAGGGGGGCTTGGGTCCAGCTGGCCAAAGCACCCGAGCGCTAGGCTTAGCCAGAGGCAGGTGTAGGGGAAGCAGCTGCAGGAGTTGGCTGAGATTAGATGGAGATTCATCCCCAAGTTCAGAGTCCAGGGTGGGCAGGTTCCCCAGGTGATTTCAGACGGATCAGAGAGCGGCTTCCCTCCCATCTGATTCTGGTTCTTCCAGATGGGCCGCCCCCGTGTCACCCAGACTCAGCTGGGCCCTGCGGTCCATCAGCAGGCAGAATGCAGCAGCTCTGTGCTCTGGGACCTCCGCCCGCCGCCTCTCACTTTCAGGGTTGGTTTTGACCCCTAATGCCCCAGGTGCTTGGGAGCTGCCTGCGTGGGCAATGCCTCTCCCCCGTCCCGCTGCAGGGGAGCTCAGCCGCAGCAGCAGGCCTGGAGAGAAGCTGCCCACAGGGCCCCTGACTCTCCCCCAGTTCAAAGTGGCCCGAAGCCGCTGAGCTCCAAGGTGCAGTTTGAGGCCACATCCTCTGGCTCGGGGCTCAGGGGGCCAGGCCTGGGAAAGCCCTGGGGTGAGTTTCCTGCGAGTCTCCTCACCACATCCCCTCTTCCTCCTGCCAGGTTCCAAGTCGTTCAATATGATGTCCCCAACCGGTGACAACTCCGAGCTGCTGGCAGAGATCAAGGCTGGGAAGAGCCTCAAGCCGACTCCGCAGAGCAAAGGCCTCACCACCGTCTTCTCAGGCAGCGGCCAGGTGGGGGCCAATGTAGGTGACTGGCTGGCCCCGCTCCACTCGGGCCTCGCTCAGCCAATTGTCTCTGCCGGGGGGGGGAGGGAGCTGGGTTAGGAACCGGATTAACTTTTTAATTAAGGGCGGCAAATTTGATTGGCTGCAATTGTCACAACAAGCTGGAATCCTCAGCAAAATTTAGCATGATCCGCTTTGTGCTGTAAGCAGGGAGCCGCCGGGGAGGGGGGCTGGGAGCCCAGGCGGGAGGGGCACTTTCCACAGGAGACAGTCGCTGCTCCCAGTAATCCCAGGGGCCCATGAAGCCCTGGAGAGTCGTGGGCAGCGATCGTCCCTGGACGGGCTGTGTACTCCAGCGCTAAAACCAAGACAATGGCAGGCCTTCCCCCCGCTCCCCACAGAGCGCTCTGGCCAGGAGTCAATGGACCCTTCCCCTGGGGGAGCCACCAGCCACTGTCCTCACTGCAGAGCACCCAGCAAAGAAGGCGGGCTCACCCCAGCCATGAGCAGCTGTCCAAACGGGGGCACCAGCCCTCCTAGGGAGCACTGGGGTGGGGAGTCCCCAAAGCACCCCAGAGCCAGCTTGGCCCCCAGAGACAGGGCTGCTGTGAGGCTCCCACATGGACAGGTTCAATGGGTCTGACAGGAAAGAGGCTCCTTTCCCTGGGCTGTTTTGAGCCCTCCTGTCGAATTCAGTTCTGTGTCTCACGCTGCACCCCGAGGCCCCAGGATCCGCAGTGTCAGGCCCTGTACAAGCACCTAGCGAGAGGCAGGCGCGGCCCCAAAGCCCATACAACAGATGCTGGGCGAGGGGAGGAGAATGGCAAAGCTCAGCCCCTCTCCGGAATGGCTCAGACACCTGGAGAAAGGGTCTCGGTCCCCATGGCTGCAGGGGCCGGGCTCCCCAGCACAGAATGTCCCGCACACAGGACTTACTTTGCAATGACAGAGGTGCCGGGGCTCTGAACTGCCAGGCCCAGAGGGGCCGGGGCTCTGATCTGCCAGGCCCGGGGGTGCCGGGCTGTGAGCTGCCCGGCCCAGAGGTGCCGGGGCTCTGAAGTGCCAGGCCCAGAGGTGCCGGGGCCCTGAACTGCCAGGCCCAGAGGCGCCGGGCTCTGCACTGCCAGGCCCAGGGGTGCCGGCCTCGTACCTGGAGGGCCCAGGGGTGCCGGGCCCTGAACTGCCAGGCCCGGAGGGGCCGGGGCTCTGAACTGCCAGGCCCCGAGGTGCCGGGGCTCTGAACTGCCGGGCCCAGAGGTGCCCGGCTCTGAACTGCCAGGGCCAGAGGTGCCGGGGGTCTGAACTGCCAGGCCCAGAGGGGGCGGGGCTCTGAACTGCCAGGCCAAGAGGTGCCGGGCTCTGAACCGCCAGGCCCAGGGGTGCCGGGCTCTGACCTGCCGAGCCCAGAGGTGCCAGGCTCTGAACTGCCAGGCCCAGAGGTGCCGGGGCTCTGATCTGCCAGGCCCAGAGGTGCCGGGCTCTGAACTGCCAGGCCCAGAGGCGCCGGGCTCTGAACTGCCAGGCCCAGAGGTGCCGGGCTCGTACCTGACCGGCCCAGAGGTGCCGGGCTCTGAACCGCCAGGCCCAGGGGTGCCGGGCTCTGACCTGCCGGGCCCAGAGGTGCCAGGCTCTGAACTGCCGGGCCCAGAGGTGCCAGGCTCTGAACTGCCAGGCCCAGAGGCGCCGGGGCTCTGAACTGCCCGGCCCGAGGGTGCCGGGCTCTGATCTGCCAGGCCCGGGGGTGCTGGTGCTCAGCCCAGCAAGCCCTGGCACAAATGAAGCACTGCCAGCATGGGGCAGAGGGAGTCCGCGGATGATCAGGGTCCTGGGCTCCCTCTCGCGGGGAGGGGGGTAGCTTCTCTCTAAGCGAGCGCCTTCCCACGTAGCATCTCCCTCGTGTCACAGCACGCCCTGAACTAAAGCCCTCTCCTCTTTCTGCCATCCAGCTAGAGACTGCAGCTTCCTCCCTGCCCCCCGCGAGGACGCTGACCCCACCAACCACGCCCGACGCAGCCTCCGTCCCCAGGGCCGCCAGCTCCCCTGAGCCGGTCGTCAACGGCAACTCGCCGCTCATGGCCTCGGTGCAGCCCAGCCAGCTGGACATCGAGGCCCTGATCCCCACCCACGACGAGCAGGGGCGGCCCATCCCCGAGTGGAAGAGGCAGGTGATGGTGCGGAAGCTGCAGATGAAGATTCAGGAAGAGGAAGAGCAAAAGCGCAAGGTAAGAGGGAGGGCGGCCCTCCAAGTGCTGCAGTGCGGTGTGCTGTGACCGTCCCCTGCCGTGTGCTGTGAGGGGGCCAAGGCCGGGAGAGGGGCCGGAGGCAGCCGCTCTAACCGCCCTTGGGTTGGACCCGGCGGCTCACAAAGGGGGACGGGGAACACAGGAACCAGCGAGCCTTGGCCAGCCGGGCTGCACAGGGCAGGATTTGGGTCTCCGGGACAGGTAGAGGAAAACCCCCTCATCCCTCCCAGCCGGCAAAGTGCATTACGGGAGAGGCAATCATCAAGGCTTGGGGCAGGCTAGCAGCCCCGGTGCAGCTCAGGCTGGTTCCAGGCAGCAGCTCCTGGTGTTGATAACGCTCAACAGGCAGGAGTCATTACACGTGCCTAGCTAGTAGAGTCAGGCATCCAACAGAGCCTGCGACTTTATCTCAATGGCTACAGGAGACGCAGCCAGCCCAGCGTCTAACCCATAAACCCCCTGTTTAACCCCCAATTTCCCTTGGGCCAATAGGCAGGAGTTCAGAGTTTTTCACCTGCAGAAACACGTCTTGCGTTCTACTCAGCATTGCCCAGAAAGCAGCTGCAGGCTGGCGCGCCAGCACGTCCACTTGCTTGGGGCGTTCGTCAGAGAGTGCTGGGGTCGGGGGAAGCGTGTCCGACTTGACGGCCTGGCTCCCCCACCCCCAGAAATGAGAGGGGAGGCTCCCACCTGCTCTGATGAGCAGCCCAAGGATTCCAGTTAGGTTCAGGTGCCCACGAAGGGATGGGTCATGCCATCCTGGCTCACAGCGGGGAGAACTGCTCGGTGAGTACGTCAGTGAGGCTCCGTGCGACAGCGGGAGGCCAAGGTGCACTTGTGCAGCACGGTCGGTCTGTATCCATGCACACCCTGCTGTGCTAGGGCCCAAGCAGCCACACTAGCACTCACGACTGACACACCCAGACAGGCTCCGGGCCTGCTGGGCAGCCAAGGTAGCCCTACAGCGGGAGGAAAGCTTTGTGATGCAAAACCTCCCCAGAGGCAAGCCAAGGCCACAAGCCATCCCAGAGTTCAGTCTTTGCTAAGCTGCTTCTTGGGTGCGGTTCCCCAAGGGCTGCAGAGACGGGATCCATGGAAGGTCAGGCTGGCTGGCATGTCCTGGAGAACCAGAGAGGGGCCACATAGGAGCCACCCGCCGCTCAGGGCACATTAGCATGAGGGACAGCCCCAAGCGGAAGGACCATGCAGTCTGGGCGACACCTTTGTCCAAGAGCAGAGGCAAGCAAGGGGCTGCTTTCAGCCCTGCAGAGACGCTTGCTCTCACGTCAGCCTGGGCTTGTTGTAGAAACCAAATGCAGAGCAAGGTGGGTAAACAGACTGGGCAGGGAGGCCCGGGGAAGCATCAAGGTCAAACCGTATTTAAGACCTTTGCAGACGTGGTGGATTTTTCACAGCATCGTCTCCTGGTTCTCTCGTTAACATGGAAGGTGCTCGGGTACAATGGTGATGTGACGAACACCGCTCCAGACCCTAAGAGAGGCCCAGTCACAGAGTGGGTCTGTCTGGAGGAGTCCAGCTGGTAGCATGAGCAGCAATATGCCTCCTGGCGAGATGAAAGACCCCTCCCCACAACCGAATGAACATCTGCCTTAGCTGGACAGACCCCTGGGGGGTTGGGCCCCTCCCTCCACTGCAGTGACATTCCCTCCGAAATGCGGTATCCCACAGCGTCTGTGCTGACTCACCCCACGTGGCTCCCCCCGCCATGGCAACGCGTGCATTGCCTTGCTCCGTGTGGATTGTCTGGAGAGGGAGGCTGGGCGGAGATTTCTGAAGCTGACCAGACAATTGATCAGTGTCCCACGCACGGCTCCCAGCCAGGTTAACGGGGGTTAGTGCAGTTAGTGGGCTGGGAAAAATCTCAGCCACGACTGATGCAGCAGGAAGCTTTTTATTAATTTAAAGGGCTATGGGGAGGATAACCAGGACCAAGGCTCAGCCCCCAGCACTGCTGTAGGAGCTGCCACAGCATGCTGGGTAAGGGACTAGTGACCTGGCAACAGCCACGCCAGCTGGACTCGGGAACAGAGTGAGCTCACGTCCGGGGCAGTAGCCAGAACGGTGTGCTAGCCTTTCCTGGCGGGGCTCGGGCTGGTTGTGCCGCAGCTGCTCAGAGGCCTGTTCCGGCTGCCTTGGGAATTTGACAGGTCCTGCTCAGCAATGATTTGTTTTGCTGAGAGTAAAACAACGCTAGCGGTCAAAGAGCCCGTGGCTCTAACGGGGAGCTGTCCTTCCTCCGATTCCTGCTGCAGTGGATCTCTGCAGTTCGGATGGCGGAGCCGCCTACCCCTTGCCGGGCTCTTACATCTGGGTAAATGGTCAGTTGTGGAGGATTAATTCTAAAGAAATCCGTAAGCCCCCATTAAACCTACCTTAAAACCCTGCCACTGCACAATCCCTTCAGCCAGGCCATCTCAGCACTGTTAGAAAGTGTCCCTAATAGTCAGTGATTTGGGGGTGCAGAGGAATTACTGGCGCTCTCAGCTTGAAAAGTCTTTATTTCTCCAGTTGTTTTCTGGGCTTGGATTTTCTTTTAGACGCAGTTTGTTAGGGCCGAAGCCCAGTCCCCCATTATTTTCCTTCTGGACGTGCAATACGTGCCTTGTTCACACAGAGGACTTGGCTTCCCTTCAGAAACGTTTGACCCGTTAAGATTTTTGTGTGTGCTGTGGAGAGTTCTGCATGAATTGAAGCATTCTGCATGAGTCTGAGCTCTTTGCGTGTTCTGGTCAACTCTGAGATGCATTTAAACTGCAGTATTTAGCACACGTGGGGCTATCGACTATGAGCTACGCCTGTCGCCTGAGCTGAAAGCGCCATCACGTATCAGCTATTCACAGCTGGTAGAGGGTGCCCACTCCATCCAAACCAATGATCACCCAATCTGGGCATTGGGACAGAGCTGTCATTTTCTACTTTAAAATGAGGACCCAGGGTTGGTTTATAAACAAAACCAAACCCCTCAACTCTCCCATTTCATACGGAGGTGATACTGCAGGTTTAAATGTCTTACATGGTCATTCAGTGGTGTAATGAGTGAGCGGTTCCTGGAAGCATCTGCTGCTGTATCCTTCGATCAGGGACTAGCAACAACATATTCTTAGCAAAGTTCTCTCTCCAGCAGAGCGTGCGCGATGCAAACAGGCGCTCTCCTCCAGCCTCATTGCCTCATTCCATTTGCTTTGTATCGTCTGCCTTTGTCTACCCGCTCCTGCCCTCTCCTTGCGCTCAGTATTTCCAGCCTGCCCATTGCCATTACACCACTAAGGACATGTAAAGTCTAGAGCGTGTGCCGAGAAAGGACAATGTGGAGCTCTGTCCTGAGGGAGATGTTTTTTCCCCCCTGCCTTAGCTTGGGACCGGGAGTTACTACAGTCACGAAGGCTGGAGGTATTCCCATGCACACAATGGCATTCTGGGACCCTTCGGGCAGCTGATGACTGAGGAGGACATAATCCGCATTGAGAAGCAAATCGAGAGCCTCCAAGTGATGCACAAAGTTCAGAAGGTGGAGACGGAGCTGGAACAACTAGAGCAAGAAATGCAGCAGCTCCTGCCGCTCTCTGCCGCCTTGGCAAAGGAGCATTTCACGGCAAACCCCAAGCGCATGCAAGGCCGAGCCGATGACCTCCCGGCCTGGTGCAGCAAGATCTCCACTCTCCTAAAGAGCATGGCCATCCTCCTGGCTATGCTTGGGGGCAAGGCGGTCAACCTGGCAGACATGGTCAGCCCCGACACGGCCGAGCACACGGGCCAGGCCGCGAGCACCTCGCCCGAGGCAGCACCACTACAAGAGGGCCCTGTTAACATCGGGAGATCGCAGTCCTTCAGCTGCACGCGGGAGGAGGTGGAGAAGGAGATCATGCAATGTGGTGTGTCGGTGAAGAACCTGAAGGCCAATTATGAGTTGCACACGCAGTGCCAGCTGCTGGAGGCTGTGTCCAGCAGGGTGTACAAGCGGAAGAGGTCCCTGCCCGTGGGAACCATGCCATATAGCTACGGCCGAGAGCCCATCCTGGAGGAGGATTATATAACGAGCAGCGATCTGTTCAATGCACTAAGCGAAGATGCTGCAGCGGATGGCATAGAGCCACCCAGTACGCTAGCGTACGCTCCCTTGCCCTACTGTGAAGCAGGGCCCCGGCCCTCCAGGGACACAGAGGCACAGAGTGCGGCCACGGAGCCTTTCGGGGAGGCCCTGTTCAGCCCCGACCACCTGACCAGAAGCCTCCCCGTGCAGACGGAGCTGAGCTGCGTGCAGGATTACATCGACATGCGGAAGGAGCGGATCGTCTACCTCTTCCTGGAGCACTGGAAGAAGTGGACATTCGCCGAGGCGGTTAGCCACACTCGCCCCAAGAGGAAAACGGGGCTCACCGAAACGCTCGACTCGGAGTTCAGCAAGGAGCCCAAGGCATATAGCAGCGCCCCAGGCCCCATGGCGACCGGGAAGCAACCCAGCGAGGATGACCGGCTCTTGTACTTCATGAAGCAAAGGCAGGTGGTGGGGAAGCTGATCGGCCACTGGAGAAGCATCATCAGCCAGGTCCCGACGCGGCAGATCCGCCGTCTGAGTCGCACCAACATGTTGTACTGGCCCGAGCACTTCCTGCCGCACGTCTGTGGCTCCCCAGTGGAGTACGACAGCCTGACGCTGGACCTCTTCATGCTGGGCTACTTCCAGCTCCTGGAGATGAGCATGAGCCGCGAGGAGAGGAAGTTCCGGCACCTTCTGTGCTACGAGATGTTTGACCGGCTGGGCAGCCACAGCTGGGAGCTCATCCGCCAGTTCCACAAGGTGGTGATGGAGGAGATCGAGGCCGGGAAGCGGGACTGGCTGGATGGCTTCGAAGATCTCAAACAGGAGTTCTTTGGCGACAGCCTGGAGCCGGAGCAAGCGGCCGCAGTGGAAACAGAGCTCCCAGCAGGAACCCAGCCTCCACAGCTGTTCCATCAGGAATCCTCCCAGAGCTTAGTCAGTGATGTCCCACAGCCCGCTCCAGCGCCTGATGAACTGGGCCTAGCCCCTGCCCCTAAGAGCAGGGAGAGCTCCATCCAGCTGGTCTCCGAGCTAGGCGAGTTCAGTAATGAGGACATTTGTCGCTATATAGACCGTAGCTTCTCCTTCTGGAAAGAGAAGGAGGCGGAGATGTTTGATATCTGAGCTCTCCCCAAGCGGTGCCCAGCACACACTGTGTTAGAAGCAGGTGGGGGCATCCACACCCTCGCCCACCACGGCTCACAAGTCGCAGGTGTCAAGAACGAATACCCCCTAGGTAGTCATTTGACCTGTTTGAACTGACCGCTTAACAGGACCCGACAAGGGCTTCTCAGCACAGGGAAAGGCTCACAAGTCGCAGGGAAAGGCATCCTCTTTGAGGCGGGATGTTGGTCCATCTCATAGAGGGAATTGCTGGCTGAGAAGCAGCTCCTGGGACATCAGGGGACAATCAAACGTGCGCCGGCACCAGAGTACTTGACAAGGGCTGCTTTGGCTCAGTTAATTACTTGAGGGACCCGTTGTATTTGCAAGATGAACTGAGCTCCAACAGCTGTCTGAGCCCAAGACAAACCTTTGGGGAGAGACCCGTAATCATTTTATATGATGCCTAGGTGAAGAGCTATAAAACAGAAAAAAGAAGCACATATTCCCCGGCTGCACCCAGTACAGGATTCTACTGTGCAGACTAGGGACTCTGAATAGAACCAATTTAGTGTTCATGTAAGTAGCGTCAGCGGGGGACCAATCCTGCAGTCGTTACTCAGGCAGAACTCCCATGGGCTTCAGCAGCTCCAGTGACCTCAATGGCAGTTTGGTTTGCACAAGGACGGCAGGATTAGTCCCAGAGTCTGCGCTGTTTTGTTGAATCCTGAATTCCCGACATGGACAGTCTCAACAGAGTCCTCGTCTTTCTCAAGTAAAGCTTCTTGCGTAGCCGATGCTCCCTGCTGGCTGAACTGACCAGGGTGCGGCTGTAATCATGTGTCACATGACGTTGTGGCTGGTTGCGGTTTTCTGCAGGAGGTGGTCCATGGATTTTCCTCTCGAGCAGTGTGTCCATTTGCTGTAGTCCTGCACTAGCTGGAGGAAGAGCTAATCCCTGACAAATGTACAGTGACACAAGCTGTCTCCAGTTTTCTGCATTTTACAGACACTTCTTTAGCTAAATGTTTCCTGTAGCTGGGGAGCCAGTGATTTGGGAGTAGGAACTGGTATGAGCAGCTCCATGCTTCCTCTGGTGAGGTGGAGGAACGCGCCACAGTTGCCCTGGGTCCATACTGAGCACAGGCTGAGGGCTGTACTAATTGGCCTCACAGTGCATGGTTCTGCAACCAGATTAGCAATTCCGTAGCATGTTCCGGCGTGTGGAGAATTCCCTTTGGTGCTGTGTGCTTTCAAACTACTGACCACTTGGCCCACGCTGTTCTTTGAGGATTCCCACGGCTGTTGCTTGCCCTCGTGGAATGTGCATGGCTTGGAATGGAGATAGGACCAGAGTGTTTATTGTATAGACATTTGGAAATGAGGTTTGCTTTACAATGCGGGGAGGGTGTGTGTGTGCACTTTGCATCTTCCCTAACACTGCTTGTGACGATGAAGGAATAAAGCTCTCTGCTCTCAGAAGGGAGTGTCGAGGCTGATTCAGTGGGATTTGGTGCCCTCGACACCTTGCTCTGGGGCACTGGCTGTTCCAAGCCCAGTGTCCTGCAAACACCCAAGGAATAGGGCCAGTAAGCTCTCTTACCAGATGCATATTTGACCTGGTGAACGTGGCCTGAAGCCCAGTGCCCAGCGCCCAGCCTGGCTCCTGCAGCATCAAAACAGTCAACTTTAAAGAAAGAAAAAGGTGGGGGGTGTCGCTGTAGGTGTGCCAGGCCCGCACCTCTGCCCTTTCCCAGCAGCTGGGAAGCCCCGCAGGCTGGCGCTCTCGCACTGTCCAGCAGCAGGTTGGCTTGGTGCCGAGAGCATGGCTTGGTCCTGCTAATGGGAGATTTGACACGGGCAGCTCACGTCTGCTAACACTGGCTGTTGGAGCTCCCGCCGAGGGAGTAGCCCTGAGGGTTCAAGCTTCCATGGGCCAGTAATCACGCTAGACAGCAGGGAGGAGTGATCCAAGCATGGTGTGCGGGGAAACGTCCATCTGGCCTGGCCCCGTGGGCCCGATCCTGCTGCCAGTGATTTCGGTGGTGGCAGGGTTGGGCCCCGTCTCATGGAGACACACAGGTGAAATCAGAACCAGCCTGAATGCTGCCCCCAGCTCTGAGCATGCAGGGCAGGACTCCATCATAGTCACATTGCACGGCCTGGTCTATTGCCAAGCCTGGTTCCAAAACCCGTTGGGACACGAGAGGGGCTGTTCTCCCAGCATCCCCAGCACAAGCCAGGAATTACCCACTCACGCGCTCCCTCCTATGGGACACGCCGACCAAGAGGGGCTGACAGATTCTCAGGGGCTTAGCTAGCCTGTGAGAGTCGCTCTCCGTTACCAAACCAGGCGTTAGACGGCAGCAGAGCCATGCTACTGAGGGTCCCGCCAGGTCACAGCCCCAACACTGCCCGGGAAGCAGGGGCTGGTGCAGGCGAGAGCTCAAGGACTCTTCTCCCACGGCTGCACATGAAAGCGGAGGCACTCGGTGGCGAGGGACAGCTCCTGCGTGCATCTCTTTACAAAGCTAGAGAACCGGCTCCTCGGAAACCATCAAGCAACCTGGGAAAGGGGGAGTTACGGGAAGGTTTGCTCACTCCACAGGTGCTGCCTCTGCTGTGTGGTGCTGTTGATTAATCAGGACACGTAACCTAACCTGGACGTCCCACGTGGCGTTAGTGCTGCCCCAGAGCTCTGGGGTAGCCTGCGTTGCTGTCAGACTGTCCCAGAGCCGTTGGTCGAGCCGTCTGTCTGTAGCCAAACGTGCCTGGTTCCACACCAGGCCTGGTTCATTCTTTCAGTCTTAGGGGAGTGGTTGGGTTGGGGGATCAGTGCTCAGCTGCAGGGACATAGGCCTCTGCCCCCCACACTAGGTCCCATCCTGGTCGCCCATCGTTAGCGCTTGGCTGAAGACTGAGGCGTAAGGGCCAGGATCCCATCCTGTGGAGTTACTCTGCGATCACACTGCTGGGATGGAGAGCAGGCCTGGCCCTGCCCGTTCAAGTCTAGCTCTGGAAGTAAAGGCTGAGAGACGGTCCTGTTGGCTGTCGCTTTGGTGGCCCGGGGGAGGCTGGTGCTTTTAGTCCCATTCCCTCATCAAACACTAAAATAGCATCCCCTGGGCTAGCACGAACGGGCAAAGCCACCAACTGCCCAGAGGGAGGCTGCTGAACTAACCTCTCCCCTCTCGAAGGGGCTCTCCAGGGCAGGGTGAGGCAAAGTGCTGGGAACAGCACAGGGGACCTTGCACTGGCTACTGCCTATGCTGGACCAGTTTGGTCATGGCCATGCGTGAGCTCCCTGCCAAGCAGTGCTGAGATCAGCCATCAGCCAACCTGCAGCAATCTTCCACCGCTCTTCCTCTGGCGTCTGGCTCGAGTTCACTGGGGCACACAACCCGTCCCCTGCCGTGGTCCCGAGAGATGCCCCCGGCTGTGCCTGAGAACTGCCCTAGCAAGCTGGACGGAGGGGCTGCGGACACAGCTCATGCAGCAATGGCAAGCGTGCGGGGACACTGGCGGGATTATTTGCGAAAAGGCCCACATGGCGTGCCCAGCCCGCAGAGGAGCCCGGCGTGTAGCTAGCCAGAAGCAGGGCATGCGTCTGCCCCTCCACGCGGTGCCATTTCTACTTTGCTTTTAGGCAGGCCCTAGGCAGGGCGGCGCCAGTCCAAACAACCCTCCTGCTCCTTCTAGGCAGCAACCTCTGCTGAGCGCGGAGCCCATGCCCTGCTCAGCGCGCAGTCTCCTGGGAATTTCAGCCCTTCAGCACAAGTGAGGCATTGAGCTCCTGCCCCTTGTATAACTGCCCTGCTAAGCTCTGGCCAGCCCAGGGTACCAGGAGCTACCCAAGTGTCCCTCCTCTCCAGCCAAGCCGCTCAGCTGAGGAGCGTTCTGCTGACTTTGGGCCAGGTCGGGGTGCGCGTGTTAGCGGGGCCTGGCCTCCCAGAGCTGTCTGACTCTAGCCACAGCCACTCCCTGCTCAGGGCTTGCTGCGTCGGGGCAATGGTGGTGCCATGCTCTCCATTGCACACCCTCCTTTCTGGGGGGCAACGGCCCGTTCTTTGTAACCTTCCATGTGTCCTCAGGGTTCTCCCCTGCCCTTGGCAACGGTGGCACCTCTGCCTTTGCCCGCAGCCTCTTGGGTCAAAACTCCCCCAGATGCCACATGGCCACCTGAGAGCCACGGAATTCCCCCTCCCCCTTTGGCAGCCCTGCCCGATCGACCTGCCGTCTCCCATCTTCGCTGCTTGGGCTGGTCCAGCTCCATAGGGCCGGCCTAGGTGAGACGTGTCCTCCAGCCTAGCTCTCCTGTCCCTGCTGCCCTCCCTCCAGCTCTGCAGGGGCTCACGGGCCTCCTTAATGCCTTTTACTGTCTTCCAGGAGAAGGAAGAAGAAGCTCGCTTGGCCACCATGCCAGCTTGGAGGCGAGAGATCCTGCGGAAGAAGCTGGAAGAGGAAAGGTGAGTTGTCCCTGAGCTGGGCCATGACGGTGGCTGCCCAATAGCTGTGCCGCTGGGAGCTAATTGTATTTTCTTTCTCCTTGTTTTCACAGAGAGCAAAAACGGTGAGTCCTGCTTCTCCATTTACTTCTCCAGTAGCCTAAGAACCCAGTACGTTCACTCCTGGCCAGGCCTTTGTACCCCGGCAGGGCCAGACGAAGCAGGCTTGTGTGCTTTGCTTTGCTTATACCCTCGCTCCACACCGACCAGTTCAGTGTCAGGCGGCTGAGCTTTGCACCCAACACCCCCATGTTTGTTTTGTTTCTAAACAGAAAAGAGCAAGAAAAATTGAAGCGAGAAGAGGAGGAGAAGGAGAAAGCACAGTCAGAAAAGCTAAGGACTCTTGGGTACGATGAAACAAAACTAGCCCCCTGGCAAAGGCAAATCATCCTCAAGAAAGGGGATATAGCAAAGCATTAGGCGCTCAATATTCCGTTTCTCCTCTTGTGAATTTAAGAACTTTCTTCCTGAACGTGAGCTGTTCAGTAGGTCAAGGAGGGGCCAGCTGCTCTTTCCCACTGCAGACACTACCAGCTGAAAAGTCATTTACTACTTAATGGCCTAGTGTCCATCCCTCTAATGAAATAAATGCAGTAAGTGTAACCACTAACATATCGCAGAGAACTCTGTCCCTGTCTAGCAACACCCTGGTGTTCCGCGTCCATAAACAACTGAGCTTGAAAGAGTTTTAGGGCATGGGAAAGGTTTTCAGAAGTGGAACTCACAAGTGAAACTAAGTCAGTGAGTAGCTGTGTATGGGATCAAAAGAAACTCCTCCGTGACTGTAAATATGGTTGACTCTGTAGACTGTTCTGTTCCACATAAAACCTTCCCTCCACCTTAATACTGAACAGCATTCCTTTAAGTGTCTCCTTGCCCAGGCTTTCCACGCCCTGTCAGTCATTTGTTTACCATAAAATATACTTTTACCAGTAATAGTGGAGATCCTACAAGGGTATGCAGACAAGCTGAATGTGGGTTTATGAATGTTGTGTATATATAGAGTCAGTTGCTACTAATATCTGTTCCGTTGGTGCCCTGTAGATGCTGGCATATAGACCATGCTTGGGTGTCATTTTCATTTTGCAAAATGGTCATTTTAAAAGAAAATTTATGGTTAAAAACAGTTCTGTGCCCGTCGGGCTGACGCAAGCCGTTTCTTCAGCTGCCATATTACGTCTAGCCCCTGCTCCTGCATTGGCACCATTGCCATTAGAGTGGGGGGGGGTGTCGTTCTGTTTTCTATACGTTTTTGTCACGTGTTTCCTGGAGCTTCTAGAGGGAGATTTTCAGCTTGTTTCTGACCTAGAACTTCTGTGTCTTCACCAATAAAACACTAACCACCTCCAGGCGTTTCCTGTTCCCGTCTGTGGTCCCCTCTCGCCCCCACACACAAGGAGCTCTGTCCACTCAGCCCAGGGCCCTGCTCCCCGAGCGCCTGCCGGTTGTGTACTGGGTGCCCTGTGCGCTTAACACCAGCCCCCAGCTGGCTGGACCTCACGGCTTTCCCCCAACAGCCCCTCTCCCATCGCTCCCAGTGCCAGAGCATCAGCCTGCGGGAGCAGGGGCAGTGCAGGCAGTGTGCCCTCCCCACCGCCCTGGGGCCCTGCGCCTGGGGCAGCCTCTCCCCCCGCAGGGAACGGGGGAGGCCTGTTGTGAAGGCCTGGGGACTCCCCTGCATCCCTGCTGGGCCTGCCTGGGCGCTGCCCCCTGCGGTCTCAGAGCACGGCCCAGACACAGTCGCAGGCTAAAGCCGCGGGCAAGAGGCTGCAGAGGGTGGCCAGGAAATTGCTTCTCCCACCTAACTCCAAGGCTTCCTGGCTGCGCCCAGCTCTCCTCCAGCCACCGCCTCCCCGACATCCACTCTACTGGCCCCTGCCCAACCCTCCCTCCCCACCACTGGGCTCTGCCCCCGCAACTCTCGCCTTCCCCCACTGGGCTCTGGCCCCTTCCCAAACCCTCCCTCCCCCACCACTGGGCTCTGCCCCCCCCCAACTCTCCCCTTCCCCCACTGGGCTCTGGCCCCCCCCCCCACCCCCCCCCCCCCCCCCCCGGGGCTCCGCCCCCCCCCCCCACCTCTCCCCTCCCCCCACTGGGCTCTGGCCCCTTCCCAAACCCTCCCTCCCCCACCACTGGGCTCTGGCCCCCCCCCCACCCCCCCCCCCCCCCCCCCCGGGCTCCGCCCCCCCCCCCCACCTCTCCCCTTCCCCCACTGGGCTCTGCCCCCCCCCCACCCCCCCCTCCCCCCCCCCCCCCCCCCCCCGCCCCCCCGCCCCCCCCCCCCGCCCCCCCCCCCCCCCCCACCCCCCCCCCCCCCCCACTGGGCTCTGCCCCCCCCAACTCTCCCCTTCCCCCACTGGGCTCTGCCCCCCCCCCAACTCTCCCTTCTCCCTTCTCCCCACTCCCCTGGCTTTCCAGGCCCATGCCCACCAAACCTCACCCACCCACCCCCGCGCAACACTCACTGTGGGTCCGGGCCCTGCCTTCCAAGCCCTGGGCTCTGGTCAGTGGGTCTGTGCTTAGCCTGGCCCCCTGGTCAGGGTGGGGAGCCCCCCACTAGCTGGTAACCCTGCAGCCAGCCTGAGCGTGGGCGCCAGCCCTGTAAAGCCACAGGGACTTTCCATGGCCGGTGCGGGGCTGGCTGAGCAGCCTGCCCAGTGAGTCACAATCTGTCACGGCCCCTGCCGGATGGGCATCGGTTTGTTTTCAGGAAGAAGGCACCAAACATCCATTAATACCCTTCCCGCTCCAGTCCCCGGGCCTGGGCAGCTTCCAGCGGGTCACTTCCAGGCCCAGAGGTGAGCGCACAGGCCCCAGCTGCAGGGGGAAAGCACAGACCAACAACGCAGGGAGGGCTGAGCTTCCCCTGGCCAGGAGCCGGGCGGGGGTGTGGGGGGGTGTCATCTCTGCTTTCAATTTGGTCACATCCAAGACTTAAGTCAGTCCCCAATATTCATTCCATGGCGAGGGCAGAAGCAAGCGGCCAGGGGCAGGACTCTTCCAGCACAGCCCGGCTGGGTCCGGCCTGCCCCGTCTCCAGGGAATTGCCTGGGCACAGGACACCCCCTGACAGCTTCTGCCCAGTTCCTTGATTTGACCTCCTGTTGCTGTGGATTTGCTTTGGCTATGAACGTGCAGTGCTGGGTGGATTCCCAGCGCCAGCCTGCTCCCAACGGACTGGACAAGGCCTCTTCAGAACAACAGACCTGCAAAGGCCGATCCCACCAACGGGTGTTATCCAAATACAGACTCTGGGAGAGGCGACAAGGGCCTTCTGGTTCCAATTGCGTCTGCCCCTGCCATGGACTCCTTCCAGCTGGCACCATCCTGTCCCTCCCGTCCTGTGGCAGGGCAGCCGGGCCCTTTGCATTCCTGCCTCGATCCAAACGCCAAGCGAGGGGGAGAGAGCAGGACCACGGCAACACCAGGAAGTGGGTTTGAATTGCCCTGAGCCAGCTTGCTAAATTCATTAAGAGCAGCCCAGAGATGAGTCTAGTTCGTTTAACAGTAATTAGTGAACAAATATTATCATTAGCTAACCACTAACAAAATTAGCCACATGCATTAACATCAGCCCAGCCCTCTGGATTGCATTTCAAGTGCCCCCCAGCATCCGCTTGGTGCCTTAGTCCATGAGGTACTTGGGACTGTCCAGAAATAAGGGATTGGGAGCAGCTGGTTCTCCCCAAGCTCAGGGACTGGGGATTTCCCAGCCTCCAGCCCCTCCCAGAAGAAAAGCCACTCCTGAGGCTGAGCAACACCGCACTGATTTATTGTCAGTTACAGACACGGGGGAAGAGCCCTGTCCCCAGTCCCCGTCACCCCAGAAACAGCTCTGCCGTTCCTTGCGTGCGCACTCCAGAGCCCCCTTCAACACGCAGCCACAGCCTGCGGCAAGGCGCCTGTGCTCCCAGGCCCAGCCGGAGCAGAGACACTTGCTCAGGAAGGTGCTGGCTGCTCCTCCCTCTCCGTACCGTGAGACAGGGATCACTGAAGCCCCTAGCACTAGAAGCTGGGGCACCAACGGTCTGACCTCAGTGACGCTGAGCATCTCCAACTCCCCTGGGGCTCAGCACGACCTGCCCCCCCCCCAAACACCTGTTGTTAGGCACCCTCCCCCTAGCAGAGACCCAGGCAGGGCTTCCCCAGCAGGAGGGCTGCGCCCCCTTTTCGGTCACGAAGCAGCGGCAGTGGGTGTGACCTGTAACCGATTCTGATCAGTTTCCTCAAGGCAACATGGGGTATAAATAAGGTACGAACTCGCCACCTCTCCTCAGCTGGCTGGGGGAGCCCCCAGCTCCGAAGAGGCACCGTCCCGTTGCAGCACGAGAAGAGAACGGGTCTGCCCCTGCTACTGCAGGACAGAGCCAGCAATACAAATAAGTGACATAAAATGTCTACCGAAGATAAGTAACAATACTTACAGGTACAGCGCTCCCATCCCCCCAAGCAGCGCTGCCACAGCCCTCCCCAGGGGGCTGCTGGACTAAGCCACTGGCAGCTGAGCTGCCCACCGGGGGATTGGCAAACCTGCCCCCACCTGGGGCCAGCAGAGGCCCCAGGTGGCAGTAATGGAGCCAGGCTGCTTTTAAAGGCTCCCGCGTGATGGGTGAATCTTGTAGCTAGTCCGGGGCCATGCCACCCAGCCTCCCTGCCCTGTAAGGCTCTGTTCCAGAGGCGTGTTGTTTCCGGGGTGGGGGCAGCATTTTTGGTTGCTAGACTTTTCTTCCTGAGTTTGGCCACACAGGCACGTACACAAAGTGCTTTTTCAGCAGAGATGGTGAGCCCTGGAGCGAGGCCCGTAGACCAGCTCCCAGATGGGGCCAGCTGCCATCTCCCTGGGGTGGCTAAACAGGCTGGGGTCAGGCCAGGGACCCAGGTACAGGCAGTGTGGAGCCCCAGGGGACACTGAGCCCAGGGGGAGCACTAGCGGAGTCACCCCTCTGCTTCAGGTGCTAGTGTTGTCGGGTCAGCGCTGGGCACAGGCCACCTCAGAAACCGGGGCTCCAGGATCCCCCTCAGCTCAACTCTGATCTGGCTTGGTCCTGAGCCCCCTCCTCCGGAGAAGCCTGGGCACTGACACTAGAACCAGCCCTTTGCTGGCAGCGCCTCCTGCCCCCGGCACTCCGTGAGCGCCCGCTGCCCAACGCAGGTTAGCAGCATCCCGCACGGGGAAATGGGGCCAGAGCGGTGAGCTGACTGGCCCAAGGTCTTGCCCTGACTCAGTGGCAGGGCCCAGGGGACACGCTCCGTCCCTTAGCCAAGGGGATCTAGGAAGCTGCTCAAACTGCCAGCCTCAGCTGTGAGAGTAGCACTAAGCTGCCGGCAGGGGCTCCAGCCCCCGCCCTGCGCTGCTCCGGGGTGCTCAGTCTAGCCAGGGCTGGGGACGCTCCATGCCCTGCGCCTGGAGCCGGCTGAGTAGGGTTTGCTTTGTAAACCTAGCAGGATGGGGGGGACTTTCCACAAGGCCCCCGATTCCCCCTTCAGAGGGAAAGCTGGGGTTGTGGGAGAGGTGCCTGTCGCGTCCTGCCACTGGGCACAGCCGGGGGGGCGCAGAGGGCACTCCAGGGCCTGCGTCCTGTGGGGCGGGGGTTCTGCCCCCCAGCCCTGGCAGTGTCTGTGCCCCTGGAGAGGCCCGTTTGGAAATGGAGCCCAGCTGGGGCTGAGGGCCGGGCGAGGGAAGCGTGACTCAGCAGCAGCACAGAGGCAATGATGCTGAGACCGTCCCTCTGCCTGCCTTGGTCTGCTGCCACCACCAAGTCTGTTGCTCCGGGGGTGCATTGCTTCCCCCGCTGTCCTTCGCAGGGTGACCGCTGCCATCCGCACACCCGGCTCCTCGCGGGCTGAGATGTGAAGCCAGGTGGCACTTGCAGGCTTTCCTTACAAGGGGAGGGAGCGGTGATGCCTGCTGTGTCCCCCCTCTTGTCCCAGGGCCGCCATTGTGCAGAGGAGCGGCGGGCGCCTTCGCTGGCCCCGGGCACAGCATTGCTCAGGGCGTTCATAGATCTGCCCTCCCTCACTAGGGTCCAGCAGCTTCCTGGTTGTCGAGCAGCAGCCAGATCTGCTGACAGGGCTCCTCCAAGCGCCAGGCCATGGCAGGCCCTGCCCGCAGCGACAGCAGGGCTGGCTCCGCTGGCCTGGGAGAGGCCTTCTCCTTCCCATCCCAAGTCAGAGCCCATAGAGGGGAGCCAGGGAAGCCAGCCCTGGCTAGCAGCGTCAGCCACTCGCTGCTGGGCAGGCTCATGGGCACCTCTGCAGCCGCTGCCTCAGCTCCTCAGCGCAGCCGGCCAGCTCCATGCGCTCCAGGGCCGAGAAGATGGACTCCAGCGTGGCGTTCTTCTGCTGGTACCACCTCTTCAGCATCTCGTACTGCTGGTCCCGGACATGGGCGAACTCCAGCTCCACCACCTCGATCTCGCCGTCGTGCAGCTCCAGCACCCGCATGAACTCCTTCCAGCGCCGCACGGGCACCGTGTTGATGATGTCGTACAGCTTGCTGCCCTGCGGGAGAACGCCAGGGAGGGGCCCTGCGGGACAGCGAAACAGAGTGTCAGTGTGACGAAGTGGGAATGTTGTTAATGTTTCCTCTGAATACTGTGTGGGTGCCTCAGTTTCCCCTATGCAGTTCTTAAGTATCTAGGTGGTGGGATAAGGGTGTATGGTTGTGGCAGAGCCAAGGGCCAGTGCACATAAATGCCTGACACTTTGTCTCCTGGCAACTGATGGCCTGGGCCCCTCCTCTGCAAAGGTGCCAACTGAAGGTGTTGGAGACAAAGAGGTCAGGTGACCTCCTAGCCCGGGAAAGGGACAAAGCCCAGAGGAGGAGGGGCTGGAGGGGGTTTTCAGTTTCGAGCTGGCTGGGGAAACGGAGGGGTGCCCAGACGGGGCTCTGGCCCCCCTGGGGCCCCAAGATGGACCTAACTGAGGGGGTCCTGTTGTCTGTACCTGCAAGACCTGTTTTAGATCGTGTTCCTGTCATCTAATAAACCTCTGTTTTACTGGCTGGCTGAGAGTCACGTCTGACTGCGAAGTGGGGGGTGCTTGCAGGACCTCTGGCTTCCCCAGGACCCCGCCTGGGCGGACTCGCTGTGGGAAGCACACGGAGGGGCATATGCTGAATGCTCCAAGGAGAGACCCAGGAGGTGAAGACCTGTGAGCTTCTTGCCCTGAAAACAGTCTGCTCCGAGGGAGAGGAGGCTCCCCAAAGTCCTGACTGGCTTTGTGGGGAGCAGTTCCAGAGCATCGCCCAGGGACTCCGTGACAGTCAGCCAGGAGCAAAGCAGCCCTGCGGAGAAGGAGGGGCTGAGGGGGGGCCAGTGATGAGCTGCCAGCCCCCGTGCCTAGGGCGGGGGGCTGGGATGTTGGCAAGCAGCCAGGGTGGCTGTATGTGCCGTGGCACAAGGCACCTTTCTGCAGTGCGTGGCTTACTTGCTGTGTCCTGGGGCTCTGCGGGCGACTCCCAGGTGTCCTGGCTGCCAAGGGGCCTGACTGGACAGGCGTTGCCATTCATTTGCGATGCCTCCGTGACCTGAAGGTGGAGCAAACCCTGCGACTCCAGGGGCTTTTCTGTGGCGCCAGACAGACACGCTGAGGCCTGGAACAGAAAGAAGCCACCGTTTGCGAGGGAAGCCCTGATCTCTTGGCCGGGGGGAGCCAGCAGCCTGGTGCAGCAGGGCAGGAGAGAAGTCTGCCTCATGGGCAGCTCCCTACCAGGCCGGGGCAGGGGGTGGGGGCGTAGGAGGAATTTCCTGGCTTCCTGGCTGGGCAGACATCCTGGGTCAAGATAAGTTGCTCTGAAATAAGAGGGAGAACCTGCCTCGTCCATTCAGCCCCCAGCCCCTCTGCTGAGGCTGCCTGTGAGGGGGCCTTGAGCTGGGAACTAGCTGAGACCCATCAAACTCATCCCCTAGTGCCAATGACCAGCCTGCAGGGGAGAACTACGGCCCTTCACCTGGGTCTGAACTAGCCATAAACGGCTGCAAATGCCCCAGCCTCCAGGCCGCAGCACGAGCAGGGCCAGCAGCCTCGCCCGCCCCAAGCAGCGTGTGTGAGCGCTGCAGGGCAGGGGCAGCCAGACCCCAGGGCGTGGGCCCTGCCGACGGCGCAGGGTCGCAGGCAGCATGGGCAGTGCGTTCAGGCCCAGGCCAGGTCCCGTGTGCCCGGGCTGGGCTCTCACCTGCTGCAGCGTCGAGTCTTTAACTGCTGCGGCCTCACCTGCCAGGAGAGAGATGGAGCCATTAGTCAGTGCCCCAGTGCTCTGAGCAAGACTCAGAGTCGAACACGAGGGGGAGGCTAATGGCTAAGCCAGCGTGGGGGTGGGTTACCGGCTGCTGGGGAATCATTACTGATCGTCTTCCTCTTGTGGTAGATGACGAGCGCTCCCAGGAAGAGGGGCCCCATGAGGCCCAGCAGGATGTACTCCAGCCCAAAGCCTGAAACAAAGACGCAGGAGGTGCCAGCTCAGTTGCCTGCATTATGCTCCGCTCACCTCCCCACTGAAGCCCTTGCGCCAGGGACAGCCCAGGCAAGGCCAAGGGCTCTCTCCTCCTCTGGGGCCTTGCCCAGCAGGGCCGGAGTTCAGCCTGGCCACAGCTCACAAGGGGCTGCCTGGCTCAGGAATCACAGGGCAGTTACTCCAGCTCTCCGCCAGCGTGAGTGAGCTCAGAGCAGGCCCTGCCCCGGCGAGCCGGCGGGATGGAGCCGCTCCGAGGCAGTGAGGTTAGCTGGGGTCTGGTGACGAGCATGCGGGGTCCAGGGGGCTCAGTACCACTGCTCCTGGCTAGGCAATGGTGCGAGGAGGCAGGGCCTCCCCAAGCACTGAATCCCTGCAGTACCCGCCCCAAGCCACCCCCCCCCCCGAGGAGACCTGCATTCGCCCCGTACGCCAGGCACAGCCCGCAGCCCCTTGAGCACATTCTGGGCCAGCGCCCGCCCCCCTCCATGACTAGTGCCTGAGCACAGCACCGGATACCAGCCCCTCCCCATGCGCCACCCTCCCACCTACCTTGGCTGCTGCCACCGCATGGCCTGCCGCACCCTTCGCCGCACTTCTCGGGGATCTGGCTGCAGAGGAGACGGGTGAAGAGAAACAGAAAGTGGGCGTCTAACCTGTCCTTTCCCAGCGCGCCGGGAGAGCGAGCGTCTTGGCACTAGCGCCGGTGTGGCTCTGTCAGGGCCAGTGTCCCACCACCAGCCCTGCCACGTTCCACGGGCTGCTTTGGCGATACCTTCCCATGCCCCCTGGTGCCCAACCCCGTCCCAGCCAGCTCTTTGGTTTGAATAGGGGCTTGTCTACACGTGACTGTTAATGCAGATTAAGGCAGGGGGTGAATGGCAAGTGTCCTAGGTGTGCCTGACTCGCTCCATGTGTGGCCACTCCGGTTCCAGACCAAGGAGTCAATCAGGAACAATGGCACACGTAGACGAGCCCTATGTTCCCTGGAGCGTAGCCCTAGTCTCTGTGCTCCAGCCCATCACCCTGCTGTCTGCACCTGGCTCCATGACTTGCACACACAGGCTCTGCTGGCTGGGTCACACCGAGGGGGTTTGCGAACCCCAGGGATTGGTATTTGCTGGTGACAGTGTGTGAGTGGTCAGCCATCGGATCGGAGCAGCGCAGATAAGGCACTTCCCGGCCTGAGTTTGCTGTGAAATTCTGGGGCTCATAACTATTGTCACAGCCAGCGGGAGCCGGGGAGAGCGCCAGGCCCATTAACAGCTGTACTGGCATCTGCAGCCAGTGGGCTAAGATCTGCCGGGTGAAGCTGCCCTGCAAATCCCCTCGGAGGGTGTCATGGGGCACCCGGAACCTCAGAGTCCAACCCAGGCCCTGCCCTGGGGCATTCACTAACCCCCTGCCTTAGCCACTGTGCTCTCGTGCCGCTCCGGCCTAGCTGTCTGGGGGCCAGGGCTGCTGGTCTCAGGGCAGCTGCAATCCCGCTCAGTGTGGGGGGTGTCTCACGGGAGAGCTGGAGGGGGAAGCAAAGCGAGAAATCCCAGGGTATTTACGTGGCACATGCTCGGCACTCGCTGCCCTCCAGGTAGAAGCCAGGCTGGCAGACTTCACACTGGGCATCGCTCTTCTCTGAACCTGAAAGACATTGCACACAGCTCGCGCCTGCCAGCGAGGAGAGGGGTGTGGCCCGGGGGCGCGGGGGGCGGGCATGTCCTCGGGGGGGTGCTTCTTGGGATGGGATGTGTTGGTGGGAGCCCAGGGCAGCAGGGTGCTGACGGGGCAGGCCCAGCAGCAGTCGAGTGGCTCAGCACGGGGGACGGTGGGTCTCTGGTGCGGCTCCCGCGCGACGGGGATGGGGGGGGTTAGAGCGTGTTCCCCGGCAGGCTGCACGTCAGCACGGGGGACGGGGGGGGTCTCTGGTGCGGCTCCCGCGCGACGGGGATGGGGGGGGGTTAGAGCATGTTCCCCGGGCTCAGCAGCTGGCGTGCGGCTACACGGGGCTGGGAGCTGCTAGACACGGCTCAGACACCATCCGCTGAGCTCCCACCGCCACGTGCTCGTCGAGGCAAAGCCTTTCCCTTGCCCCTAGCGTGGGCTACAGACCGTGTGGGCATCAGAGACTGCAGTGGATGTGCTCCCACCACTGAGCCGCACTCCCTCAGCCAGCGGGGCCACGGCCTGAGGCCACAGCGAGCTGGGGGGGGACAGCGGGGCAGGCAGGGGGCTGCGCGGGGGGCAGCAGGGGGGGCAGCAGGGCGGGTGGGGCAGGCGGGGAGCAGCAGCGGGGGCAGCAGGGGGGCGGGGGCAGGCGGGGGGCAGCGTGGGGGGCAGCAGGGCAGGCGGGGGCAGTGTGAGGGGCAGCAGGGCGGGCGGGGGGCAGGGCGGGGGGCAGCGTGGGGGGCAGCAGGGCAGGCGGGGCAGCAGGGCGGGCGGGGGGCAGGGCAGGCGGGGGGCAGGGCAGGGGGCAGCGTGGGGGGCAGCAGGGCAGGCGGGGGCAGTGCCAGGATTCGAAGGCAGCAGGCAGTGCTCTGGACACTCACAGTTCTGACGGGTGCCCTTGCCCTTGCACTGGCGACATTCCTGGCAGGTGAAGTCTCTGCAGGCAGGGTCCGTGCACTGCATGAAGTGGCCGGCCCCACAGCCGCACTCGATGTCGCTGGTCTCAGTGCAGTTCTTCAGCACGAGCTGGGAAGCTGAACACAGGACAGGCTTCCTGAGCAGGCCTTTGTGCGGAGGGGAGGGGAAGGGGGCTGCTTCCTTCTCAGAGTGGGGCCCAGGCTGCCCTCCGAGGGCCCCGGCCAGTGGGGTGGGGAAGGGCTGGCCGAGAGGCTGGTGGCTCGGTGCTGGAGTGGCTGGGCTCCTGTCCCAGCGAGGGGCCTGCCCAGCGTCTTACCTTGCGCTTGGCACTCGGAGCACTTGCGACATTCCCGCTCGAAGTTCTGGAAGGAGAGGTAGGTGCCGGGCGGGCAGCTCTCGCAGGCCGTGTCGTAGCCACGGCTTGTGCAGGGACCTGTCATAAACTTCCCTGCAAACAACACCAGCTGGGGTGAGCGTGCGGATTAGTCGCAGGCGCTGTGGGGTTGGGGGGTGGCCCGGGATACCCAGGGGCTCAGGGTGGCTGACTGGGTCGGTCCCTCCAGGCCTTCTGGGCTCTCTGACCTGCGCGCCCCGCGGTTTGGAGCAATGCCCTGCCCCCCCCCCATTGCTTTCCTGGTAGGGGGGCCTCGTGCAGTGACTAGAGCAGGGAGCCCTGAGTCAGGTCGTAGCGCTGCCAGCGACGCCTCTGTAACCTCAGCAAATCACTGACCCAATCTGTGCCTCAGTTCCCCAGCTCCCGGGGCCGGAGGCCGAGCGCTGAGCCAGGCAAGGGCTGGGGGCACGCCGAGCCTCACCTGCCGGGCACTTCTGGCAGCAGTGCTTTGGCAAGGACAAGGTGTCGTCAGGTGCACAGTTGTTTCTAGCAACGTGTCTCTGGTGCCGCTGGTGATGGTGCAGCCCCAGTGCAGAGTCAGCCGGGCTCCTCGCCCTCCTGGGCTCGCTGCCAGTCCCGGCCGCTCGTGGCTTCGGGGTGCCCAACAACGGGAACCCGCTGCCGGTCAGCAGCAGTGCAGCCAGAAAGCCCTAGGGGAGAGAGGGGAACGTTGCCAGGGACTAGAGCAGCCTCAGAGCCTCTGCACCCGCCAGCCCCGGGCCCTCTGGAGCTAAAACCGAGGGGCTGCCACAGCCAGGCCTTAGCGCGCGAGAGGAGCCTTCAGCCAACGCTTCCTTCGCTGGCACGGGGGCGACGTTTGTAGCTAGCGCCCAGCCCTGCACGAGCGCCGAGGCTGACCGGCACCCACTGCCTCGTCCCACCCAGGCTCCAGCGGAGTCCAGAGCAGCAGGTGCTGCAATCGCTGCCCTCCGGGTGACCCCTGTCGCACCGGAGCCTCGGGGAGGTTGAACCAGAAGGAACCTCGGCGCATCCCCCACTGCAGTGCAGGAGTCAGATCCACTCTCCCAAGGGGGCCACATAGTCCAGTGGGGAGGGCAGGGGCCTGGGACTGAGGGGGCCTAGGCACTATTCTTGGTCCTGCCACACCTGCAGGGTGACCTTGGGCAAGTCACTTTGGGACCATCTGCACCTGTGCCTCAGTTTCCCTTCCCACCCTTTGTCTGCCTCGGCTCTTTGGGGCAGTGACTGTCTCTCACTAAGGGTCAGTGCATGGCCTGCTATAAGGGGGGGCGGGGGGCTGATCGCAGCTGGTGCTATTGTACCAGTAGTAAGTGATCAGCCCTTGAAACCAAACCGACTTGGCTTAGGTGAGGGTGCCCCAACCCCTCCGCTAGAGGAGCCAGTGATTGCGGCTCCAACACGCCTGTGCCCAGGAACAAACATGGGCCTGAACCTCTGTGTGAGGAGCGGCAGGAAGCCCTGCACCCAGGCCTGGGGCTGTCACAGTGCATGCCCCACCCACAGGGCTGTCAAACGCAGAGCCTGATCCCCCTCCAGATGGAGCCCCGCTGACGTAGGAGCAGGGTTAGCTGTCTGCGGCGTAGCGGGTGTGCCAAGTACCCCACTGGGGACCGCTTGGGGGTCAGGAGAGAAAGCCGGGCTGGGGCCTGGATGACACATGAGCCCAGCTGGATTTGGGGCCTGCGTTTGATTGAAACGTGCCTACGTCAAGTC
Source organism: Platysternon megacephalum (assembly GCA_003942145.1). Classification (NCBI taxonomy): domain Eukaryota; kingdom Metazoa; phylum Chordata; order Testudines; family Platysternidae; genus Platysternon; species Platysternon megacephalum. The sequence continues at coordinate 1,532,781 of QXTE01000014.1, read as the reverse complement.
CCAGCTGCTGCAGCTGTGGACTGCATTTGGGGCTTGTTTCCAGGCGCTGCCCCACACCCAGCAGGGCAGGACACTTGCTGGGTTTGTTAATGAACGGCAAGCTGCTCAGCAGTCACTTGACTCCAGGAGCTGGAGCTTTAAGAACACACCAAATAGCATGAGGCTCACACTAAAATCACCCAAGTTGGCAACACTGCGGGGCCAGCACCTGCATGAGCAACGCAGCGGACCCAGAGCATGTTCTCAGGCAGTGCTGCCCGCCCTCCTCCCCCGCTGCAAGTGCCATGGGCAGAGCCAGGCTGGCCGGGGCTGCACAGCCCCGCTGGGAGCTAAGCTGTCACCGAGGAGCATTACCCGGAGCCCTTCCTGGCAGGGCGGCTGTGGCGCACACTGCGTGACTAACCCACCGGAGCACTCAGCCCCCTCCCCCTGGGAATGCCCCCTGCCAGCCCCTGCTGGGTATTTTCCCCTGCCTGTGTCAGCCGCTGGGTGTGTGGCATTTGCACAGCGCAGCCTCTGGAGGCCTCTGGCTCACAGCACCGCTGCAGGGAACACTGGGTGCGGAGGTGCATGGCCGGAAGCAGGGGCGACCTCAGGCCAGGCTCCTGCCATGGGTACAGCTTCTGGTAAAGGAGGAGAACCGGGGCGTGTGGTTAACACTGAAAGGGCACCGAAAAGTGTTGCATAAGCAGCCTGGTGCAGTTGTTCCTGTAAGTGGCTCTGAGCTAACCACTTTCCTAGGAATCGGCGGGCACGGTGCTCGTGGCAGCCGGCTGCTCAGCAGAGCGGAAGTGGGGCTCCCAGCTAGTGTGCTCAGGCTGTCGGCAGGGCCCCACCCCCCCACTGCCATGGCTCCAAGGAGGACGCTGGGCAGGCGCGATGCTACCGCCCTTCTGGGCCTCCCCCATGGCCGCCCCACAGAGCCGATCTCAGTGCTGGGCTGGGACCAGACCCACCTCCGTGGGGGTGTGACATGGAGCAGCGGGGCAGGGGAGGGCAGAGGCAGGGCCAGGCCAGGACACGAGCAGCCTGCTTTCCGCTGGGAGCCTCATGGATCCCAGCCCAAGAATGACTGCGTGTGGTCTGGCAGCAGCGGGCTCCCTGGCGTGGCAGGGTTCAGGCGCCCGCCCGGGTGCAGCCCCACGTGATGACCATGGGCAGGGCCGCTGGGATGCCTGCTCAGGGATCCCCTCCAACGCACAGCTCGTCAGCGCCACTGAGCCACTGCGAGAGCCCGGGGACACCCCAGCGCAGGCCCAGGGCCCGGCCCAGCCCCGGTGTAGGGCAAGCCCCGGAGAGAGCAGGTCCCTGTCAGGCCGGCACACAGCAGGGCCCTGCAGCCCCAGCTCAGGGGAGGTGCACCAGGGCCCTTGCGCTGAGCTCAGCACCTCAGCAGCATGAACCTGGCCCCCAGCCAGTCTGAGCTGGGGTCTCTGGCTGCTACTTTACTTCCCGGCCACCCTGCTCTACCCAGACCTGGAGCAACCGGCCAGCGCCGGCCACGCTGCGCGGGGCACTCCTGAGACAGCCTCAGCGAGTGGCTCTGCTTTAAAACGAGAACTAGATCAGTTCCTGGAGGACAGGTCCATCAATGGCTATTAGCCAGGCTGGGCAGGGATGGTGTCCCTAGCCTCTGTTTGCCAGAAGCTGGGAACAGGTGACAGGAGGGATCACTTGCTGATCACCTGTTCTGTTCATTCCCTCTGGGGCCCCTGGCATTGGCCACTGTCGGAAGGCAGGATACTGGGCTAGATGGACCCTTGGTCTGACCCAGTAGGGCCGTTCTTGTGTTCTTTCATGAGCAATGTGGTGCCATGCAGGGATGATGCCCAGGCCCCCGCCCCTGTGGCACCATGGGCAGCTTCTGGGGCTTCCAGGCTGCTCTCACATATGCCCAGTGTGCGCCACGCAGCCACAAGCAGAGCCCCGCCTTGGCCCCCCTCGCCCCCCCGGGACAGGGCGGGGACGTGTGCGCTGCTGCCCTGGGTAGCATCATGGCCAGGTCCTGCCCCAACAGCACTAAGAGCCCCACCAGAGGCAGGCTTTGCCTCTCCCCAGGGCCCTGACCCGCTGGCACTGACTGTCCCCCCACGGCACCATCTCCTCGCTGACGCAGCGCCACCTCCCTGAGCCACTGGGGCTGCTCCCGGCTGCTCAGCTCAGGGGCTGCAGGGGGACCCGGGGGGGTCTGGTGCTGCCAGTGATTTCCCCACCCCCCCTGGGCAGGTGAGGTGTGGGGGCCGCTTTGGGGAAAGGGGGCCTCTGCAGCTCTGAGCTCAACCGCTGGCACGGGACACTGAGCGGGAGTGACAGCGCCAGCCCACGCGTGGGCCTGGCATTGCAGGATAGCGTGGGGTGGGCCAGCCCCCTCCACACGGTCACCCCGTCGGCCTTGCCGCTTGCCTGCAGGGCTGGGCAGCAGGGAGAGCCCAGGGCCTCCCATGGGAGAGGATTGTGTCACCCGCTGTGCCCACGGGCTGGGGCACTCGGGCTCCTTGCCTCGCCATTCCCCACCGGACCCAGCCCCTGCCCCAGAGCTGCTCTGCTGGGTTACGCTGAGACCACGGCCGGGGGAGGGGGCCGCGCTGGGCCGCAGAGGGTTAATGTCAGTCTCCTGTGTAACCTCTGCCTTGGTGCTGAGGTGATTTCCTCCCTTAGAGGAAGCCGGGCCCAGCTCCCCCTCGCCTCTGATGGTATCGCAGCGAGTACGTGCCGCCCAAGTAGGTCAGGGCTGCACAGCCAGCTCCGGAGCCTCCGGGCCGGGCTGAAGAGGGGAGCGCCCCACCCCGACAGCCCCGCAGGGACAAGGCCGCTGGGCCAGGCTGAAGAGGGGAGCGCCCCACCCCGACAGCCCCGCAGGGACAAGGCCGCCGGGCCGGGCTGAAGAGGGGAGCGCCCCACCCCGACAGCCCCGCAGGGACAAGGCCGCCGGGCCGGGCTGAAGAGGGGAGCGCCCCACCCCGACAGCCCCGCAGGGACAAGGCCGCCGGGCCGGGCTGAAGAGGGGAGCGCCCCACCCCGACAGCCCCGCAGGGACAAGGCCGCCGGGCCGGGCTGAAGAGGGGAGCGCCCCACCCTGACATCCCCGCAGGGACAAGGCCGCCGGGCCGGGCTGAAGAGGGGAGCGCCCCACCCCGACAGCCCCGCAGGGACAAGGCCGCTGGGCCGGGCTGAAGAGGGGAGCGCCCCACCCCGACAGCCCCGCAGGGACAAGGCCGCCGGGCCGGGCTGAAGAGGGGAGCGCCCCACCCCGACAGCCCCGCAGGGACAAGGCCGCCGGGCCGGGCTGAAGAGGGGAGCGCCCCACCCTGACATCCCCGCAGGGACAAGGCCGCTGGGCCGGGCTGAAGAGGGGAGCGCCCCACCCCGACAGCCCCGCAGGGACAAGGCCGCTGGGCCAGGCTGAAGAGGGGAGCGCCCCACCCCGACAGCCCCGCAGGGACAAGGCCGCCGGGCCGCGATGAAGAGGGGAGCGCCCCACCCCGACAGCCCCGCAGGGACAAGGCCGCCGGGCTGGGCTGGCCCCTCCACGGGGCCCCAGGGCCTGGTGGGTCTCACGCCCTGGTACTGCTCAGTGGTTAGTGCCCAGGGGCCGCACTGCGGCTCGGGGCCTGTTGTGCTGGGGGCTACGCGCACCCCCGCAAAGAGCTGACTGTCACCAAGCCCTCAGTGCGAGCGCGTCGGGGCAGAGGCTTCGTGTTGCATGTGCAGTGCCTGGCGCGGTGGGGCCCTACCGGGGGGGTGGAAAGGAGGGGGCTCCAGGCACTACAGACAGCAACACAGCCGTACGAGCCAGCTCCACCGTGCTGCCCCCAACTCCCGGAGTGGCTCCGGCGGGGCAGCCAGCCCACACTCCGGCACCGGGCGTGGGGCCAGCCCATGGGCTCTGGCCCTGGCTCCCTTCCTCCTCAGCTGCATGCCCAGCCCGGCGGCCAGGCTGCAGCCCCTCCTGCAACCCCGGCCCCTGGCCCCGGGTAGGAGGGAGCCCTCCCCTAGGCGAAGGCCACACACCCGCCTCCCAGAGCCTGGTGCACGGGGTGTTGTCACACTGGGCAAGGACACCACAGGCCTGGAACAGCTGGGAGGGGCCGGCGACCCAGGCCCTCAGGGCCAGCTGGCTGGGGAGGGGGCAGCTCCCTCCACTTCTCCACCCGCACACACCCTGCTAGTGCCTCGCTGCCGCTGGGTCCGTCCCTGGCCCTGGTGCCCAGGGGCTGTCCTGCCCCGGGCCTGGCGCACAGACCCTGCTTGCTGCCCTCCCAGCACCTGGAGATGGCGGCTGAGCACAGGCCCCGCTGGCCCTGCCCGCCCAAGCACCCAGCTCCCGCAGCACCAGGTGGGCCAGCGTCAAACCCCTTGCCCCGGAAGGGCAGTTCCACGTGTACCTGCTCTCCCTTGCCCACGTGCTGAGGGGTGCACATCTCTCCAGAGCCTGGCCCCCCAGCCCCCGTGCCATGGCAGGGGATGCCCTTATCCCCAGAAAGGCCCTCGGCCACTCCCCAAAGGGGCTGCTGGGCCAGGCTGTCCCCCGCCACGTGGGTGCGGATTCCTGGAGATTCTGGCCCGTGGGTGGAGTTCCCGGTGAAGATAGCCCCGATTAAAGGCCTGCATCATTTTCTCTTAAATCTGTCACAGCTGTGCTGGAACCTGCCCATGAACTCGCCCATTTGCATAGCTCCATGATCAGATCGTGGCTGGCGCCGGCAGCCTCGGGAGGAGGCCTGGGCCCCTCCTCCCGCCCCCCTCGCTGAGTCAGTGGTGCCTTGCTGAGTCGAGGTGTGATCTTCCCCCAGGCAGCTCCCACTGCCTTCGTGTTTCCCCGCTGGGGAACATGCCATGTGCCTGCTCGGTGAGGGATGGGGCTGGGCCCGCTGCCCCCATCTCACACACCGGGCTGTCCTGACAGGAGCCCCACGCCACACTCCCTCGCCGCCACAGGCTCACGCCTGCCCCCCCGTGGCCTTGTCACCCCCTCGCACTCCACACTCCGTCACCCCAAGGTGCTGCTCAAGTGAATTTCCAGCAGAGAGCCCCAGCCTGAGCTCTCACCCCACCGCTGGCAGTGGCAGCCCAAGGCCCCCCATGCCCCTCCCAGCCGAGTGCCCCCCACTCTGCCCTCCCGTTTGATAGCTGCTTTCAACTACCTGAAGGGGGGCTCCAAAGAGGATGGAGCTGGGCTGTTCTCAGTGGTGGCAGATGACAGAACAAGGAGCAATGGTCTCAAGTTGCAGTGCGGGAGGCTTAGGAGGTTGGATATTAGGAAAAACTTTTTCACTAGGAGGGTGGTGAAGCACTGGAATGGGTTACCTAGGGAGGTGGTGGAATCTCCTTCCTTAGAGGTTTTTAAGGTCAGGCTTGACAAAGCCCTGGCTGGGATGATTTAGTTGGGGATTGGTCCTGCTTTGAGCAGGGGGTTGGACTAGATGACCTCCTGAGGTCCCTTCCAACACTGATATTCTATGATTCAGGGTTGAGAGGATGGGGAACCTCTCTCCTCAGCCTCCCTCTTCAGCTGGTGCATGATGGAGCATTTACGGCCAACTGCAGCTGGCCTTGTCCTGGCGACACCAGCCGGCGCGTTGCCCCACAGGGTGCCAGCACGTGCCTATGAATGAGCCAAGCTGGGGCCCAGTCAGCCACCTGTCTGTCAGAGACTGGTACAGAGACGGGCTCCCGTTGCCGTGGGGCAGAGCTGTGGAGAGGGGAGCCTGGCAGGTGCTGCCCTCTTCACGAAAAGTGCTTTTGCCTAAGCAGGCCCAGCAGGGAGGCAGGAAAGCAACCGGGCTGGAGCAGGGCTGGGCGGAGGTGGGGAGCGATGTCCATGGAAGGGGCCTGGAGCGTCCTGCCCCGAGACCAGCCCTTCCAGGCTGGTAGCAGGGGCTGAAGTCACTGCCTTTCTGTACCCCCAGCACTAGCGAATGTGGGCCCAGTGCGCAGAGTGGTGCTGGCGGGGCTCAGGGCTGGCTGCAGGAACAAGCAGGGAGGGGCTCCAGGCCGGGAAACGCAGCTGGTGGTCCCAGGCCCTATCGCTCAAGCAGAGGCTGGTGTCAGAAGCGCCCTGGGAAGTGAGCAGCCCCCAGCCACGTTCCTAGGCTGCTCCGACGCGCAGGCAGCCAGTGGGGCAGCGCCGGCGGTTTCCCTCCCCAGCCCCAGGCAAGCGAGCACCGAGCGGCCCCCCCGGCTCCACAGACACATGGCACCCACGTCAGGCTGAGCACAGCCCCCTGCACCTGCTGACCCCGGTCCCACCTCGCCGTAGCTTGCTCTCAAGTGACCTTTGAGCTGGACACGAGGGCCCCTCGCGCCCGCGGGCCAGAGGTGGCCCAGCCGCCTGGCGAGTGCCAAGTGATGGAAGGCCCTAAACCCCAGCTCCCCGCCGAGCCAGCCTGCTGGTTCAGGCCGAGTGCGAGCCCTGCTGCAGCAGGATGCAGGACTCCGCCAGGAGCCCAGGACGGACAGCGCCCCCCAGCACAGCCCCCTTTCTCCGGCTGTAAGCGCAGGACTCGGGACTCAGCCCATGGACTCTGACAACAGCAGCTGGGCTGCCTACGAAACACCCCATCCCGTGACCTCAATAGCTCCGACTGTCGCATTATTGCTCATGTGAACCGTGACGGCACTCAGCGGCCGGGGCAGGATGGGCTGGGTGCTGTGGGGTGGAGACGCGGCCCCTGCCGCCAAGAGTTTGTTCAGCCTGACAATACAGCAGGCTTTGCTTTCTCTGCTGGCTGGCTGGCTCAGGGTGCTTGTGCACTGTTCAAATGCTACCACATTGCAGCCCAGAGGTGGCTGCATTTTAGGGTTGAGGAAGTGATCCTGGCAAACCTAGTTTGTAAAGAGCTCCAGGGCCCTCGGCATGAATGAACTTACGATTATTGTTAACTGTGGGTGGCTCCCCCACACTTTCATTTTCTCTCCTCCCGTCTCCCCTTTCCTGGAAAGCCCCTGGGGCTCGAAAGCAATGCCTGCATCAGTGAATTCAGCTGTTTTCCTGTAAACTTGCCAAGGTCTCATGGGGGGGCATCAGGAGTCCACTGACTGGGTCCCTCACCCCTACAATACCAAGCAGCAGCTCAGCCAGAGAAACCAGATTTTGGCCTGTAGGAAACAAACGAACCAATGCAGAGAGCTGGTCCCTCATCCCCAGCCAGATCTCCTGGCCTCTCCTCCTTCCCCCAAGCTCCCCAGAGCAAGTCTGCACCAGCCCTGGGCGCTTCCTCTTTCACTCTAGAGCAAGTGAGGAACATCCCGGAGTGAGCAGGACTTACCCCAGCCACCTTCAGGGCCCAGCTCCCCATCCTCGAGCCCTAGAGAGCCAGCTCATACCGGGGCGGGGTACGGGGGTTACTCGCCGGAGCTGGTCACAGCCCAGCGGCAGAGCGAGGCAGCAGCTAATCCATGCTCGCAGTAACCCCCTGGCGACGAGTGAGCTCAAACCCGCTCAGCTGAGGCTTTTACACACAAGCCCTTGTGGGAGGAAATCCATTTCTGGAAATGAGTCCGGGGGGTGTGAAACCACGACAGCCGCCGAGGGCGGCGCGAGCGTGGGGAGGGGCCTCGCTGGCATGGAAGCCGTCGGGCGGGGTGAGGGGCAGCACTGCTGCAGAGGGCTGGCGCTCCTGCCCCTCCCTGCCGGGAGCCAGCCTCCTCCAACATATCCCCCAGCAGGTGAGTCCCAGGCCCAGAGCCTTGACCCAGCGGGGCCGGCCTGGGGCTCTCCTGCAACCTGCCTCGCCAGGACAAGCGCTGCCAGGCGGCAGCTAAACATCTCCCAGCCCAAAGCGCCCAGCTGCAGTCTGAGCTCCAGGGCAGGCTCAGCCCAGCCAGCCACAGTGATTCCCAGAGAGCCTACGGACACCTCGCCTTGGGGCTGTGGAGAAGGGGCAGCGAATGCACCCGAACGCTACCCCTCAGCCCAGGGCTGCAGCCTGCAGCCCTGGCCAAGACCCTCACCCTGGCTCCCTGCGCCACAACCCGAGGTGGGGCCGGGGCCCAGCCATCTCCCACCTGCAGCTTTGCTCTCCAAGGCCTGGCCCGGGTCCTGGCACGCCAGCCTCTGCCCGCCCGCCCGCTCCAGCGATGGCTGGGGAGGGCTCTGGGCCCCATTTTTGGCTGGAAACTTGGCGCTTTCTGCGGAATGGAGGCACATGTCACAAAGGGGTTGAGCTGAAACCCCAATTTTCAGGTGAGGGATGGGGCCTCACACGAGGGCTGGGAGCTTTCCCAGGAAGCCATTAAACCCCCCAGGCCAGCACAACCACGGCTGCCCTGCCACTGCCCCGGCAAGGGGCTCATGCCGCCACAGAGCCAGGGAAGGGGAGACTCTAACAAAGAACCCGGCAGTGTTATCAGGCTGCCTCGTCTCCTAGTCCGTCAGCCCTGGCCCCGGGCTCCCGCGCGGACTGGAGAAGCAGCCGAGCGTTCACCCCTAGCCTCTTGCCATGGACACTGGCACCATGGGTGTAGTTTGGGGGGCAGGGGCATTGCCCCCCCCCCACACGCACGGCCCCGTTGGCCTGGCTGGTGCTGCTGCCCCCCAGCCCAAGGACAGAAGTCAAACCACACCTGTGGCTGGCACCTGGGAGCAGAGCAGTGAGGGGCAGGTGAGCAAGGCTGAGCCCCAGCACCGCAGGCCACGCTGGCACTCGCCCCACACCAGCTTCTGCTCCTTGGGCCTCGCACCAGGGAAAAGCACAAAGGCTCATGGGAGAACGGCTGGAACTGGACCCCCCCGGCTGCCTGCCTGCCCCATGGTGCCTAACCCCTGCTCGGCCACCTCCCAGCCCGCACTGGGCCCAGGAAGCCCCATGCCTGGTGCTCTGGAGCCGGCCTGCCCGGAATAGCAGGGGCTGGATTCTAGCCATGCCGAGACCCGCTCTGACCTGTGGAGGGTACGGGGCTGGCACAAGACTCTGCCCCTCACCCTGTGTGAGGGGCAGGGCTGCAGGGCACACGCAATGGCTGCTCTGGTTTCCTAGGGGGCCAGGCCGGCCGCTCTGAGCTGCACTGGGGCAGTGCAGTGCTTTGCGTGGCCCCAGAACACAGCCAGCCACCTGAGCCCCCGAAAGCCCAGGGACCGAGTAACTGCCAGCCAGCAGCTGCAGGGCCCCCAACGCACCCCCACCCGTGTTAAAGGACAAACGACGACTGAGCGCACACGCACTGTCTTTAATGCTTCGCCTGGGAGGCTGCGGCGTGGGAACGGCACAGCGCGGGGATCGTGTTCAACACACAAGATGGACTCGCCCCAGAGCCAAGAGAGGACTCCTGCCCTGCACCCCCCAGGACAGCCGGAAAAGGAGGCAGCGCTGCTTCCCTGCACAAGCCAGCCAGGACGCAGCTTCAGAAAATCAACACCAAGCTTAATAAATATGCAACTTTATCTACACACATCCAGGGGTGAGCGCGCGTGCCCGGGGGCTGGGACGGCCGGGCAGAGGAATCTGCCACCCAGCCCCATGTCCCTTCCCACTCTCTGCTGCTGTTCTGCAGCAGCCTCCACTGCCTGCTGGCAGCCAAGTGTAACGAACTCCACCGAGGCCAGCAGTGCCCTGCCCTCTGCCATCCAGGCAGTCCTGGCCCCAGCTGCAGAAGGAAAAGTGGTCCCCCTCCCTGGGCTGCAGTGGGAAGCGTTGGGGTAAGAGCTGGCCGCTGGGCGAGCGCTCGCTGCACAAGCCTCCTGCTGCCGCTCCAGAGACCAGCTCTGGTGGCCAAAGCGGTGCCCCGAGGCAGGGGTCTGAGTGAGGCCTACGCAAGGCCCCCATGGCAATGCCCCCTGCCCAGCACAGTGTGCAACGCTTCCTTCCCACCCACGGGAACACTATTCAGCACAGGGCCCTCCGTGGCCCCCCGTTCCCCACAGGCTCCTTTGGTCTCTCCCCACACACCTCCATGCTAGCCACCCCATACACAGCCCTTCCTGGCCTGGCTGCCTGCCCGGGGTTCCCTGTAACAGCCGCAGGCTGCTCGAGGACCCAGCCCCCCAGGACGTGGGAGCCCCACCCCTGCAGCAGCAGCGCACCCTCAGCCGAGCTGGGCAGCCAGCAGGAGCCCAGGCTGCTCCCAGCACCCCCGCCCCCAGCCTTTCCTTCCCGCCGAAAGGCGAGGCCGGGAGCAGGCAGCTGGAGCTGGGAGCTGTGGCGCCGATGGGTCCAGCCGTGCCCCTCCCCAGTCTGACATCACCCCCGCTCCCCGGCCTGCCCCAGCTTCCCCCGCCTTCCTAGCCCCTGCGACCTTGCCACACCCATGGCCAGCGGGGCGCAGCGTCCATGGTAGCGCCCCGCTGCCAGTGCCTCTCACAGTAGCCCTCGTCCCTCTTCACCCACTGCCAACATTTCGATCCCTTCCTCAGTAAGCCCATCGCAACTTCCTGCTGCCAGTGCCTGAGTCACCCAGCCCACTGCCTCAGTGACAACGCCGCCCCCCGGGGCGTTAGCCTCAGTGGAAAACCACGTTTGGGGGGCTTTGGTCAAGCAGGGAGAAGCAACTCACCCCAGCGGGGAGCCGACCGAGCAGCCGTGGTGGCTGGCGGTGGGCAGGGACTGCCCTGGTCTAGCTCCTTGCTGCAGTGCGAGCGCTCGCGTTCTCGTGGGACGGTCACCGGGGATGGAATTTAAAGGGGCATTTGCTTCTGGCTCCTGCAGCACAACCCCCTTCAGGACACAGCTGCCATCCTCGGGAGAGCTCCCAGGGCGGCCAGGCTGCAGACCGGCAATGGCATGTGAGCTTAGAAGAAGGGGGAAAGCTCTGGCTATTCCCCTCTGCCCCTTTCCTTCCGGCTGCACTGGTGCCGTGTGCCGCTGCAGGAAATGCAGCTTACCACAAATAAAGTGCACTCAGAACCCCCTGCTCCTGGGCCTGGTGTCACCCTGCAGCCCTTGCGACAGACAGTTCACTGCAGAGACGGTTCACAGAGAAGCGGGAAGCTCGACAATGGGGTCCCAGCCAGCGGGAGGCCCCGGTCTTTGCTGTAGCGTTTGGCTTTTGCTGAACCTGACGCAACGTGGCAGCATGGGGACGCAGGCTTGTGTCTCCCCCACTGCAACAGGCCAGCGGTGCATGGAAGGCTGCAGTCACACCCAGCTCACAAGCCCCAGCCTGCGCTGCCGGGCCCTGGGGAGTGGGGCTGGCTGCAGGCCTGCGGCAGGACGGGCGAGTTCGGAAGCCCAGCAGAGCCCTCTGGACCAGGGCTCTCCGAGGACGAGGTGGCAGGATTTGGTCACTGCCCACTGACTGTCAGGAACTCTCCGAGCACCGCCCAGGCCGGCAGCCCCAACTGCGGGGCTCTGCTACAGCGAGTGACGTCTGAGAAACAGATCCTGTAGGGGGCGCCCTCTGCCCGGCTTCGGCTCCAGAGTTCGCAGCCGCTCCCGGGATTCACGGCGCAAAGCAGCAGCTCTGGGCCCGCCCCGGCCTAGGACAGGCTCCCTGGCCAGCCCCAGCGCAGCCCCCTTCCGTGGGGAACCCAGGCCACAGCTCCATGGAGTCTGACCCAGGCGCAGCCACACTACCACAGACGCACACACACGCCCCCCCCCCACACAAACTCCCGCACACGCATGCCCCACACATGCACAAACTCCCGCACACACACGCACACACTCCCACAGACGCACCCCCCCACACACACACAAACCCCCACAGACGCACACGCACGCCCCACACACACACGCACACCCCCACAGACCCCCCCCCCACGCACACACACCCCCACAGACGCACACGCATGCCCCACACACACACGCAAACTCCCACAGACGCACACGCACACCCCACACACACAAACTCCCAGACGCACACGCATGCCCCACACACTCATGCACACACACTCCCCACACGCGCACATGTGCACACTCCCCACAGAGACATGCACCCCCCGTCCCTCTGTCCATACGCCTGGGCCCTGTCTCTCTCCCACCCACACGCAGCCTTGACACGCTGCTGGCCGCTGTTTTCGGGGCCTAACATCTCCCAGGGCCCTGGGCGCTCGTGCTCCATCATCAGGGGTTGGCGGAACTGGCAGCACTGCTCCTCTCCTGGAGCCTCCTGCAGCTCTCAGACCTCCCTGCAAGAGACAGGCAGACAGACAGAGGGGCTCTTAGCCGGCTGCTCACAGTCCAGGGCACCTCCCGCCCACCGCAGGGAGCTGATCTTAGAAATGCTGAGCCATGGGGCTGCCACTCAGGGAAGGAGATCGATGGGAAAACCCGGACTTTGCCCCACGCCCGTGCCCTGCCACGTGGGTGAGGGAGATCTGCAATGGTGCTGGCGCCAGCTGGCTGCAGCCCGGCTGAGAGAGGGGAAGCGTCCTTGTGACTGCGCGGGCTCCCCCCACGCGCCCGCCCCTGGCTAGCCTGAGCGAGCCCGTGACACTTACGAGGCGGTCAGCGTGGAGTTGAGGAGCAAGGTGGTCCTGATCCTGTACAGCTGAGCCAGTGTCAGTTTGCGGTGCTGGGCCACCTGCGGGTCTGACAGTGTCCGGTGGGCAAGGGGCAGCTCCTGGCAGCGCTCGGTCACGGCAGTGCTAGGAGCCCGGCACGGGGCAGACGCCCCCTCAGGCCCTGCTGGGGGAGCTTCCTGCCCAGGCGCAGCAGGGGACGTCACGTTGCTCTCGGCTGGGTAAGCAAAGCCCTTGGCACACATCAGCTCCTCGGGCTCGGAGAGCTCTGACGAGGAGCCGCTGCTGCTGCTGCTGCAGGTGCTCAGGCCGAGGCTACTGCAGTCCGACCGGGCTTCCCCGCTCCTGGCACCCGCCCTGCTAGTCCTCTGGAAGCCAGCCGGGACCTCGCGCCGTGCAAGTCCTTGGCTGGGGCCTGCCAGGAACGTGGCCTGGCCCGGAGCCGTGAAGAGGTCGCAGAGGCTCTTGCTCTGGGCGAGAGGGGGTGAGGCTGGGATCAGCTGCAGCAGGCTGGCCTCCGACTTGGACTTGTGCGCTTTCACCTTGCAGGGCAGGAGCTGCACGGGCGTCCTGCGGCGCAGCTTCGGCGAGGGGGTGCGCTGTGAGTGCGGGGGCCCCCCATCCTCTGCCCCTGGCTCCAGCTGCTGCGCCTCAGCAAACTCCTGGATGGAGGTGGGGGACAGGGTGCCGTAGGCGCTGTCGATGGACGCTGACCTGCAGCCGCTGGAATCCAGCGTCAGGCAATTGGAGCTGAGGGGTGGGGGTGTCTCTGCAAGCTCCCCGCCCCCCTCCAGCAGCTCCCGGGTGGGGGTGGTGGACGAAGCGGTGGTGCTGACGGAGGTCTCGTCTGACTGCGAGCTGAACGGCCCCACTTCCAAGTCCGGGAAGGAGAGCTCCTCGCTGGCATCCACCACCACCACCGAGATGGTCTCTGTGGAGCCGTCGGAGGGGCTGCAAGAGCAAGGGGAGAGTCAGCCAGGGGTGGGGGCTGGGAGGGACGGCTGGCACCAGGCTGGGGCATGCTGGAGCAGGGCAGGAGCAAGGGGAGCGGCCAGCACTGGGCGTGGTGAGTGCTTGGGGCCATGATGGCACGAGGTGCCAGGCTTCTCCTGCAGGGTTGTGCAGAGCCTGGCACGCTGCATCTGCCGGCTGGACAGTCTCCCCTGTCCCGCACTGCGAGCAGCCCTCGAGTCCTGGGGCGGGGGGTGGGGGGTGTTGTACCATTGCTGCGAGTCCAGGCTGTTGCTGCTCCTGCGCAGGATGGTGGGCGAGCTGGCTGCCGAGGCCCCGCTCTCCCCGTCCTCTCCCTCCTCCAGGCTCTGCAGATGCTGCCGCTGGCTACGCTGCTGCTCCTGGAGACGCAGCCGCTGCAGGAGGTTCTGTGGGGAAGGGGCAGGACACAGCTTAGGAACGGGAGAACACGGCCGTCCCCAACCCACAGCTGTCAGGACAGGACAGCTCCCAGATGGGGCGTCGATCCCCAACCCAGACCAAATCAGGGGCTGTGCGCGCACCTGGCCCTGCCCTGACAGTGGGCCCGGTTCCCTGCGGCATGCGGCCCTCGCCCACACGGGTCTGCTGGCTGACGAGTGGAGACGCAGCACTGCCATCGGCAGCCCCAGGGCGGGGAATGGTACAGAAGGGAGATTCCCTGCAGGGCACGACAGCATGTGGCACTGGCCCTTCCAGGGGAAGTTTTCACTGATCCTTGGCTGTCTCCACTGCGGAAAGCGGTGAGATTACAGCGAGATAATGGACGCCCGGGAGTGACTGCGATTCGAATGCTCCTGGGGACGATGTCACCCTGGGGGCAGAGAGGTGACACCTTGGCAGTGGTCGGGCTGCCTGTGTCCCCGTGTGGACCCAGTCTCTGCAGCTCTGCACAGGGCAGGCCTTTGTCTGGGCACGTGCTCCGAGCTGCTGTTGGAAACCCCACACTGGTGCCTGCACCAGATGAAACGCCCACAGCCTCTCAGGTCGGGGATGCTGCAGTGGCTCAGCTCAGACACTTTGGATTCCAAGGCCTGTTTGCTCCTGACTCACCTGTGCATTGTACAGCGCCTCGATCCAGCCGCGGCACAGGGACTGCCCGCTGGCCTGGAAGGTGTAGGCTCCCACGGCGCTGCGCAGCTCATTGAGATAGATCAGGAGGAAGGAGCCTGCAAGGGGGACCAAACATGAGCAAAGGCACCTCCCACCGGCCCGGGCGAGTTCCTGCAGACACGGTGAGTGCCCAGCGCGGGGAAGCAAGGAGACACGCCAGCTCTCCGCACAAGGCTGGGATGGCACCAGAGCTGCAGAGGGAACAGGGGCTCAGGGTTCAGCCATGCGTAGTCAGAAGGGGCCTAGTGCCCAGGGACAAATCACGCTGCAGCATCTGTTGGCGCCAGAGCCCCCGGGGCGTCGGTGCTGTCACGCTGCAGGAGGGCAGGGCGCAGAGGTGGAGGCTAATGGTGCTGGAGGAGGGTGGCTGTCCCATCCGGTAACCCCCGGCCTGTAACAGCCCAGACACGAAGGGCAGGAGCCGAGCCATTCGCTCCCCACACTGTGGGTTCCGCAGAGGCCCTGGGGTCCCTGGGGCTGGGAGCACTTGGCGGTCAGTCCCTGTGGGGACGGAGGGAGAGCTCTGTGTCTTGGCCACCTCAGTCTGCCAGCTGGGAGCGGGATTCAGTCTCCTGCCCGCAGGCTGGCAGGGCAGGGGAAGGATAGAGAGAGGAAGCTCCTCCAGCTCGAAGGGGCTAGGGGAGAGAGGGGCCGTGGGGCAGGCTCTGAGGAGAGGAGCCCAGGGGCACAACAGCCAATGCCCGGCTCTCGGATCCCAGCCCCGCCTGCTCACCAGGGTCCTTCAGCTCCCGGCAGATGATCTTGTCCACGAGCAGGGGCTGCCGGATGACCTTGGTGCGCTCAGCCTTCTTCACCGGCTTGGTGATGAGGAACAGGTCCGTGAAGAGGAAGCAGTAAACGTCCATCTGGGGAGGGTGAGAGCACAGGGCCCATGGGATCCTGCCGAGCAGCCAGGCGCCGGGGCAGGGGGGCAGGTGAGACGCCGGGAGTCCTGTTACTGAGCCATGCCCACAGGGGGCGGTTCCCAGGGCCAGCCCGCTCCTGGGCGGGGACGCGAGCAGAGCCAGGGCAGGCTGCGGGACGAGGACGGACACCTGCTGCACCCTCCACCCCCAGCTCATCAGGCTGAGGTAATTGCCAGGCCGGTCCCGGGGGCTGCTTGGGAGCTCTGCTCCGGCTGCACTGCTCACCTTGCTGTCTTTACCTTCCTTCATTTTCAAGCTCCCCTCCAGGAGGAGCTGCCGCGTGTCCTCAGGGGAGGTGCCCGGGATGGGGGCCGTCAGGTCCAGGTGCAGGAACTCCTTCAGGAGCTGCCAGCAAGAGAGAAAGGACGCAGTCAGGGGGGTGGGGCAGGGGCCAGCCCGGCCCGCACACCCCCTGCCCACACAGCCCATACCTTATCCACCTCCTCCGTGCTGCTGTCCACCACCTCGTAGGAGTCAATCCGGCTGAGGATGGCCACCAGCCTCTGCTGCTCCTGCCGCTGGCGCATCCGCGAGTTCACGTGGTTGATAAACCGCTCCACGGAATTGATCTGTCACAAGGGGAACGGTCAGAGGCGCATAGGGGAAACTGGTGGCTGGAAGCCCCTGGCGCAGCAGGCGTGACGAGGAGCCCTGCCCCATGCCCTGTGCCCCATGCCCTGGTCCAGCAGGCTTGACGATGGGCCCTGCCCCATGCCCTGTGCCCCATGCCCTGGTCCAGCAGGCTTGACGATGGGCCCTGCCCCATGCCCTGTGCCCCATGCCCTGGTCCAGCAGGCGTGACGAGGAGCCCTGCCCCATGCCCTGGTCCAGCAGGCTTGACGAGGAGCCCTGCCCCATGCCCTGTGCCCCATGCCCTGGTCCAGCAGGCGTGACGAGGAGCCCTGCGGAGGCAGGAGGCAGAGGCAGGACGACCCTGCCAGGCACAGTCAGCACTGGCTGCAGAATGGGGACTCGGCTGCTTGGGCAAATTCACACGTTGTGCAGCGTCCACCCCGGCCCTGGGGATGGGCACACGGGAGCCCGCTGCCAGCACCAGGGCACGGCAGTGACACAGGCTGCACGCCCTCTGCCGCTGACTTGGCTGGCGGCAGTCTACCCGGGGAGGCATGGCCCATCCACCCCCGCTCCCTGGCAGGTTACCATGGTGATGATGGCGTCCCGGGTGCAAGGGTCGTCCGTTTTCTTCAGCACCGACTTGAGCAGCAGCGGGTACTTGGTGAGGCGCTGGTGCGGCTTCACCAGCATGTCGCTGAGCTTCAGGCGGTTGCACTGCTTGTGCTTCTCTGCCCACTGGAAGCAGAGACACGGGTGGGTTAGCAACTCGGGNCTGCACTGCTCACCTTGCTGTCTTTACCTTCCTTCATTTTCAAGCTCCCCTCCAGGAGGAGCTGCCGCGTGTCCTCAGGGGAGGTGCCCGGGATGGGGGCCGTCAGGTCCAGGTGCAGGAACTCCTTCAGGAGCTGCCAGCAAGAGAGAAAGGACGCAGTCAGGGGGGTGGGGCAGGGGCCAGCCCGGCCCGCACACCCCCTGCCCACACAGCCCATACCTTATCCACCTCCTCCGTGCTGCTGTCCACCACCTCGTAGGAGTCAATCCGGCTGAGGATGGCCACCAGCCTCTGCTGCTCCTGCCGCTGGCGCATCCGCGAGTTCACGTGGTTGATAAACCGCTCCACGGAATTGATCTGTCACAAGGGGAACGGTCAGAGGCGCATAGGGGAAACTGGTGGCTGGAAGCCCCTGGCGCAGCAGGCGTGACGAGGAGCCCTGCCCCATGCCCTGTGCCCCATGCCCTGGTCCAGCAGGCTTGACGATGGGCCCTGCCCCATGCCCTGTGCCCCATGCCCTGGTCCAGCAGGCTTGACGATGGGCCCTGCCCCATGCCCTGTGCCCCATGCCCTGGTCCAGCAGGCGTGACGAGGAGCCCTGCCCCATGCCCTGGTCCAGCAGGCTTGACGAGGAGCCCTGCCCCATGCCCTGTGCCCCATGCCCTGGTCCAGCAGGCGTGACGAGGAGCCCTGCCCCATGCCCTGTGCCCCATGCCCTGGTCCAGCAGGCTTGACGAGGAGCCCTGCGGAGGCAGGAGGCAGAGGCAGGACGACCCTGCCAGGCACAGTCAGCACTGGCTGCAGAATGGGGACTCGGCTGCTTGGGCAAATTCACACGTTGTGCAGCGTCCACCCCGGCCCTGGGGATGGGCACACGGGAGCCCGCTGCCAGCACCAGGGCACGGCAGTGACACAGGCTGCACGCCCTCTGCCGCTGACTTGGCTGGCGGCAGTCTACCCGGGGAGGCATGGCCCATCCACCCCCGCTCCCTGGCAGGTTACCATGGTGATGATGGCGTCCCGGGTGCAAGGGTCGTCCGTTTTCTTCAGCACCGACTTGAGCAGCAGCGGGTACTTGGTGAGGCGCTGGTGCGGCTTCACCAGCATGTCGCTGAGCTTCAGGCGGTTGCACTGCTTGTGCTTCTCTGCCCACTGGAAGCAGAGACACGGGTGGGTTAGCAACTCGGGATGGGGCGGTCTGGTCTCGCCACGCCGCGTGCGCCTGGCTCCAGGCCTTACCGTCACGTAGACCCGGAAGAGGTCGTTGTCCCGCAGCAGCGTGCGCATGTACTCCATGCAGCCCTCCTCCTCCATGCAGTAGTGGATGTAGGGCTTGAAGAGGGAGCCAAACTGCAAGGCAAGCCAGAGGTTCCAGTCAGAGCCCAGGGCGTCTCCGTGGCAGAGCGAGCGGCACCTGGGCTCTCACACCCACCATTTTGAATCCCTTTAGGAAGTCCACAGGGTCCAGCAGCGCCTTGGTCTTCCTGGCCTTCTCCAGGACGGGGGCCATGACGCCGCTCCACAGGGCCCGGTGCAGCTGGATAATCTCCTGGATGTTGCTGAACAGACGCTCAGCTTCCACCTGCAAGCACAGCAAGGGGTGCAGTGGGGCTCTGGTGAGGCCGGGTTTGCCAGACAGTGGCGCTGGGATCCCCGTGTCAGCACTAGGATCCCCTGCTCCCGGGTCTCCGTGACCTGGAGGGTGAGACGGCTGCTCAGAGCAGCACCGCCCGCATTGCCCTGCCAAGCGGAGACAGGCTCGCTGCACGAGGCGCTGGGCACGCCGTCGCCCCGCACCCCGCGGTGGGTGTGAGGCCAGGCTACAAGCGCAGCTCAAGGACTGTCCATTAGCTCGAGCAAAGCTGCTGGTTCAGGGTCCAGAGGGCCAATTCCTCCCATTAACGGGCATAGGGGCGTCCCTGTGTCTCTGCTGCAGCCCTGGGAGCCTCCCATCCTCGCCACATGACACTTTCCACACAGGCTCCACGTCAGCCCCAGTCCAACAGCAGGGTGGGGCTGCCCAGGGAGCTCCTCCCATCATGGGGCGGGGCCGCCCAGGGAGCTCCTCCCATCATGGGGCGGGGCTGCCCGGGGAGCTCCTAACAGCACAGAGCGTGGCCGCCTGGGGGCCCTCACTGGCCCAGAGGGAGGGGCAGAGGCTGGGGCTGGCTTATGCCTGCGAGGACCCTGCAGGCGCTGATGGACTTGCCGTCCCCAGCCCCGCGGGTAGCTGGGCCCTTACCTCACACAGCAGCCCTGACTCCTGCAGGTTCAGCAGGCAGCAGAGGAAGAGCTGCAAAGAGAGCAGAGAGCAGGCAGTGCAGAGCATGCACGTCCGACCCTCCCTCCGCGCACACCCATGCCCCACCGGGCCACCAGTCCCGGAAGGGGGTGTCCCTCCCCACTGCGGGCCGGAGGCTGCATGACGTGCAGGCCGTGACGGACGCCAGTCAGACCCAGCCCAGCTCCGGGCTGTGAGCCGACGGCCGGGCACGGCTCAGACCCAGCCAGCCAGGGGCTCTCAGATGCTGCACTGGTGAGCGCAGCGCACAGAATAAACTAACTGCCCTGGCTCAGCCCTCTGCCCCCAGAAGGGCACGACACAGTCTCCTGGCCTCCAGGAGTCACTGGCCTAACACCTGCCGTGCCCCCGGCAAGGGCCTGGCAGGAGCCTGGCTCTGCCCGTTCCCAGGGCCCCGGGGCGGGCAGGGCAGACTCACGTCTGTGATCACTTTCAGCTTCCGGATGTAGTTGGCTTCTGTGTGCAGCAGCTCCCAGACGGCCTCCTGCTGGTGGCACTGCCGGCGCGTCAGGGCCTGGAGAAGGGCAGAGGGGTCAGCGCCATGGGGCTGTGGGGGCCGGGGTGCTGAGACCTCTCGACACACTGCGATGTTCCCACCGAGAGCAGGACGGACAGGGACCGAGCCTCCAGCCTGCAATCGTCTCCCGCGCACGAGGCAGCCAGGATGCGGGGAGAGGCCCCGTCTCATGGGCCCAGCGGAATCCCAGCCCCACAGGGCAACATCCCACATGGGGGAAAGAGGCCAAGGCACTGAAATGTGTTTGGGGGGAGATCCAGCTCCCCCCTGCCTGGCCACCTGGGGGTAACAGGAGCAGTGGGCCCCGGCCAGCAGCCCATGGGGGGTAACAGGAGCAGTGGGCCCCGGCCAGCAGCCCATGGGGGGGGCGTGGGGGGTAACAGGAGCAGTGGGCCCCGGCCAGCAGCCCAGGGGGGGGGGGGGCGTGGGGGGTAACAGGGCAGTGGGCCCCGGCCAGCAGCCCAAGGGGGGCCGTGGGGGGTAACAGGGGCAGTGGGCCCCGGCCAGCAGCCCATGGGGGGTAACAGGAGCAGTGGGCTCCGGCCAGCAGCCCATGGGGGGGGGTAACAGCAGCCCATGGGGGGGCGTGGGGGTAACAGGAGCAGTGGGCCCCGGCCAGCAGCCCAAGGGGGGCCGTGGGGGGGTAACAGGGGCAGTGGGCCCCGGCCAGCAGCCCAGGGGGGGCGTGGGGGGGTAACAGGGGCAGTGGGCTCCGGCCAGCAGCCCATGGGGGGGGCGTGGGGGGTAACAGGGGCAGTGGGCTCCGGCCAGCAGCCCATGGGGGGGCGTGGGGGGGGTAACAGGAGTGGTGTGGCTGTATGAGAGCTGCTCTGGGAAATCTCACCCCAGGACCCCAGCATCCAGCTGGGACGTTCTGCACCAGCCAGAGCCCCCTCCCCACACGCCCAGCGTTACCTCCGTGCCCTCGGTGATCTCCTGCCAGCTGTCTTCCAGGCACAGGCTGGTGTCATCCTCCTCTTCCTCCCAGGAGTCCTGGTCAAAGCGGAGCTGCTGGGGGAGCTTGGGGAGGCCGAAGATGCTATAGCTGTGCAGCTTGCTCTCCAGCTGCTCCATCTTGTCCATCTCCTAGCGGAGGGGAGCACAGCGGTGGGCGAGGGGGTTTCTTCCGATCGGAGGGTCCCTCTCCCATTGCCAGCGCTGTCCGCTCAGGAGCTCACAGACCCAGCTTCCCGCTCGGAGAATCCGTCCCCCCGAGGGGCTGCAGAGCCTGCCGCCAGCACAGCGCCCGCCGGGCCAGGCGGGAACGGACGCTAACGGGAGCCGCGCTGCGCAGGGGATTCCCGGCCTTTGGCCATTACTGGGCCTCGTGCCAGGACGCTCGGCAAGGAGCCCCAGGCCAGGCAGCTGGCATGCAGCGGCAGGCCCCTGCAGAAGGCCTGAGTGACTCACAGTGGGCACCTGCGGGAGCCTGCCTCAATCCAGCCCTGGGGCTGAAGGCCACAGAGAGGACAAAGGGCACGGGGAGCTGAGGCAGACGGGAGGTTGCCACCCCTCCCCAGCGAGCTCTCAGAGCAGTTCCTGGTGGGCTCCGGACCCCACTGCTGTTCTGCTGAACTCTGCAGCAGCCAACACACCCCACCCCACCCCCTTTCCAAAGCCAGGCAGCTCCCCTCTTGCATAGGGCTCCTTAGCTGGGCTGAGAGCAGCCAAAGAATCCCGCCAAGTGGCTTGTCCAGGAGGTGCCTGCTGCC
Organism: Platysternon megacephalum; assembly: GCA_003942145.1. Lineage (NCBI taxonomy): Eukaryota > Metazoa > Chordata > Testudines > Platysternidae > Platysternon > Platysternon megacephalum. Next base: position 1,511,476 of record QXTE01000014.1, on the reverse strand, counting down.
AGCTCTGGACACTGGCAAGGACGCCTGGGGTTAGGCCCATTTCTGCCAAATTCAGCAACCTCTGACCTCCTGCTCCAAACTAACCCAGCGCCCCAGCAAAGAGCGTGGACCGGCCCTGCCCAGCGGGCAGGGGACACATGCCAACACCTGCCACAGGAGTGGTCAGCGGCATCCCCCCAACAGCCCACGGCTCTGCCCTGCAGAACCTGGCGCCCAGGAACTCCTCCCTGGGCGAAGAACCCCCCATGGCAGCCAGCAGAGCCCATGCGGGAGGCGCTGCTCCTAATTCCAGTCAACAGCAGAAATTTGGGAGCCCAAGAGCCCCTGGGAGCAGGGACAGGCCCGAGCCTGGTGCCGAGCAGCTGACGTACCCGTCCGAAGGGGCCGGTGCCGGCGCCGGAACCAAAGAAGCCACTGAAGCGACTGGCGGCCCTATTCTTCCACGTATCGATGCCGTTGCTGGGCAGGGAGCAGCTGAACTGCTGCAGGGGGTCCTGGCCCGGGATGCTGGAATCGCCCAGAAACTCGTTCATGTTCTTCCGCTTCCGCCCCGGGGCCTGGAATTCCAATCAGAGAGAGACTCAGGGGCTGCTGAGATCGGGGAGAATCACACAAACAGCCCCGTGCACCTCGGTGAGCCAGTAACCCTCCAGCAGCAGGTGAAGGAGGCGGGCGGCAGCTCAGCCTGCCAGGCAGAGGGCGCAGTGCACAAAGCCCCCAGGGCTGCCCCAATCCCTCCCCAAGCCACGCAGGGCCTTGCTAGTCTTGGAGCAGGACGGCTGCAGCGGGCTCCTGTGCCGTCCAGGCGCCGCCCGAGCGACACCCTGGCTGACGGTGCACAGAGCCCATCAGCCCCGAGACAGCCGGGCGCTCCTGCCAGGCAGGCTGACATGATCCCGAGGGCTCTGGGAAGGGGGTTGCAGCTGCAGCCCAGTGCCCTGGGACACTGGCTACACGTGACCAGAGCCTGCAGGAGCTGCATTCGCTAGCAGGAACCCAGTCACCCACCGGCCAGCCCGACAGGCAGAGAAATGGGCCAGAGAAGAAAGCCAGCCCCAGAGCTCTGCTGCCATGAGGCGGTGGGAAAGGACTGGGTGGAACTGTCCCTCCAAGGCGGGTGGCGAGACCGCGAGCAGATGGGCTCAGGTTTGCGCGGTCAGCCAGTGCGAAGCTCGGCCCTCCAAGCCCCTCCCAGCTCCGAGACCCCTCGGACATGGAGCGAGCAGCCCCTCACCTTGTCTGGAGCAACCCCGCGCTCATCCCAAGGGTCTCGCATGCAGGACAAAGGCACCGAGTTCCTTCCAGAGCAGCAGCTGCAGCTCTGCAGGCCAGAGAGCAGGCGAGGGGGAGCCAGCCAGGGAGCTCTGAATGCCCAGCCCCATGGCTCTGGCTGAGTGGGGAGAGGGGGAGGGCTGCTCTTGTGTCAACAGTATGCAAAGAGCCTCCAGTCCTCAGGAGCCATTGCATTGCTGAGTGGGAAGTTCCCGATGCCCCGGCAATGAGACATTCCTCTGGCGCGGCAGCTCCTGGAAAGCCAGGGCCTGCAGCCATCTGCAGGCATAGGGCAGAGGTGCTAGGAGACCCCCCCAGTGCATTCTCAGCCTGCCTCACAAAGCTGGAGTTAGCTCAGACCAGCCCTGAGCAATCATTAGCCAGAAAAGAGCTGCCAGGGCCTGTCTGTCTCAAGCAAGGCTCCATCCTGGCTATCAACTCCTAGAGATTATGCCCCAGGAAACTGCCTGGGGCCAGCCCAGGATGCCAGGCAGCAGCCAGGCCGGGGAGTCTCATCTGGCTCCCTTCCCCACGCTCAGCCTGGCTTTCCGATGCCCCCAGCTGCAGGACCTGGCTACACAGCTCAGCTGGAAATCAGCCCTCGACCCCTGAAAGGTCAGCTGGTTCCTCATCCTTCAGACCCTTTGAATGCCACACTGAGGTGGACAGCAGGGCCTGCCTCCTGCGCAGAGCACACCCCATCCGCCCAGACAGACCTGGCCTCTCTCCCCTTGTCTGCTCCTGGTTCCCTCGCTCAGCAGCAGAGCAGGCAGGAGCCCATGCGCACACAGACGGGGGGCCGGGAGGCACGTGTGTGTGCGTACAGAGGGTGCAGGTGTGGGGGCACGTGTGTACACACACACACCCAGTGGTGCTCAGGTGGGCTGTGTCCGTTCCATGTGTTTGCTCACACACCAGCTGCTCCTGGCCTACGTCCGAGGAGTGAAACACTCGTACGGGCCCTGGGCCATGTTTTCAGCAGCCTCTGGCAGCCTGGGGCCTGCAGGTGCCGTGTGCCCGATGGCTGCACGGGGAGCGGTGGGTGCTCAGCCCCCTGGCACCAGGCCCCAGGGGGCCGAAGCTGGGCTCCAAACAGGCCCCCAAAGGTAGTGGGCACGTGGGGAAGGTGGCTCCAGATGGCTGGCTGTGTGAACACCCTGGTCTAGTCTGTTGTCATAGGCTCTGCTCCCTGGTGAGGCAGCCAGCGCTGCTGAGACTGGACGCTGCACCCCACACTCCCTGGGAAGGGGGGCACTGCACCTCAGCAGCGCTTGCAGAGTATGGCAGGGACTGGAGCCTGGCCTTGGCTTTCTGCTCATCAGAGCAGCACTGGGACGCCGGCAGCGTGGCGCGTGGGGGGGCTGCTCTGCACTCCCCTAAAGCCCCAAGGCAGCCATGAGCTGAGCTCCCCAGAGGGCTCAGCTCCCTGCATCTGTGACAGCTCGTCCGCCCCTCAGAGTGCAGAGCAACAGCTGACAGCAAACCACTGACTGGGGCACCAGACTCCCAGCTGCCTTTGGGCCCGAGGGAGATACCCAGAGCTCGCAGTCACTCCCCGGGCACAGCACAGCGGCCATGGCAATGCTCTGGCAGGCTGCAGGCCGGGGTTAGACACAGGGCCAGGGGAGTGGTCAGACATGAAGCCCAGCTGGGCAGCCTCAGCCAGCTCAGGTCAACCCAGTGCACTTCAGGCTCCTTCTGGTCCCAGCCACCTCCCTTCCAGCAGCTGGAGCCCCAAACTAGACCTGCAGCTCCCCCAAGTACACGCGTCTCCATCCTCCTCCAACTCTCCCTGCAAAGCCACCGTCCGCCCACCCCTCTGCTGGTTTCTTGCAGCACCCACCTGCCTGCAGTCCCTGCCGGGCCAGCCCTGGGATGTCTGATGCTGGGAGGCCACAGGAGTACGACCCAGCCAAACTTCTCCCCAAGCAGGGGTCAGTTCACTCCTGGGGCCAGGCTGCCCATCTGTGGTAACTGCACAAGCCCTGCTGTCTGCCCCTGCCACACTCCCCTCACTCAGACACAGGCCCAGCCAAGCCCCTCAAACAGCAGCAATTGTAAACGCAGACCCAGGGCAGAGTTCTGCACATGGGCCAACCCCCGACTCGGGGCGTTCAAACCATGGCCCTGCCCATTGCGGCGGCTCAGCCTGTTATGTGCCACTGCAGCCAGCCCTGCGTGTGCCTGGCCAATACACGCCCAGCAAGGGGCACCGCTCAGCAGAGCCCTGCCGCTACTCCACAGCCATTCTCCTCAGGGTCTCTGGGCGGCCAGGGGAACCCGTCTCTGCCGGTTCCTACTGGGGGGCGAAGACGACAGCTGGCTGCATTTCCTCCCCCTCCTGGGGCAGACATGCACACGCTGTCCTCAGCCGGCCCCATCACCACAACCCCGCTGGGGAGCGGAGGGGCTGCCCAGCGTCACCGGGAGCCCGGGGCAGAGCCAGGAAGAATGGTTTGTTTTGTGCTAAGGCCGGCCCAGATGTGGCACACAGAGATCCTGCCCCAAAGACCTTACAGACTAAGTAACCCAGATGTGCCGAGTCCCACTCCTGTGCCTTACCCAGGAGCCCACCCTCCTGGCAGGCCCTGAGCACAGGGCAGGGTTCTCGCTGCTTCTGCGGCTGGCTCTCCGCTGGGATCACTGCGGCCCTGTACACTCTGCTGAAATCCAAGCAGATACCCAGAGCAGCAGCACCCTGCCCACCTGCTGCCCCGGCCACTCACCTGGAAGCCCACGTCCATGGGGCACACGGACAGGACGGCCACGTCCCTCTCACTCCCAGAACACAGGTGGGGCCAGCTCTTCCCGGCCATGAGCCGGCCAAGGGCCATGCTGATGCTCAGGGGCTTTTCCTTCATGCCAAGCGGAGTGGGGCAGGGGCAGCCCAGTCCACGCAGAGGGCCAGGCAGCACAGGAGATAATCCCCTCGGGAGACCAGGGCTCCCTCCTGAGCACTGAGGCAGAATGGGAGAGGCCCCGGAAGGCCCTGAAGGGCAAATGATCCAGCCACAGGTCCACGGCGCGAGTCTCACCAACAGCCCGACCCCACGCAGAAAGCACCCACCCGCTCCGAGCATGAACTGCAGGGGCCGGGGCTGCCTCTGACAGCCACACCCTGTCAATCAGCCTGGAAGCCCGGGGAGGGACACTTGCTCTGGCAGGAGAAGCCTCTGCTGCAGGGAGAAGAGCCGCCCAGCGAGCGAGGTGCAGGCCTGGGCCTGCGGTTGCAGCAGGCGGGGAGCTCTGTCCTGTCTTGCTCTAGAATGGCCCCCGGGCAGCCAGGCCGGGCGCCCCCGTGACCGCAGCACTCCTGGCCTAGCAGCTTGTCAGGATGGAGAGCCACACCCGGACAGCATGCGGGGAGCAAACCCCGCTGGAATTGCCCAGCCTTCGGGGCACCCTGTCCATCCGGCCGCCCGCTGGCGGAAACCCCATGGTGCATATGAATGGCACACACAGGAACTAAGATCCAAACCCCACCCCCTCACCCAGGGATCAGGGAGGGCTGCTGCTTGCCAGTGCACAGGTCTGTCACTGGGGCAGCCTGCTCCCCTCTACCCAGTGCTCCACCCCCAGCCCAAGCACATTCCCTACCAGGAGATCAAGGAGCTGTCCCCTCCCTTGGCAGTGCACGACTTTGTAACAGGTCACCCCAAATAGCGTGGCCCAGGGAACAGAACCAACCCCGTGGCCATGCACTGAGCACACAGCTGGCACCAGGACACCTTCGCTCAGCGTGAGCTGAGGCATGCCAGCTATGGCACTTCTTAGCGTCAGGTGGCACGTGACCAGGAGTCATCACCGAATTTGGCCCACTGGTTGGGCACTGATGGGGAACACGACGTGAACACGGACCCAGGCCCCCCCGCTCAAACCACCAAACCAAGTGTGGTTGTGTGGCACAGGGGTGGCCCCGGGGTCCTGGCGTGTCTCAGCCGGAGTCGGAGCTCCCGACAGCACTAACTGGGTGCAGCTGGGCGGGGTATTCCTGGGGCAGGGACCACACTTCAGAACACAGTGACGTGGCTGCTGCAGGTCCGAGGGGAGCGCCAGTGACGTGGCAGGGGCGAGGGCAGGCGATGAGGATGCAGTAGAGGCGGGGGGAGCCCCAGCAAGGTGGCATGGGGGGGGCCTGCAGGGAGCTCGGTGCGGACTCGGGGAGCAGTGAGCTCCCTGCACAACCTCATTTGGGATGTGACCTCTGCCTATCATCTCCCATGTGTCCCATGTCAGCGACCGGCCGCTGGCTCTTGCAGGGGATCCGTGCTCCCCCAGGCACCCGGCAAAGGGGGAAGGACTCAGCTGCCCGCTCAGGGTTGCACAGCGACTTGCCATGCCACAAGGAGGTCACTCACTCTCTCCACGCATCCCGGGGCCTCCAGTCCCAGGTGGCCTCCAGATGTCCAGCAGCGCACTGGCTCTGGCCCTTGCATCTTCACCCTCCGGCCTGGCCTGGGGCTCTTGTTAGTGGCTTTGCTCTGGCGACGTTCCGGCCCGGCCCCCTCCTGTCCCGCCGGTGCCTGGCGATGCCGGGCGGTATGTGGCCTGGCCATCGGCTTTGAGAGGTGAGCCTCCCCCAGCTGAGCATTGTACTGCTGGATCCTTGCAGCTACGAACCCTGGGCACACAGCCAGCTCCCGGGGTTGAGGGGTCAGCAGGGGGCTGACGCGGGTGGGGCAGCTGGTCCTGGCCTTGGGAGTGAACCGAGTCTGGGGTGGAGGGCTCAACACGGAGTTAGGTGTGAGGGCGTTTTGCTCCTGCTGCTGCCTGGCCTGGCAGGGAGGGGCAGGAGAGCCCTGGCGTTGTGCCCACAGACTGATGGCTCGGGAGAACGCAAGCGGCGCCTGGCTCACACACGCAGGGCTTGCCTGGGACCAAGGTGTTTTCCAAAAAAGGCCCCAAAAACAAGCTGCAGAAACATCTTCAGGCTGAATCCACGTCCCCCGCAGCAGCAACCAACCAGCCGCTTGTGTCTGGGAATGGAGGGGCAGCACCTGGCTGGGATCTCGCTCGAGGGTGGACAGCAGCAAGCCTTCTGCGCAGAGATCTCACCTGCCGGGGCGCTGGGCTGGGAATACGGCTCCACAGCTGCAGCTCACCTTTGATCCCGAACCCAACCTTGGGAAATCAGGGCACAGACCTGGAAAGCCAGTTCCTGTTTCCCTGATCTGTCTCAAGTCGCTGCAGGGACTCAGGGGCACACCCACTAAGGAGAAGACGCAGCACAGGCCCCAGCAGCCCCGGCCAGGCCAATGGGAGCTAAGCTTACCTAGCACGCGGCACGCCTGCGGCACGGAACTGCACCGGCAGCGCACGCTCAGCTTTGTGTGGCTGCACATACGCACCCACACACAGAGATTTGTGTAGCTGAACACACCCACACACACACACAAATTTGTGTAGCTGCGCACAGGTTTGTGTAGCTGCACATACGCACCCACACACCCACACACAGAGGTTTGTGTAGCTGCACATACGCACCCACACACCCACACACAGAGGTTTGTGTAGCTGCGCACACCCACACACAGAGGTTTGTGTAGCTGCGCACACACAGGTTTGTGTAGCTGCACACACAGGTTTGTGTAGCTGCGCACACAGAGGTTTGTGGGGCTGCGCACACAGAGGTTTGTGGAGCTGCGCACACAGAGGTTTGTGGGGCTGCGCACACAGAGGTTTGTGTAACTGTGCACACAGAGGTTTGTGTAGCTGCACACACAGGTTTATGGGGCTGCACACACAGAGGTTTGTGGGGCTGCGCACACAGAGGTTTGTGGGGCTGCACACACAGAGGTTTGTGTAACTGCGCACACAGAGGTTTGTGGGGCTGCGCACAGGTTTATGGGGCTGTAGGCCATGAGCCATGCAGATAAGCTGAGCCCAGCCCGCAGTGACGGTTGGGGTGATGAAAGGTGCCGAGTGACAGCACATTACCCTGCAGGGTAAACTTAGAATCAGAGAATCTCAGGGTTGGAAGGGACCTCAGGAGGTATCTAGTCCAACCCCCTGCTCAAAGCAGGACCAACCCTAACTTCCGCTACATTCCCCTGGAGGGGGGGCGGCCCTGCCAGGGGGAGAGGTTTTGTAATAACTGGGCCTATCAATTTAACCTCATTGCAGCTCAGCTGTAGAAAGGGAGTGAAAGTTCCTAAGAGGTCACAATAATCTGTAATAAATGTTGATGGGAAAAGGGAGACAAGGACTGAATCAGTCGGCTGGTGGAACTCCAGGGCTGTGTTCCAGTCATGTCTGGTGGTGTGTTGGGAAGGAGACCGAGCTGGTGACCAACATAGTGAGGGGATGGGCTAGTCCACCCACCCCTCCCTTCTGGAGCTCTTCAAAGAAAAGGAAGACTTGGGGTTGGGGGGGATTAGCCCAAGGAACAGTCTGCCGACACCCACTGCAGTGGCTAACCCCGCCGCCCCACCGCCTCCTGGGACCACGAGATCTCCCATAATGCCCTGGTCTTTGTCATCCTAATCCTGAGAAATGACTTGGCCAGGCCAGACCAGAGAGGGACCCAGATGACATCATCACCTCCACTGGCTCCCACTCAATCCCAAATACCCCCTGGGATTTGAGACGGTCGTTCCCACCCCCCACCCTTGTGTGTTCTGCTCCTTCCCACCTTACTTTTGTTCTTTCCTGTCCCTCTTCTTTTTCCTTCTGTGTAATAAGAGTCTGGCTTAGTCAGCCAAGACGACGTGTGGCACCCCCACAGTAAACCTGGGACCAGAGAAGCAAGTAAGAGCAATGCCCTGAACAGCCTGAACCTGGGCTTGGAGTGGGAGATGAGGCCGTGGGCTGGGCCTGTGGTTTTCCAGCAGCCAGGCTGCTAGTGCGAATCAGCACCAGAGCCAAAAGCCGCGTTTTGTCTCTTCGCTCGGCTTTTCTCTCCCCTTTCGCGGGTTTGTCTTTTAGGAAATGGGATCAGACTTTAACAGCAGTGACGGCTCCAGCCCATCTCAACTAACTTCTTCCCTTTCCCCAATAGGGTCGTCATCCCATCTTTACTGCCATCGGCGAGACTGCCAGACGGGGCTTCCTTTAAAAGCTCTCCAGCTAACGGGACAGGGAGCAAGGGATGTCGTCACAATGACAGTTTTATTTAACACTTAGCATGTCGAATGCTTTGCCTCTTTTCCCTTCTGTATCTTTAACAAGGGCTAAAGGCTGTTCACTGGGGTTTTTGCCAGGGGAGCAAGCAGCTGAGCTCTCCGGATACCAAACAGAGACCTTGCTTAACACTGTTTCATGTTGGACAGTGACTGGGTTATGTTACCTCCTTTGACTATCTGGGCCCATTTACTCCATTGTATGTTCTCCCATTCCTCCACACGCAGCCCTGGGAGCTCACTGCTGTATTTCTCCATGGAGCCTGCACACAGAGCCAAGACCACCTCTCGTGGCAGGCTGAAGGCAGCCCCTTCCCGTCACTCCCTGCTGGCCTGGGCTGCACTGGAAGGGGCAGGCTGGGGTGCCATACCCCACTTCCAGCCCCTCCGGGACACCCTTAGTACAAGCCCCTCTCCCTGCTCCATGTGACTTGTGTCAATAACACCCCAGAGGGGCACGTGCCTGGCCTGCTACCTGCCGGTAAAGCTGCTTGTGAACTGACAAACCCCTCTCCTCCATAGCCCCTTCAGCCTGCCCAGCTCCTCACACTGCATCCCATTCCTGTCACTCACGGCTCCTCCCCACTTCCCAGCCAGCAGGACAGCCAGGCGCTCCCCCGTGGGCACTGGGATCACACGGCCAGGAGCAGGCTTTGGTCCAAGGCTCAGCCTGCAGAGCAGGAGGCAGCCCCGGGCTGAGGTCAGGTGCAGAGGAGCCGTGTGTGTGTGTGGGCAGGGGGGCGCACGCTGGGGTGTATTCATAGGGTGATTAGGGGTTCCCAGAATCAGGGCCAGCCTGTGCTGGGAAACAGGCCCCAAGCCGTGCCCCGCCCCGCGGGCTCTAGCATGCGTCACACTGGGTTGACTTTCTGACCATCCTGCGCACTGAGGCTCGGTCCCCCTGGGAGCCTGCACCTATCGCTGCTCCCACGTGCAGGCTTCCCAGAGGAGGTGGCACTAGCCAGGGGGGTTTGTTTTGGGCAGGGCCTGGGAGAGCCAGCGTGGGGGCTGCCCCAGAGGCCTGAACCCCCATGCCCCGGGGGACACCAGGCGCACAGCCGGCTGGGCTGACACACAGAGCCCAGTCAGACATGTCCCCGTCACCGAGTTACACTCACACATGGCAGAAATCACACACACACACAGGTCTCAGTGTGGCCAGGAAGAATGGCTGGGACTGGGTCCCCACCCCCATCTCATCCGACTCCCCCCTGAGCCCTCCCAGGCGCTCCCCACGGAGGCTGTGCTGGGAAGACCCACTGACCAATGGGGCGCTGGCCTGGACTGTCGTGTGCCACAGCACCAGCACCACACAGTGCCGCACGGGCCCCTTCTGACAGGCTTGGGCCCCAGGCTAGCCAGGAGGCAGAGCCCAGCCCAGATGTGGGGGAGACGGAGCTGCAGCATCTTGGGGGATGTGGCCACAGACACACGCTTCCTCCTCGGCTTGGCAAACGCCAGCAGGCTGAGGGGGAAACCCCAGGCCTGGGTTAATGCCACGGTTGAGCCGGGCTGGCTCCTCGCTGCCCAGTGCCCCGGCTCTTGCTGTTCCGCCTGCCCCACTCCCAGGCCTGCCCTCCCCCTCGGGACTGGCCCCCCTCAGCCGCTCCCCAGCAGCGCCCCAGACACCGCAGGGGGAGCAGGTGCAGGCGCCTGCCCCAGGCCCCACAGCTCCTCTCAGCAGACCCTTCGCTCCGCAGCCTGGTTCCTCCTGAGACTGGAACTCTGGCAGTAGCTTGGGCACTTGCCTCTCTGGGCTGCAGGGAGAGGAAGCTGTTCCAGCCCAGCTCTACCCCATATTCCCAAGCACCTCACACAAACCCAAACCCATGGCTGTCGGCTGGAGAAATTATCCTGCCCCAGCAAGAATCTCTTGCATAGTGTTACTGCTGCATCCCAGCCCAGAGGCAGCCGCATTTCAGGGCTCAGTGGGCACAGATGCTGTAGAGGTCTGTTAGGGACTGGAAAACAAGCCAATATTTCAGGAGGTGTCTGCACCCTGGAAACCATGAGCTGATCCACGTGAGCGTCAGACAGCCTGAGCAGACATAGCAGATCCACCTGAGCAGGTGTGAGCCCAGGTAAGTGGCGCCTGAGCAGGACACACCTAGAATTACAGCTAGGCGGGAGTTTTTCAACAAAAGTTTTTCACCAGAAAAAGCTGATTTTCCTGGATAGGGTTGGGTTTGATGAGTTGACAATGTTTTGAAATTGCTGAAACATCCTGTTCCTATGTTTTCAAAATGAAAAGTTCTGGTTTGCGGTTCAAACTGACGTCCCGTTTCAAAATGCAAGTTCATTCATAATTTTTAAAGTGTTCAAAAAATGAAAAAGGTCAAAACCCTAGTAAACCATTTCCACTGACAGGAGCCACAGACACGTTCGGCTCCCCGCCATTCTCGCCATTCTGACATTCCATCCCGATTCGCAATGGGAACCTTTTCTGAAATCTCAAATTCTTCCAGGAGGGGAGAACCATTTCCTGCCCGGCTCCACCTGGAACCCTGGCTTTCCCTGTGCCGGCAGGGCCAGCTCTCCCCAGTCCACATGCAGCCCTGCGGGCCAGGCAGGCGGGGGACAAATGCTGCTGATTGCTGGATGGAGGAGCTGTTTGTTGACTGAGATTCCCCTTATCAGGCAGAGGGCTTTGGATAAGCTGAAACCTTTGCTTGCCAAACAAACAATTGCCCATCAACAGCTCCATTTATTGTCTCTATCTTGATCTTATTGGTTTGCTCCCTGATAGGGAGAGACATCCCTGAGACCCAGCCACAGTGCTCAAGGTTCAACAGAGAGGAGACAGCACCCCGGGGCCCGGAAGGGGGGGGGGAGGGGGAGGGAAGACGACAAAGAGGGCCCACCGCGATGACCTGCCGAGCACCCGCCTCTCCGCGCTGCGGGCTGGGCCACTGGGGTGTTTCACAGCAAGAACCCCACTGCTCTACAGAGAAGCCACATTGTCCACAGAGAGCTGAGCACCGCCTGCAGCGTCAGCTCCTAGAATTCAGCTGCCCATTGCTCAGTACATCGGTTGGATTTGTCTCAGCAAAACGCTTGGTATGGGGCCACCATAGTCACCTCCCCACCCTACCCAGGACCCAACAGCTCTGCTGAGCCCCCAGCCCCGCCGCCGCCCGGGCGCCAGGCTGGCTTTCCCTCCCAACTCACCAGGATGTCCATGCTCTCCCGGCGGAAGGGCGGCTGGTCCAGTCTCTCCCCGGCGGGGGTGAAGAGGAAGGTGGAGGCGGAGCCTGAGCAGCGCATGATGGGCAGACTCAGCGATTTGAAGTCTTTCACGGCCTGCTCCACCTTGAGCTCATCGCCGGGTTTGGCTGTGAGGGAGTGCAGGGCAGGGGGTCAGCTGACGGGCACTAGCCTCAGCACCCAAGCGATTGCTATGGGTAGCGGCGCGACCCCCGTGGCTCCTGGCCCAAGGGCAGCACGGCTCACCCAGCGTCCGTGGGACGGGCCAGACGCGCACACCCTGGGCACACGGTTCTGCAGCCTGCAATGGCTGCCCAGTCCCAGCAGGTCCCCACCATGGCTGGGCGTGGCAGACACTCCTACCTCCCCAGGGCTGGAGGAAGCCCAGGTCTGTCCCAGGTCCGCTAGCCTGAAGCCAGCATGCCCAGCCCCGACCCAACCGCCCACGCAGCCGACAGGAGCCCGCCGGGCACAGCTCAGCCTCGCCCTCACTGCCACACACGCAGAGTGCACCCGAGGGGGGCTTCACCCTCTCCAGGTGCGGACGCTGCTGCACTGCTCAGACAGTGACCCCTGCTGGACACTGCAGGAATAACACGGGGCCCTGCCTTCCTCCCCTGGCTCCCCCAGGGGATATGGAATGGGACGTGCAGCTGGGAGCCACTTTGAGCAAGGCCTGGCCCCCGCCCCCAGCCAGAAAGGCTGCCCGCGCTGGCCCAAGGGAGCTCAGCACACTGAGTCCTTCTCTCGCTCCCTGGGCAGAGGCTGGATTTGAACCACGCCAGCCCTGACCTGGGCTGAATGGGCACGTGCGTCCCGAGAGGGGAAGGTCCCAAACCCCATTCCCTATGCAGCCCGGGATGCCACGGACCTAGAGCCTAGAGGGCAGCAGCTGAACATCCCCCCAGAGCCACTTCCTGCAGCACGTGGGCTCTGCGCTGGGGGCATCCCTGCTCCCGCTGAGCCATGGGACACGCGGAGCCGGACGGGACGTACCTTTCACTCTCAGGTAGTGTCCCCCGAAGCGGTACGCTTCGAAGCTGAGCGACAGAGGCGTGTTGGACTGATCCAGATAAATATCCACCTTCGCCAGCTCAATGCCTTTCCTCTCGAACACCGGCAGCAGCACCTCCCTGGGGGGCAGAGAAAGAGACGTCGGCACAAGTTCCTCCCTGCCCCAGGGCTGGGCTCAGGGAAGAGGGTCCCGCGCCCACTCAGAACAGGAATGCTGGCCGGGCACCCTGCGCTGGGCAGGGGCTCGGCGGGCAGCGCTGGGGACACGCACAGGGCTCCTGGTGCCGCTGCCACTTGCCACCCTGCTGGCCTGGGAGCTCCGCGACACTTTCCCCAAAGCAACCGGCCTGCGATCAGGCCTGTGCCAGACACGCTCAGCTGGTGGCTGGGACGGGCACCGCTCTCGGCTCTGGCCAGCAGCTACTCGGCCTCGGCACATGGCGAGAGCCACAGACACCCTGCTCAGAACACATGGGAGGAGAAGCTGGCAGGGGACTCTGCAGGGGAACCCGTCACTGCTCCCGGGAGAGGGGGCTGTGGAGATGGCTCTGAGAGGTGACGCCCGTGGGGAACAGAAGAGTGGCAGGGACTCGGGTGGGGAACGGAGCAGGTTTCTCCACGAGCGCGTGGCAGAGTCAAACACAGCAGCCTCCGGGCACCCCAGACAGGCACAGTGGGTGACAACTCCCTGATGCAGCTCCAGGACACCCCCCAGCAAAGCACCACGATGGGCGGTGCCAGTCCTGGGGCCCCTCCAGTGCTTCAGTGCAGGGTGAGCCAGCGGGCCCTGGGCAGGGCACCTATGGGCTCACTAGTCAGCAGCACCCGCCTGAGCCCAGGGAAGCCAGGGCAAGGGGCCAAAGCGTGCGAGGAGCGAGGAGCACTGGGCAGTGCCAAGGGCACATCGGCTCCTGGATCGGGGTTAGAGTCCACAGCTGACCATGCCGGGACCCCGGGTCTCTGCACGGCACCTGGAGTCACACCCCAGAGCAGTCCCAGCCAGTGTCTAGCTAGGTGGCCACGACTCACCCCAGGGATTTCTTCTTCATGGCCGGGACGATCTCTGTTTCTATGTCCACGTTCAAATCGAACTTCAGGGTGAAGCACTCTTTACTGGGGTCCTGGGGGAGGGGGCAGGAGTTAGCCCAGCCATTCCCAAGCACCACGGACCCCGAGCCAGCCCTACATCCGGAGCCCCCGACTTCCACCTGCCTGACCATCAACCCCCGAATCTGGGCAACTCCCGGGCCCCCTCCCAAGGCCCGGCCTGTCTCCGTGCACAGCTGTGCCAGAGCTGGCTGGGGAATACACCCCTGGTGGGGGGTCCCGCTCGCCCGCCCCCTGCAGACGGCACGGTTGGCACAGGCCGAGCTACGCAGTGAGAGCCGCCCCAGCAGGAAGCCGGGGGATGGATGGGGGCCTGTCACTGATGGGGTCACCCACGCTCTGGCCTCTGTGAGGAGCTGGGACAGACAGACAGACTGCAGCGGGCAGGCTAGGCTCCCCTGCTGCCCTTCAAACCAGCGCTGCTGAGCGCCAGACCTCACGGCATCCCAAACGGCTCTGGGCAGCAGCCAAGCGAGGCCCCCTCCCAGCACAGGACACTTGCTCCAAGGCTCTGGTTCCATGCCCAGAGCCAGCTGCCAGGGCCCCGTGAGTCACAAGGCAAGAGACAACGCTGGGCTCCTTACATCCGTGTGTCTGCGCCGGGCTTTCTTCTTGGGAAGCTTCAGCGCCGAGCTCTTCTTGTCCCTGCACGGCACAAACACACGGTTACAGGGATCGCCTGGCACACAGAGCCTGGGCCTGGCAAGAGCGATGGCGGTCAGAGCCCCCCATGCCCCCCCCACGCCGGGACCTGGGTGCTGAGTGACCCCTGCACAGAGCAAGCCAGCGCTCTACAGTGCTTCGTTCAGTCTTTCAGACAAGCCCCCGGCCCTGGGGAGGCATCGGCGCATCCAGAACATACTCTGCAGCCGTAGACCTTGTGTCTTGATTGTTAAGTGCAGCTGCCCCCTGGGCCCCGGCGTCCCGCTGCCCCCTGGGCCCCGGCGTCCCGCTGCCCCCTGGGCCCCGGCGTCCCGCTGCCCCAGGAACCCGCTGGCCCCGGTGTCCTGCTGCCCCCTGGGCCCGGCGTCCCGCTGCCCCAGGAACCCGCTGCCCCAGCGTCCCGCTGCCCCAGGAACCCGCTGCCCCCTGGGCCCCGGCGTCCCGCTGCCCCAGGAACCCGCTGCCCCTGGGACCCATCTTGTCTGCTGCCAAGGAGATGGCAGCACGTCCCCTAGCCCTTCACATGAACATACTCACCCTTTCCCATCCACTAGCCCTTCGTCCTCCTCCTCCACGTCGGAGGCAGGGCTGGTGCGTGGGGGGCATGACCGCGTGGATACGTTCCGGGCCAGAATGGAACCTGCAACCAGGCAAGACGGACGAGTCACCCAGGAGACTGAGCCCCGTCAGGCCCTGGGCACAGATCGAGGCTCAGCACCCCTGCCCAGCACTGGGGCCTGGGCAGCCGCCTGGGGAAGCCTCTCCTGCTGCCTCCGGGGGCAGCAAACCCCTCTGCCAACAAATCCCATCACTGCTCCCTCCGCTGACAGGCCGCGNCCCCAGCGTCCCGCTGCCCCAGGAACCCGCTGCCCCCTGGGCCCCGGCGTCCCGCTGCCCCAGGAACCCGCTGCCCCCTGGGCCCCGGCGTCCCGCTGCCCCCTGGGCCCCGGCGTCCCGCTGCCCCCGGGACCCATCTTGTCTGCTGCCAAGGAGATGGCAGCACGTCCCCTAGCCCTTCACATGAACATACTCACCCTTTCCCATCCACTAGCCCTTCGTCCTCCTCCTCCACGTCGGAGGCAGGGCTGGTGCGTGGGGGGCATGACCGCGTGGATACGTTCCGGGCCAGAATGGAACCTGCAACCAGGCAAGACGGACGAGTCACCCAGGAGACTGAGCCCCGTCAGGCCCTGGGCACAGATCGAGGCTCAGCACCCCTGCCCAGCACTGGGGCCTGGGCAGCCGCCTGGGGAAGCCTCTCCTGCTGCCTCCGGGGGCAGCAAACCCCTCTGCCAACAAATCCCATCACTGCTCCCTCCGCTGACAGGCCGCGCCATCCAGGAGGATCCGCTCCCCTGCCTGCCTGGTGCTCTGCTGGCAAGAAGCCCTGCTGAGGGGCAGCTGGCATGGGGGGGGCTCCAGAGGGGAGGATTGGGGAGGCTGAGCCCTCGGGAACAGGCCCCCGGGATGAGAACAGGGCAAATCCCCGCAGCGGGGAGGAGGAGCCCAAGGGACGAGGCTCGCTGAGGCGGGAGCACCACCGCTGGCAGTGCCCCGCGGGGGAGAAGGGTTATGCTCACCAGGCCCCGGCCCCCGCCTCCCCCAGGGCCCCCAGCTCTCACCTTGGGGGGGCAGGTCGAAGCGGATGTGCCCGTCAAAGTGCATGGTGCCGTGGAACTTGCGGTCACAGGCCTCACACAGGTTCAAGGGATTGCTGTGGTTCAGCTGCTGGCACTCGGCGTGGTGACATACCTGCCAGAGGAGAGAGGCCATTGGGCAGAGCCCTGACCTGCTACCAGCAGCCAGCGGGCCGGAGGTGCAGGGCGAGCCAGAGACCAGGCTGCCTGCTGGTTACGCTGGGGTCCCTTCGCTGCTCCCTGCGGTAAAGGGAGCTGCAGTGCCAGCGGAACCAGCCACTGGGATTTCCCTGGCAGGCAGAGAGCCAGACACCTCCCCCGGCATACCCCCCATGCCACCCCCTTACAGGCCCAGGCCATGACCAGAATGCCACTGTGCTCCAGCTACTCCCCCATGCCCGGGGGCAGGGCCGCCAGGCACAGCCCGGAAGCGGTTCTAGCCCACAGAGATGGTGCTGGGACAAAGGGGTCCAGCGCCCGGGCCTGGCAATGAGAGTGGGACCCAAAGGCCCCTCTGACGGGCACCGGGCGTCACTCCAAGGGAAGGAGCATCACTTGCCTGGGCCAGCCAGCCCTGGGTACTAGGAGCCACCCCTGAGAGAGCTCAGGTGATTTCCCTACAAAGCTGGGCAGGAAGCTGCAGCGAAGGGGGAGTGTGCAGGGAGCAAGCCAGCGCTAGCCGAGTCTCCTGGCTCCTATTGTATCCCAAACGAGCCAGCCAGGCAGGGCCTGGGAGTGGCCTGCCAAAGCAGGAAGGGCCCCGAGAGACACCTTGTTTGGGGTGGGCTGTTGGACAGACTTGGTTCTGGGATTTGGAGTTAGGTTTGGGGTTTATTTTATATTAATCAACCCAGCCCCCAAGGACGGGTATTTTTGACCACAAAAGCCGGGGTGACGTTTTATTTGACGAGTCCAAGGGGGAAACTGAGGCCGGCTGCCGAGGGGACGCTCAGGAGGCCCATTTACACCAAGCTACAGGAGCTTTCTGGGCATCCACAGTTAGTTGTCTCAGCTGTCTGCCTCTGCAGCCCACACTCACACGAAGCCTCCCGCAAGGTCAGGTCGGGCTGGGCCAGGCCAGGCCAGGCACCTGCAGCCAGCGTGGGAGATCAGGGCACAGGCCAGCAGGGACCACAGGCAAAGGAAACTTTTCTCTCCCGCACAGTCAGATCTCCCAAGCCGTTAGAAACTGCCCGGCCATATAGCACCAAGCAAAGGCCCGGGACGTCCCCAGGGCTCTGAGCCTGAGACAGGGAGACAGACAGAGGAGCAGGGCATGGGCTGTCCCTCTGCAGAGGCTACTGCCTCCTGTAGCCACTGGGCTAGGAAGCGACGGTGCCTGGTTTCTGCTCTCGCTCAGTGCTAGAGCGTGAGACCAAGGAGCCATCCCCGTGCCCGTGTCCCTGCTTGGAGACACTCCCCAGGGGAGGAGACGTGTGATCAGGGGACGGGACTTGGGAGGCAGACGGACCCTTGCTGGGAAAAGACGTGCTGGCCCACCGCACTCCTGTACTACCCATGTCACCCCTTGGCATAGACCCCAGCCCCCTCCTTGCCTCCAGCTCAGCACACTCCTGGCTACCCGCCCCACCATACTCACGGCCATGGCAGGAGAGCGCTCCCAGCTGCTGGGCCAGGCACCCCCCGCGCTGCCGGCCGGACTCAGCCCTAGATCGCCAGCCTAGCTTTCCTGGGCCGATAGCTATTGTATCCCAAACGCCCGGCCTGCAGAAGCTGCTTTGTGTTTGAAATATCGGTGTCCCCATAGCAGGACTAAGGAAACAAGTGTCTGCAGCAAAACAATGCTTGCGAGCCGATCCATTTCCTCCGATTGTGTGCTGGGCCTGAGCCTCCTTTGGGCCACTAGACGTCACAGCGAGAGGGGTTATTTTTAAACACACAGCTGAGGCCTGAACATGCCGCGCAGTCCGGGACCCTCGGGGGCCAGCGCTCGCTTGTCTGTCACCTTCGGAGCAGAGGCTTTCCCTGAGCTGCAGGAGTCACTGCAGCCCCCCCCACGCCCGCCCCGCTCTGCTCCTGAGCCCAGCGGATGGCACCTAACATGCACCTGGGCTCAGACCCAGACTCCTCTGTGCGAGGACCGTCCTGCCGGGGGCTGTCCAGCGGGCGCCCAGCCCTCCTTGGGGAAGCACCCCATAGCCACATGCCGGGTGTCAGGACTGGCCCAGCCCTACTGTCACCCCCATTCAGCAGAGACAAGCCAGCCTGACATCTCTATTGCTCTCTCCCTGCCCCCACCCGGGGAGCAGAGCAGCAGGAACAGGCTCTCCACTGGCCACAGCCTTGGCAGCCCCAGCAGCGCGCAGGCGTTTCATGCCAGGGCATCCCACAAGGGAGTGAGGCGCAGCGACGGGCTCCGGCCTGCACGCTGGGCGACGGGCTCATAGTGCCGAGCTCCCTCTTCCTGCCAGCAGCTGCATTAACAGCCTCAGCGGCTGCAGCCAAGGGAGGCTGGTAGCACAAAACTCACGTCTGCAGGCAAGGTCAGGCTGTCCGCGCAATCCCTGCTCAGCCCAGACAGCAGCGACAGGCGCAGGACATGGGTGGCGACCCCCCAAGCCCCTCCTGCCCTGGCACTGCCAGAGAGACTGGTGTAGGGAGGCAGGCTGCAAGGGGCTGTGCTCAGGGCTGGGGGACCCAGCAGCACCCTGTGCCCATGGAGTTAACCCCTGGCATGCTGGTATATCCCAGAGAGCTGCTCAGAAGAGAATCCGGTGGAGGGAAAGACTGGGCCGGGGGCCTGCACTGCAACAGGGCCAGGGGTCACCCTCTGGGCTGGGTTCCAGGTCTGAGACATGCAGCCAGTGCTTCATTTGTGCCAGGGCTTGGCAGGGCTAAGCCCTGGCACTTCCAGGCCTGCTGCATTCGGTGTCAGCCCTGGCACCTCTCTCATTACAAACTAAGCACTGCCTGCGGCTATGGTCAGTGCTGTGCCCCCCGCGGAGGGACCCCTGATCTGAGCCCCTGCAGCCCAGTTACCCGCCCTGTCACAACCAGCTTGCTCCCCTCCCACACCCCGAGCTCGTCGGGGGATCCCCCGACAGGCCTTGGGAGTGCCACCAGCTTTTCAGAGAGAGCTGCTGGAGGAGTTTTTGGTTTCAGTTTTGGGCTGGGTGGGGAAACGCAGGGAACCCCAAGCTGGGGGCTAAGTTCCCTAAACCCCCCAGAAGGACTTGATTGAGGGGTTCTGGTTGTACCTACAAGCTCTGCTTGGGACTGTGTTCCTGTCATCTAATAAACCTTCCGTTTTACTGGCTGGCTGAGAGTCACGGTGAATCCCAGGAAGAGGGGTGCAGGGCCCTGACTCCCCACTCTCCGTGACAGCCGGCTCCCCTGCTCCCCACCCCCCGTCAGCGCACCAGGGTGGCGCTCGGTTCTGGGGAGGGTTTCCCGAGCCGTGCAGTCACCGAGGAGAGAGCACTAGGTCAGTGCAGGCAGCTCGCAGGATGCAGTGCACTCAGTCCCACCGGGGTCAAACCCAGGGCCCTGCATTCACTGCACTCCAGTGACGATGGGCTCATAGCAAAGGGACACAGGCCTGGGATCCGCACCAATGAGGGGCTCAGAGGGGCTCTGGGTACCACTCCTGGACCCGTGACCACCCAATGATGCCACAACGCCCACCGCTGCAGGGTGCAGATCCACCCTGAGAGGCGCTGCCACCTCCAGAGAGCAACAGGTCTAAGGAGGGAGGAGGAGGGGGGGTGCAGAGCTCTGCCCTGCACCCACTAGCCCACTGAGCCAGAGGCTGAGCCAGGCTGAGTGGTCCCGCAGCACACGGGCCTGGCTCCCGACGCCACACTGGGGCTCTGGAGCGGGGCATGTCTCCCCTCTCAGAGGCAGGCAGCGCAGCAGGATCTCTGAGCACAGCTCGTCTAGCCCCTCCCAGCCACCACCGCGCAGGAGCTCCCTGCCTTGGCAGCTCACATAACTGGTGAGAGACTATCCGAGCCGCTCTGCACATCTCCTGGGACAAGCCAGTCAGGTGGCCTCTGCGGCCAAGGGCCTCCTCCCCTGCAAGCACACCTGCGCTGCCGGCTCCCGTGCACAGCATCGCCTGGGCAGGGACTGGGAGCGCCTCTCCAGGATAACTCCAGCGACCACATGCACCCAAACCGGTGTCTGCCTCCCTCTCAGCTGCGCCCACAGCCTGAAGTCAATGTCACTTAAACTCAGCCCTGGTAGTTTCAGATAAAAAGACCAAGCTACACACTGTGGGGACCAACTCTGAACCGTGGGCAGGTCTCCGATGCTAAAGCCAGAGAAAAGAGCATCAGAGAAAGAGATCACAGAACAGGGGCCTGCAACCAGATGTTCAACACAAGAACGTGTTCCAGCTGAGTCCACCCGAAAGCCANACTGTTGACTCATATTCAGCTTTTCGTCCACCGTAACCCCTAGGTCCTTTTCTGCAGAAAACCCCTAGGTCCTTTTCTGCAGGATGGGGGACTCTATCCTGGGAAGCAGCGACTCTGAAAAGATTGGGGAGGAGGGATAATCAACTGAACATGAGCTCCCAGTGTGACGCTGTGGCCAAAAGAGCTAATGTGATCCTGGGCTGCAGAAACGGGAATCTCGAGTAGGAGGAGAGAGGTTATTTTACCGCTGTACTTGGCACTGGTGCGACACTGCTGGAATAGTGAGTCCAGGTCTGGGACCCACAATTCAAGAAGGATGTTGATAAACTGGAGAGGGGTCAGAGAAAAGCCACAAGACTGATTAGAGGATTACAAAACCTGTCTGGTAGTGATAGACTCAAGGAGCTCCATCTCTATCGCTTAACAAAGAGAGGGTTGAGGGGTGACTTTGATCACAGTCTATACGTATCTACCGTGGGAAACAGACATTTGATAATGGGCTCTTCAATCTAGCAGAGAAGCTCTAACACAGTCCAGTGGCTGGAGGTTGAAACTAGACACATTCAGACTAGAAATAAGGTGTAATTTTTTACCAGTGAGAGCAATTAATCAGTGGAACAGCTTACCAAGGGCCATGGTGGATTCCCCATCACTGCCATTTTTAACTCAAGACTGGATGTTTTTCTAAATGATCTGCTCTGGGAATTGCATTAGGGCAGGACTCTGGCCAGTGCTATCCAGGAAGTCAGACTAGAGGGTCACAATGGTCCCTTCTGGCCTTGGAATCTGACATCCCAGAAGCCTCGGAGCCTGGAGTTAGCCTCCTGTGCCACAAACGCAGCTCCCAGCAGGAGGTGCTCATGCCAAACACCCCTCTGGGATGGTCTGTACACGGCGTTTGCACCAATTTGGGGGAGGAAACCATTAAATTGATGCAAAAGCTGTGTGTAGACCAGGCCTTATTGGTCCCTAGGAGACGGTCTGGAAAAGAAATAAGCTAGGCCAGCGCTAGTCAGTCGACGGCATGCAATACAGAGCTCCCACTCCGGGTCCCTACATATTCAAAGCAATAAGGGTTTGGCAGCTCTTCCTTATTGAACTGTTCTGTGCTTATGCTGAAACTTTGCAAATAAAGAGCCCAGGACTTGTCTCAGGAGCTCATCACATGCTGTCTGGCGCTGTGTGGTGCGAGGCTGGGTTGTGAGCACATCAGCACAATGGAAACCACAAGCACAGAGGCCCAGCTGGGCTGCTGATCCGGTACTTTTCCCTGGTGGCTGCATTTTATACTTCAGAATGAAACATTTCATTCATTAAAATTGAAGACTCAAGCCCTCACGGTTGTGTAGAAAACCTTCAAAATGTGAACTGAATGGAAACTAACCCAGCCATATCTGCAGAAAGCTTGCTATGAGAACTGCCTGTTTGCCTCCGTGTTCATTCTGAAGACTAATGATGGCCATTCTAATGTCAAAATTGTTAACTCTTTCTCCGCTGATTGAAGCAAGAAAGGACAATTACTGTAAGAAGATCTACATGATTTTGGCATCATGAATGGGTGGAGCTTGGATAGTGGGCAGAGCCTGGGAAAGTACCACCATTTACCTTATTCCCCCTAATCTGATGCCAGGGTCACTGGCTTGTGAATGTGCACACGAGGGCCCCTCTGGAGTTACCTCCCCATACACATAGAGTTACATCGGGGGCTGATGCACACACCCATACACACACAGCTCACCTGGTGATACACACAGGGTTTTCTGCACACACGCGCACACACACACACTTACTGGTGTGCATGCCCAGGGATCTCCTGCCCCTGTAGCCTGCGCAGGGAAGCATTGGGGGGTTGCAGTAGCAAGAGGAAAACTGGACATGGATAAAGCACAGGACTCCTGGGTGATATTCCAGGCTTTGCCACAAATATCTTGTGTGCCCCTGGGGAAGTCATTTAAACATTCTGTCAAAAGGGGACCATCCCCACAGCACCCCCTGCCCACGGCAGCTTCATTCATTAATGCTCAGAGCAGAGACTGGCAGAAGCTTCTCCTTATCTAACTCCCCTCTTCCATCCCCAGCTCAAAGCCCAGGTGCAGCCCTGGTAGTTTAGCCATTGTAGATCTGTGCCTTCCCCTCACCCCTGCCACGACTTTCCACAATCCAAAGTCCCCCAGACACAGCCAGGCTCTCTGCCATGCAGCCACATGGTTCTCAGAGTGGACAAAAACAAATCTGTCTGTCAGATGTGAGACCTGGGCTGCGCCTGCAGCTGCTGCCAAGTTCCCAACACAACACAATCTCCATGCTCCAGGATGTCACCAAGAGCCAGGCCAGGCATCTGGCTGGGGTCATCAGAGTCAAGGGGAGTCAGCCCAGCGAGCAGCTAGGAAGCCACAGTTGACTGGCTGACAGTTTGGTGGCCAGGGAACATGCAGTATTTGCAGCATCAAACATCTCCACTCAGATGGAAAGGAGCCAGGGAGGGGGACGGCCTGCTGTAGGAAGTGAATGTGAGTCTGAGTGCAGCTGGGATGTCTCTGCAGGGGGGCCAGACACAGAGGAGGTGATGGGAGCACACAGGTGTCACCTCCAGCCAAGAGGGTGGAGAGCACAGATCTGGCAGAATTCACGGCAAGTCAAAGTCCTCTGAAACACAGAGACAAGCACAAACCCCGCCTGGCTGAAGCAGGGGGAATGAGGCAGCAGCAGCTCCAGCTCATTGTTGAATTTTTAAAGCTCACAGCAACTAGGAAACCTAATGCCAGTTGCCCATGGCCCGAGCAGCAGAAGCAACCGAGTATCCTTTGCCAAGGCAGATTCAGGACCCGTGGAAAGACAAA
Organism: Platysternon megacephalum; assembly: GCA_003942145.1. NCBI lineage: Eukaryota > Metazoa > Chordata > Testudines > Platysternidae > Platysternon > Platysternon megacephalum. The sequence continues at coordinate 1,488,242 of QXTE01000014.1, read as the reverse complement.
CCACTAATCCCCCTGGCTCCAGACTCACCTCTAGCCACAGCAGCCAACAACAAATGCAGCACCTTCAGCTCAGCCAGCAGCAACCACCCCACAGGGCCGCCTGTCTCTTCCCGAGCCGGAGACTTCCCCGCAGTCCCCCGAGCGAGCCAGACAGCCTGTGTCCATGGCGCAAACCCCACTGACTCATCTCTCCAGGAGGGTTGGGTGGAATCTCAGCCATGACCGAATGGTGACTAAGCAGGTGAGGCACCTCTTGGGTTTGAAATGAGTAAGATTCTCTCCATCTGCTCTTCCTTGTTTGCCCAGACAGGCTTCAATTCCCAGGCCCACAGCACAGCCGAGGTACGGTACTCTCTCTGCATGTGGGGGTGTCTGTCTCTCTCTCCCACCCCCTCCACTGCACCAGCTCTTCCCTCCCTCTCACCCGTCAGCCTGCACTCACAGCTGGAACTGAAGCCTCCCAGGCTCCTGCAAAGCTACACCCCCTCCAAGGAGAGCATCGGGTTTCTGACACACTCTTCTGCATACTATGGTCAAACCCACAGCACATTCGCAACTGTCTGGTTTGTTCTGCAGTCTGAACGTGGCACCCGGTCCTAGACTCCACTGAGTGGGATCTGGTTACGCCTCAGTTCATGGCCTCTGTGTACATACACCCGGCGTGTTCATGCCCCCGAGAACTGACAGCCTCACCAACGACCCCGAGGGGAGCGATTTCGCCGGAGGAAGTTGAGCCTGTCCTGGGGCGCTCCACGCCCTGCAGCCCTGATCCGAGCCGGCTGCAGGGCGCCCGGCCCGAAGGAAGCGGGTCCAGCCTCACTGCACCCTGCGCACCGACTGATGCTCTCACTCCGCTACGCAGCAAGGGCTGAACAAGCGGCTGCAGGGAGCTCGCTGGGCGCCTCCCGCAGTACAGTTCCCAGCACACAGCCCGGTACCTCGAACCAACCCGGGAGGGGAAAACGTCAACGGAGCCCATTTTGTGAGGATTGTACTCACCTTTGCACAGTCCAGTCGTCTAACTGACCTGGAGCCCCCAGTCATTAGTGAGGGGTTGGTTATGGGAGCAAGGACTTGCACGTCCATTTGATTCAGGCCTTGGTCTCCTAATGGCAGACACGAGTGCAGGCGATTGCACCCGCTGCTCCTTTTACCCTGACACCTCGGCAGAGGCAGAGCGCTGCTCCGCTCTAGTTAGACAGACACGCGTGGAGACAATCAGCTCTTGTTGCTGGCTTTCTAGGCTTGACAAACAGCTGAATTTTAAAGACCACCAATATGGGGAAGACGCCAGAGAAATAAAAATCTATGAGGTAGAGGTAATGGATTTTTGACAAAACTATGTCACCTGCAGCCTCTCTGTGCCTGGTACGTGCTGGGCATTCCCCCTTCAGCCCCTCTTTGCAGTTAGATTTAGCTGCTCAACAAACGCATTACACAATGACACCGATCACCAAAGCACTGCCACTGCTAACACGCCACTCCCCCTGGTCGTTACACAATGGGATCTGTATGGGAAGTCCCCACAGGTGGTACTGGAGACCACATCAATACACCACAGCCAGAAGGAAGCCGCATACCAGCGTACCCCTGCCCCCAGCAGCCAGACCCTCACCCCCACCCAGCACAGAGCTCACCCAGCTCCTGGGGCCCTGGGAAAGCAAACCCTGAATTGTATAACGCAAGTGTGCAAAGCCAATGGGAGCCACCAGCACCTTCACGTGAACTCTCCCTTTCGGGTCGCAGACCTCGCCCGACAGAGCTTAGGTGGGAGCCCCAGGCTGGAGCCCCAACGGGAGATCGTCCGTCTCCTCTCCCAGGGACCCATTTCTCTCTCTGCTGTGCAGGGTCCCTGCCCCCACTCTTGCCCCCGGTTGCGGCACCCAGCTTTCCCCAGTGCCGGCACAGGAACCGCTCTCCCTCCAGTCAGCACACTGCCGCCGCGTGCTGGGAGCACAGAAGGGTCCATGGGATGCCAGGCTGGGGAGCCATTATTCCAGCTGTGGCGTCCCTGGGCGCTGGGGAGTCACCCTGAACTCACTAAGCACTGACCTTTTTTCTACGAGGGAAGGGAAGTCAGACGTGAACCCACCCTGCCCTCCCCCACCTCCAGTCACTCACCCTGCTCTGCAGGACACCCCAAGCCCACGGACGGGGGCAGGTGCAGGGAGCTGGGCCCCACCAGAGGCTCCCACTCGCCCTCCCACCCCGTTCTCTGAGCTGCACCAAGCAGAGCCCAGGACTCAAACGTTCCCGCTCCCTGAGCCAGCCTGGCTGCTGGAAGCAGAGTGAACCCTTCTGAAGCACTCGAAGGTCCCGACTTATCCCTATTATTCATTGGGTGCATTCCGGCAGCAGCCAGGTCAGGGCCCCGTGCTGGGTACGGTCTGGCCCCGAAGGGCTTACACTCTGAACAGACGGGGGAGAGGAACCGAGGCCCATGGAGGGAAAGTGACTTGCCCAAGGTCACCCAATAGGACACTAGCAGAGTTGGGAACAGACCCCAGGCCTCCTGCATCCCTGGCCAGTGCCCTCCAGCTGGGCCAGTCTGCCTCCCAGCAGCTTCTCAGGAGTGCCAGTTCCCCAGTGCTCGGGGAGCCCTCCTGAAACTCTCCAGCCAGAGGTTAACGCTTGGCCTGCTCTCTGGGGGCGCAACCAGCGGGGCTGGTGCATGGACGTACCTGCACCAACACACCCAGCAGAGGGATTAGGAAACGTCGGCTGGCACGTCTCTCTTGCCGAGGCCTTTAACGATTCTCCTTTCTGTCCACAGAGCAGCTTGGCAGCCCAGCACAATGGCCAGGAATCCTTGAGGAGCAGCTCCCCCTCGAGCGATACCCCCGGATGCCAGGCCCCATCGCAATGCCTAGACATCCCCTCCAACAACTAACCAGCCACTGGAATTCAGCCTTTCACTCCCCAGCAGGTGCCTCACAATAGCCATTGCCATGGAGATGCGCAGGGCAGCTGCTGCACAGGGTGCTAAGGGCTGGGCCAGCCCTTGTGGGACCAGCCAGATTGGGGCAGCAGGAACCGCCTCCCCCCACACTCCCCCACAGCAAAGCCAAAGCCCAGCTGTGCCCCACAGCCACAGCCTCAGCACAGCCCAGTGGTTCGGAGTGGGAGCCAGGACTCCTGGGTTCTGTGTAAGCTCTGGGAGGAGTGTGCTTTGGTGGTTACAGCAGGGGGCTGGGACATGGGCACGTGGGCTCAGGGCCTACACGGGGCACTCCCGTGCCTCCCCCCCCAGGGCTCAGCATCCCCAGCTGTAAGATGTGGGTGATTTCGCACCCCTGGGCTGGAGGCTTCGCTAATTAACACCCAGGGCGCTCGCCCAGCTGCTGGAGAGTGTGGACACGTCTGCCCCTTACGCAGCAGCACCCCCCGCTGGAGCTCTGCAGGCTCCTCCGGGACTCGAGGGTAGAAGCAAGGCCAGCTGGTTTCACCCCCAGCCCAATCCCCTCGCCCCCCATCAGTGCTGCCCCCAGAGTTGCTCCCGCGGGGCTGAGCCAAGCTGGGGCTGCCCCTGCTGCAGGGACACAGAGAGAAAGTTCACGTGAGTCGGGGGCCTGTGCCCTGCTGAGCTCTGCAGCCGTCTGCCCTCCTGGGACCTGCATCACTGTCTCCCATGTGGCTAGACAGAGACAAGGCTACAGGCTTGGGAGCACCTGGATTCTTGCCATGAGCAGCCTGCTCTGCTAGTACATCATGGCCTCCTGGCGTGCCAGGACCTATTCCCACCACCAGTCATCCGGAGAGCTGAGGGGGTGGTGGCTGTGCAGGGAGCAGCAGCCCCTCCCCGGCCCTCAGGGGCTGTGCTGCGGGGGGAGAAACATGCCCCTGTAAGCAAAGCCAGGTTCCCAGAGGGGGCCTCTCCCCAGGGACAAGCCCCTCTGGCCGGCAGCATCAAGAGGGGAAGCCTGTGCTGGGAGCTACCCTCGTTATGGAGCAGGGACGCAGCAGGCCTGTAGCTGCCTAGACGCTCAACATTCGCCCAGGCCCCTCCACGCCCACAGATCAGCACTCCCGTTGCTGGGCAAGCTCAGGCCTCTGTGCCTAGCCAGCCTTGGACACGGGCCTCTGAAAGAGCCCCGCAGAGCGAGGACCCCGGGCCCCAGGTGAGATCGGACACCACAGCCACTCCGGGCTAGGATCCCGCAGTCCTGCTGGGGGGCCACCCCAGAGCCCCGGCAGAGCCCAGACACGCTCGTTAGTCCCTGCTCTCTCTGAGTCACCACGGGCGTGTTGTAACTGATACTACAGACCAGCCGGCTCGAGATGAATTATAAACCCACAGCAGGAAGGCTGAGGCTGGGAAGCCCCCATCCCTGGCACTCAGCTCCGGCCTCAGGAGACTCCCCCACTACTCCGTGTGGCCCAAACTGCTCTGGGGAGGAGCTCTACTCTGCTGGCAGGGGGCAGCTGGCCAGGCCTGTCTGTGCCAGGCTGCTGAGCTGCTACAGCAGGCCTCAGCCCAGCTGGCCCCACCTCCACTAGCACTTCCCCCCGCCCTGCCCTGCTGAAGGGCTCAGCCAGCTTGTGGGTGCAGCAGCTGGGCAGGTGGGTACTTGTCTGGCTGTCTGCCAGAGCAGCCTCTGAGGCAGAAAGAACGAGCCCCAGATAGATTATAACTGACCCCAGGGCTCAGCCAGGGCCCTGCTCAGGAGAGACTCAGCCCCTCCTCCCCGCCCCAAGGAGAGGCCAGACAGCCTGAGGATGGCTGGCAAGGCAGCCCCCGATAGCAGTGCCAGCTCGGAGCAGAGAGAACGGGGGGGCTTCACACCACCAGTGCAGTTCCCACTGTGCCACGCCTGCCCCCAGGGCACCCCCCTCCTCTGTGGACCCACTGGGCTTTGCACAGGCAAGGACGATGCAAATCCTCCAACTTCTCTCCCCTCCCCCGCCGTCTGGACTCAGCTGATGGAGCCAATCTGAGCTCTACTGGTGCCTCCTTTCATTGGCTGCGCTCTGAGCTCCCAGCTGCTGGGGTGTGCACCCTCCCGTCCCAGGCTCCCCAGCCTCGAACCAGCATGTGCCCCCGCGGGGCTCCCGTCCCTGAGGGCTGGACACACTTGGCCTGGCTGGCTGAAGGCAGCCCTGTGTCCCTCCGCCAGCGCCCCTTTGCTGCACTCCAGGGAAGTGGCCACTGCCCAGGGCGGTCGGTAGGGATCCCCTGCATGGCCACTCCCTCCCCGTGGCTCCGGCCCAGCAGTCCCTGGCCTGCCGCACCCAAGCACATGGACACTTTCATCCCAGCGCCAAGTTCACGAGTGACGCAGAGCGTCCCAGCCAGCCAGGGCCGGGGGCAGCGCTACCCAGCGCTCTGTATGCAGCACGGCCCAGGCCCCAAGCAGAGCTGCTGCCGGCTCAGCCAGGCGCCTGGGCCTCGGGAGCACCACTCCTGCCAGCCACCTGCAGCTTGGGCTGGCTAGGCGGCCAGCAAGCCACAGTGCCGGGGGAGCTCCGCTCCTGCAGCTCTCAGGAGCCCCGCAAAGCGAGACGCCATAGGTGGGTGCAGCAGGCAGCCCCAGGGGCAGTGAGAACACCCAGGGAGTGCAGAGAGAGACACCAGCCACTGGGGCCTCAAGGGCATGGGGCGCAGCTGGACAAGGAAACCGCTGCTCCAGCCTAGGCTGGGAATATCCAGCCCTGTGGATAGCTGCAAAACGGGTCAGGCCCTAGAGACCCCCAACAGGCTGCTCTGCTGTGCGGGTGGCAGCTAGCCACTGCGCTCACCATCAACAGAACCAATCGGGCCCTCGGGCACCCTCTGGGACTGCTCCATCTGCCGGGGGGTGGGGGTGGTGCTGGACGCCTAGCCTCATTCACTCGGGCCAGCTGGGAATTAGAGATCGCAGCGCCAGCCTGCCCTCCGCGTGCCCACCGCAGCAGCTGGCACATTTTGTGCATGAATGACCCAGCACGCAGGAGGGGCACATAATGCCAAGGCCAAACCAACAGCCAGGGATGGGAAATAATCCCAGTGTGTGTGAGCGGCTGATACCATAGCCGGTGATGGAAAAGCACGTGCAGATCCGTGCTACACGGAGACAGAGGCATGCATGTCCTGGGGTGTCCCTCAGCACTGCTCTGCTCTGGCCGTGGGTCCCCTCAATCCCTCCCCTCTGACATGCGGACAAGACTCCATCTCCAGCTTCTGCGCCAGTGAAGGAGAGACGTGGATCCTCTCAGTGCACAGACCCTCCAACCGGGACCGGTTCCCTCCCCCCACCGCTGCTCACAGCTGGAAGGAAGCTGCTCTGGAGCTTTGTCTGTGTGCAGGAAGTACGGGGGAGGGATCCCCCCATCCAGTCCCAGCGCAGGGCTCGTCCCAGTGACGACAGATGCTGGGGGTTAGGAATGTCCCAGCAGCAGTAATCTGTCGTGACTCCTGCCCGTTCTCCCAGGGATTAAACATGCCGTGGGTGGGCTGCGTGGACAGTTATGTAACCCCAGGGACTGACGTTGGGCATTCAGCACGAGCCCCTTTGGAGGGGTGCAGTGCACGGGCCAGGCGCCTTTGGGGAGGGGGCCCACCTCCGGCTGTTTACCAGTAGCCTGCATTCTGGGCATGCCCAGGGAGGCAGTGGGCTGGAGAGCACACTCCCAACTGGATCCCGGCCTGATGCTTTGCTGCAGAGCTGCACGGCCTGGAAAATCTCCACCGGCAAGGTCTGCACGGTGGGGCTCAGCGCCTCGCGTGTAACCCATGCAGAGAGCAGCGGGCAGCTCTGCGCTGCGAGCAGCAGAACGGCGAGGCCTTAGGCGGCCAGTCTGGGCACAGCCTGGGTACCTGGAGCCTCTGGCAGCAGCATGCAGCAACCCCGATCCCTCCCCTCCCCCAGCCGTAGGAGGGGCTGCTGGCAAGGGCGACCCGTCAGCCTCCAGTAATGCATTGTGGGCTGTACTGTGCGAACTCCCCTGAGGCAGCAGCGAAGCCTGAAATCTTGCATGAAGCTGGGGGAAAACACTCCTGGCGGCTTTGCAGCAGAGGCCGGCTGTGCTAAACTGGGCTCCGGCAGAGGCTGCGGGCTCAGTGCCCTGCTTGTGGGAAGCACGCTCCTTGTAGTGCCATAAACATTGCCTTGCTTTACCTAGTGCTGCTGTGTCTGCTACCCACACGCAGTTAGAAACCAACAGCTCGGGCCCCGAATTCCACCCACCTCCAGAATATCCCAACACCGCGCACAAATGATCCCCAGGAAACCCAACGCAACTGGTCCAGACACCCCCTGCCCTCTCCTGCACGCCCACTCGCTAGCCTCGCTCATGCAGCCCGGCTCTGCGTCACGGCACTTCCCTCCTGATGCCAGCACAAAACACACCTTGCTAATTCCAGAGCTTCCTGAGAACCACTGAACACGCCACTGCTGAGTGGCAAGAGCCAGCAGGGGCGGCTCCAGGGGGCGGCGCTCCAAGCCGTGAGGGCGGCAGTCAGGCTGCCTTCGGCGGCCTGCCTGCGGGAGGTCCGCCGGTCCCGCAGTAATTCGGCAGTGGGGACGCCAAAGGCGACCGGCGGACCTCCCGCAGGCGCGCCGCCGAATCCGCGGGACCAGGGACCTCCCGCAGGCGCGCCGCCGAATCCGCGGGACCAGGGACCTCCCGCAGACATGCCGCCGAATCCGCGGGACCAGCGGACCTCCCGCAGACATGCCGCCGAATCCGCGGGACCAGCGGACCTCCCGCAGACATGCTGCCGAATCCGCGGGACCAGGGACCTCCCGCAGGCGCACCGCCGAAGGCAGCCTGACTGCCATGCTTGGGGTGGCAAAATACATGGAGCCGCCCCTGAGAGCCAGTCATTGTGTTCGCACCTGTAAGGGAAAACCATTGGTGCTGGCCTTGGGAGCCAGGGTCTGGTCCGAAGAGCAGGAGTGCCTTGCAAAGACTGGTTCTTTCACAGTTAACCAGTCTCTGCATCAGATTTTTCCCGTGATAATGAGATTTATAAAAACATCCCTGGTGCTAAGGTAGTGGCCCCAGTAGAGGGGGATCCAACCCAGGCCTGTATAACAGAGGCAGATGTCCACTGGGGGCGGGGGTGGCAGTATATGCAGCTGTGTCTCTGAGCTGTATGACTTGTCTCAGCCTGCAAGCTCCTCGGGGGGACCACAGCTCCGCGGTGCTACAGCCAGCCCAGCTGTGACACTCACCAGCCCAACAGTCACATCTCATCTCTAAGAACAGTCTGGAAAATGCCCCTGAACATCCAGCCGACCTGCCCAAGGTGCCTTGTGCCACAACACGCCAAGAGTGCTGGAGATGACCTGCCTGATCAACCCAAGCGCAGCCCAGGGAAGCTTTGTCCACAACAGGCTAGAAAAATAAGGAGTCGGCTGTTGCCAAAGGTTCTGAGTCCAGCTGGAGCTAGCTGCTTCTTGTCATGTAAATCCATTGTGCACTTGGAACCAGACCCCGTTGTTGCTAATTAGTCGGGAGGATTTGCTGAAAGGAGGGTGGAGAAGGGAAGGGGCAGTCTGGGGACCAGGGAGAACCCTACGGAAATGCAGCGTTTTAAAGCCATCCTGCTTTCCCGCTTGCTCGGAGTTTGCTGTCACCGGCTGCTGGCAGGAAGCAGCACATTGTTTTCTTTCTCTGCAGAGGCTGGATTTCCAATCACCGGGCTAAGGCAGGAGAATCCACAGCTCAGCCGTGGGGGCAGCTCATCTGGCACTTGCCCTGAATCCACTGGACTGAACGTATGTTTCACCCACCTTTAAAGTCCCTCCCAGCCCCAGCTTCCAGTGTTAACGTTCCCTGAGCCGGGGCTCCGCGCCTAGGGTGACCAGACGTCCCGATAAAATCGGGACCGTCCCAATTTTTAGCTGTTTGTCCCACGTCCCGACCGATCTCTGGTCGGGATGCAATTTGTCCCGATATTTCGGCTTTTTTTTTTTTTGCCCCCCCCTCCGGTGTCCCGATATTTTCTTCCTCTCATCTGGTCACCCGCTCCGCGCCCAGCGGTGGAGGCATTCAGCCCCGTGGCTCTTGGGCTCCCCAGGCATTGAATCGAGTTGGTAACATTTCCTCAGCCCCAGCTTTGTGGCGGTAGCCGAGCCCCAGCGTCCCCACCTGCCGGGGGAGGACAAGGACCCAGTGCCGAAGCCATGGCTGCTGCATGTGTCAGAGAAGCCGGAGAGCTCCCTCCTGCATGGTGCACCTTGACGCTGGACTGACCCGAACTGTTTGCTGCCCCAGGGATCGGCTGTGTTAGGAACGCCCGCAGCTCCAAGGACCCGCTCTCTGCCCTTCCCACATGCCAGCTGCTTGGGAACCCCCCAGAAAGCCCCATGCTCCAGCCCCGAGATGACTGACTAACACTGGCCATTCAGAGACTCACCAGTCCACTGGGATCCCTAGGGGGGAGCCCCTCGCTCCTGCCCTCCGCGCAGGCCCTTGCATCACTCGCTCTCTGCCGCATCACAGCTCTGCTCTGCAGCGTCTGGCAGGCAGCACTCCGCCTGCGCCGTCCCAGTGGAGCCGAGCCCGTCTCTCCGCACAGGGGACAGTGCGGGCAGGAGCAGCGCCTGGCGTCGCGCCTGGCGTCCCTCAGACGCACCCGGGCGTATGTGCAGGGGAAATGAGCGGACACAAAGCCATGCTAAAGCTGGCAGCCGGATAATTAGGGCGGTCGGAATCTACCACCCCCTCCCAGGAAGAGGCAGACAGCTGGAACGTACCATTCGTCCACCGGCATCTGCCTGCGGTACAATGACAGGGCAGGAAAGAGACACAGGCCCGTGTCACACAGGGAAGTCAAGTCCGCCAAGCGGAGCAGCCGGGAGCAGCCCTGGGCCCGCTGGGCCTGGGAGACACAGAAATGCACAAAGAGCCCAGTGTGCATTGCCCAGAACCGCACCCCCCCCCCCGGCTGCGGGCAGGGGGCTGGGGAGGGGAGGGCTGGATTCAGAACCGAAGTCCCTGGGCCAGGGAACAGCAGCCGCAGCCCTCTGGAGGGATCCGCCCAGCAGAGCGAGCGCCTTGGCTGGGGTCGGGGCAGGGGGCAGCAGGATGGGACACCCAGGCTTCCCCGAACCCGTTGCTGTTTGTGTGGCAGCAGCACCCAAAGGCCACAGGACGCTGGGCACGGTGCACAGTGTCGAACTCTTATAGCTTCAATCAGTCATTGGGGACGAGCCCAATCTCAAATCCAGCCCCAAAGCTTTGCCCCGGGCTCACAGCCAACCGCAGAGCTTCCAGACACCCCCAGGGTCAAAAGTCACCTGTTGTCCCAAGCCCACCCAAGGTTGGCTTGGAAATCAGGAGATTATCTTTAAAAACAGATGCTGGGGTTAATCACATGACTCCAGGAGCTGGAGCTTTAAGGAAACCGCCACCGACTATCGAGCAACTCGTGCTGCAATCTCGAGACCTGCCCCCCACACACACCTTGCATGCTGCCTGACGTTATGACACGTCAATTACCTGGCTTCACGTTCCCCAGGCCAGCCACGAGCGGCTAAGCCCGTGTTTGCCAGAGCCCCCCTCCCAGCCGGAACGGTGGCCCCGAGCAGCCCGACGGGGACACAGCCCATCTGCTGCACTTCTCACTGCCTGAGCTCTTCACAGGTACCTGCCACCTAACGCTCCCTGCGGCACAGCAGCCTTGTCATGAGGAGGCAACCAAAGCCCCCTGTGCCCAGCCACGAGGCTGGGGCTCTCCCCTCTCCATACCACGGCCCCTGTCCCAGATGGGCCTCCCAGCTCCCCTGCCATCCAGACAGGACCCCCCGCCCCACTTAGTCTGGGATGGGCAGGAGAGCTGCACCCCCAAGGCAGAAAGCCCCTGCACTCCACCCTCCTCTGAGTGTAGCTGCTCCCTGGAGATGCTGCCGTGCCCATCACTACAAGGAGTAGGAAGCAGCTGGGGCTGGCGTGGTCAGAGGGCCTGGCTTGGCGCAGACCGTGCTACAGTGAGTCCTGTACAAGGGCACCAGAAGCAGCGTCCAGGCTCACGCCCCGTCACACTGCAGGCGCCATCTGGGGGGAAGCAACCTGTCAGCAGGGGGCTCCCTGCAGCTGGGCTGGGAGATCCCTGCCCTCTTGCCTCACTGGAAGGCTGTGAAAAACNTGCATGCTGCCTGACGTTATGACACGTCAATTACCTGGCTTCACGTTCCCCAGGCCAGCCACGAGCGGCTAAGCCCGTGTTTGCCAGAGCCCCCCTCCCAGCCGGAACGGCGGCCCTGAGCGGCCCGACGGGGACACAGCCCATCTGCTGCACTTCTCACTGCCTGAGCTCTTCACACGTACCTGCCACCTAACGCTCCCTGCGGCACAGCGGCCTTGTCATGAGGAGGCAACCAAAGCCCCCTGTGCCCAGCCACGAGGCTGGGGCTCTCCCCTCTCCATACCACGGCCCCTGTCCCAGATGGGCCTCCCAGCTCCCCTGCCATCCAGACAGGACCCCCCGCCCCACTTAGTCTGGGATGGGCAGGAGAGCTGCACCCCCAAGGCAGAAAGCCCCTGCACTGCACCCTCCTCTGAGTGTAGCTGCTCCCTGGAGATGCTGCCGTGCCCATCACTACAAGGAGTAGGAAGCAGCTGGGGCTGGCGTGGTCAGAGGGCCTGGCTTGGCGCAGACCGTGCTACAGTGAGTCCTGTACAAGGGCACCAGAAGCAGCGTCCAGGCTCACGCCCCGTCACACTGCAGGCGCCATCTGGGGGGAAGCAACCTGTCAGCAGGGGGCTCCCTGCAGCTGGGCTGGGAGATCCCTGCCCTCACGCCTCACTGGAAGGCTGTGAAAAGCCAGGCACACAGAGGAGAGACATCAGCCCGTGCTAACTACCTGGCCTAGCACCCCACTCCCTGGGGTCAGCCTCGTGCTGTGGGCAGGAGCCCATAGGGTTCACCCCAAGCACCCTGTGCTCCGTGAGGATAAACAGCCTGAAGTCAGGATGCCCGTCAGAGCTTCTGAGCTGAAAATCCACCAGAAGCCATTCCCGTGGGAATTCCCGAGGTGCCTGCTCCTGGAACGGCCCTTCTTCCCGCAGGACGTGCAGCTCCTTGTCCCCGAGGCCCGTTGTATCTGCCCCCTGCCCCGAGAGGAATAAACAGAGACGATCCGCTGAGCTTCCCCTGCAGCGTGAGGGCAGCAGAGGCGGATTATGGTTTTGTGGGGCCCGGGGCAGGAGTAAATGGGGGCCCCTCCCCACCCCTTCTGCCTGCAGTCTCCCCTGCTCCCCCCACACTCCTGCTGGGGAGCAGATGGAGGTGCAGGAGCACCCATTTTTCCGGGGCCCCTAGGCATGGGCCCCACTGGCCCAGTGGCTAATCTATCACTGGGGGGCAAGCACTCTGGGCCTTACAGTCACACAGGGGCCATGGCCGCTTTGGGATCCGACTGCAGAGAAAACAGCTTCCCCGGTGCCCAGAGCACAGCATTCCCCGTTAGACGCTGCGCTCATTCCAGGCTCCTCCAGACAGTGGTGCTTCCCGGGGGAGAGTCTCAAAGCAAGAGAGGTTCTGGCATCCCCGTGCCGCTGCCTCGCTGAGCTCCCCACCACTGCCACAGGGATTTTACTGCAGCCAGGAGCCCTGCTGCTGCCGCACTGGCTGACTGGGACTAGCAGGCAAAGAACCTGCTGGTCAGTGGGAAGAAGTGACCCCACCTTTACCCCAGTTTCTCCTCCTCACCATCGTGCCCTTCCCAGCTCTGCCCCCCCATTCTCGACCATGTCGCTTCCCCTCCATGCCAGGGACGCCAATGCAAGTTCTTCCATGTTACTCCCGTTCCTGGAACTAACCCACTCCCCTCTGCCAGTCCCCTGTAGGCCCCCTTCCCCCAGGACACTGCTGGCAGAAGGGGCTGCAGCGTGTCACGGAGGACGTTTTGGTTTGCAGACTAAACGGAAGTCATGTCTAGTTACATACATAGCAAACCAACTCCCGCCCCAGTTTCTCCCTCGACAGGAAGCTGTCTGCAGCAGGAAGTGCATTTCCCGAGGGTTGTCAGTGCCTCGCACAATGGGGTGTGGACGTTGACTAGGGGCTTGGGGAACTACTGCAACACAAGCAATGGGGAACAATCTCCAGGCTCCTGGACACAGAGGCCAAGCCCTGCCTAACCCCTGCAGGAGTTTCTGGTGCTGTCCAAACTACAGGAGAAACATGGAAGTGAAAGAGAGAAGGATTCTAGTCATGTCCCCGGAGCAATGCAGGATCGATCCCTACAACCGGCAGGGCTGCAGCGTGAGAATGCCCCATTGCAGCCTGCCCACCAGCAGCCAGGAACTGGCCCCAGGCAGTAGGGAAATCAGACCACCGTGGGTAGCAGCACAACGGGGTTTCTGCCATGGGAGAGGCAGGAACTCAGCACTGGTGGCACCGAGATGGGGTCAGAGTGAGACAAGCCCAACCTCCACCCGCCAGAAGCACAAATTAGAGGGTGCGAGCCATGACGTTTCAGACTAACACAGAAAAATTCCAGCGCCAGCAAAACACTTCCCTGAGCTCCGTGCGCCTCCCTGCAACCAGCCCAACCCGGGACAAGAAAACGAGGGAGGCAGTGCCACCAGGGCTCCTCTCAGATGGGACAGCACAAGTCAGTGCCCTGCGCGCCAGCTGCTAGTGAGCGCTGCCACCTGCTGGGATGCTGCTGGAAATTCATTCACGGAACTGCAACAGGCCTCAGGCTGCATCCTCTAGGAGCAGGCCATGGCAGAGGGGACTCCAAATCGTGCCGAAAAGTCCTGCCAACCAGCTCAGAATCATCCCTCTGCTGCACGGGGTTTGCAAGCCGCACTGCAGAGGGGAAGCAGCCCTGCCCCCCCGTGTTTCAGATCATTGCTCTGTTATTTCCAGCCCGACAGACAGAACCCTGTCCTGACAGACGACAGATGGTGGGAGGGGGAGCGTTTTTCTGCTACATCCTTTTGGTTCTCATCTGGTGTTGGGGTGACTCCTGGCCCTTCGCCTCTGTTCTGGGAGCTTGGCTAATCTGACTTTTCTCTTGTTCCTTGTCTCTCACGTGTGCTCCCCTCTGTGCACTGATCCTGACGTCTGTGATTATCCGCACAGCAGCTCCGCTTCACACCAGCCTTGGACAGGAAGTGGCAGCCTTTCTATATTAACATAAATAACGCACTGACCCTCCTCGGGCGGGTCTGGCTCTGCCGGCCCACATACCAATGTGTCCCGTCCCCCCAGAAACCCAACCCCAGGCAGGTGCTGAAGGCCCTGAAACAGGAAGGGTTACAACCCTTCTAGTCTCTCCTCCCAAAGGTAACCAGGGCAGCTCTTGCGAACCACATTCACGGCTAGTCCTTTCTCGAAGCTTGCAATGAGCTCCGCTGGGCAGTTAGGTCCTGCCAAAAAGGTCTGTTCATTGATCAGTTTTACATGGATTGGTTCTCCAGGGAGTTACGCGCCAGGAGCAGCGTGCATCTGGCACCAGCTGCACGGACAGAAACCATCCCTCCCCGCAGAATGAGCAGGCTGTGCTCGGAAAAATGCGATGGACTGATGGGTGCTGCTCCCGTCATGGCACAGCAGCTGTGTGGCTGCAGGAGGATACCGCCCTGGGAGGAGCTGCCTGCCAGGCGGGGGCTCTCGTTTCTAACTGCTTAGCTAGGGCAGACGGGAAATTTTCCATGTTACCCTCCCCAAGGCCGCTCAAGCCAAGTGCACAGCGACAATGCGGGGGAATTCGGGAGCCTTTAATCTCCATCCCTCCAATCTGAGCTGGAGCCCAGGACATGTCAAGCCAAGTTCTGTAACCTCCACGGAGCCCTTTCTGCCTCTCTCGGCCCCCAGCACACAACCACCCTGGGAGAGAGGGGCTGGCGGTCAGCTCCTTGCGTAACCACTCGGAGAACGAGTTCCCCCGTCCCCGTTGCTGGCTCACCCTGGTACCGTGCCCCACTGCACAGCCACCAGGCCAGGCTTGCTCCAGGTGCTGCTGTGCTACGGAGTCCAGGCAGGCGACGCGGTGCACACAGCAGCCAGCGTAGTCTGAGTTCTCTCTCTCTCTCTTCTCGTCTGGTGCCGCATCTCCTGCCTCCACCCCAGGGTACCCAGAGCAGCACAGGGCTCCCACCCTGTGTCCACTACAGCCTCCAGCAACAAAACCCTGGGCCCCCCGTCTCCTTTACTGCCCTCCGCAGGAGAGGAGCTCGACTCCAGCGGTCACCAGGCTTGGCTCAGACTGTGGCAGTTACAGGGGCATGGGACAGTCCTGTCAGCCCTGGCACGGCCCCTTCCTAGAGCCTGTCACCTGTGGCTCCACACCCCATCCTGGTTAACTGAACGTGCCCCAGTCCCCCAGTGAGTCAGTGGTCTGGAGTCAGGGCTCCCAGGCCCTGTCAGAACCATAAGTAAAGCGGGTTAGGTCACTGAGGTCATGGAAGTCACAGAATCCTTCAGGGGCTGCGGGACGCCAGCTCGCAGTCAGCGGGGCCCTGGCAGGATTTCAGTGACAGGCAACAAGGGGTCCCCTGCAAGGTTCCAGCGACAGGTGACAGACTCCTGAGGGTCCCAGAGATGGGGGGACGCCTCGGGTGAGTGGCTGGGGGTGTCCCGTTTTCTCTTTGGGAAATATAGTTACCTTGCAGCTCCCAGCCGCCGTGGGCCGAGGGCTCCCCACCCCCAAGCTTCCAGCTGCCGTGGGGGAACCCCACAGCTCCCAGCCACCACGGTGGCAGGGGAAACCATGGAGCTGCAGCAGCAGCAAGTCACAGAGAGGTCACAGTGTCCATGAATTTTTGTTTATTGCCTGTGACCTGTCCGTGACTTTTACTAAAAACAACCATGACAAAATCTTAGCCTTAACCATGAGACACCCAGCCTCCCATTAGGAGAAATGTCCAAATGGTCTCACCAGGTTGACCCCTGAGCTCTATCCTGTCTGTGGAGTTCACAGGCGCAGGCCACCTGTGCAGAACACACGTTCCCTCCTGGCAAAGAGGACAGGACTCCCAGGAGGTTCTCAGGGCAAATTCTGTACATCAGATGGGGACCTTGGACCATCCTTCCCACCCCTAGACTCTCCAGGGCTGCCAAGTTCACATCACAGATAATTCCTTCAGGACCCGCCTCACTACAGCTCTCGGCTCCTTATCCTGACCAGTGACACAGAGAATTTCCCGGCACACTCTGCAGCCTATGCCCAGCGCCACCTGGAAAAGCCCCCCGGTGTGGTCCTCCCCGACACCAGCAATATAAATAATGGTCATCACATGCCCCTCTGGAGCAAGAGCATTCTGGAAACTTGCCCTTCACACTCCACAAACACAAGCGATATATGTTATCTGGGTGCCCAAATTAAACAGTGGATACTCCTGCAAACCCTTAATTACCAACTCTCATAACAACCTTGTTCAGCACAGTGGGTGAAAAATGATGACAGGTTTGCAAGCAAATTCTAGTGTTAAGTAAACAATGACTTGGGTCAGCATTCTTCGGGCAGATTAATTCTTAGCCAGAGATTTGGGGCTACAAATCATGTTCTACTAGTGCTACTTGATCAAGTAACTGTGGGATTAGTAAGAAAGGGGCAGGGTTATTTCACTTATCCTGGTGTTAGCTCCCGGAGAATAGCGGGAGGCTATTGGAGTAGCCTGTCCTGAGAAAGGAGCATGCCCAGAGTCCTGAGGTGGCACCAGAGGCTGGTCTCATCAGGTTTCTGGCACCAGCACCTGTTCTCCAAACCAAAGAACCTCAGCCTGGGCTGGCACAGGCTCTAGCCTCGCGGCCGAGCTGGCCCAGGGAGATGGGAGCAGAGCCCTGCCAGGTTAGTAACTAACAGTGCTTCTGTAGCCGAGTTCCCTGGCCCAGGCTGGTAAGGAGCCCTGCTGCAGTCTGCTCTGCACGGAAGGGCAGCACTTCACACAGAGCAGCTTGCAGTGTTGCTCCCCGTACGTCCCGTCTCCAGAAACGTCCAGCACTTCCACGCGGGTATGAACAGAGCCCTGTCGCGACCTTCAGGCGGGCTGCTCGCTCAGACCCCGCACGTGCATCACGCTGCGCCCGGCTGGAGACGCACAGAGAGTCTGGAAAGGGGCAGATACAGAGTGATTCGGGGGAGCCTTTTACGTGTCCGTGGCAACTAGTCAGCTGTAAATCCAACTGCCAGGAGCAGCCTCCTCCCAGGCTAGGGCAGGTGTGAACACCGGCAGCCACTCGCTGAGGCTCTTGGTCTCAATTGCTGAATGCAGCAGAGTGCAACAGCCTAACTCAGCTGACTGCTGTGCCAGCGGCTCCTGCATTATCCCTTGAGCGCTGCCTGCCGGGGACAGAGTGGATGAGCCCAGATCTCAGATCTCTAATCCCATCCGAACCGTATGTTCGCTGCACGCTCCCAGCCCAGGGTCGCCATGGACCCAGGCAGGTGCAGGTCAACCAGTGCCTCCAGTGAACTGCAGCAGGATCTGGTGGGTCTTTGTCTATTCTGACTCGCTCGTGGTGGTGACAGCAGAGTGCCGGGCCAGCCCTTCCACGCTACTCCTGCCAGACAAGACACAGTCGAGTTATGCATGGACTGAGGAGCTGGGAAGAACGACTCACATACCATGGAATCCCCAGGGACTGGAAACACACTCTGCTCCCCTCCCCTTGCCCATCATTCCCCTCCTGGCACTTTCTCTGGGGTCACGGCATGCCCAGGAAGCCTAGGGCACTCACGGGGGCGAGGCACAGCGTCCCCGACACTGCTACACAGAGCAGAGGGAGCTGCAGCTGGCAGTCATGCGAAACCACAGGGCAGCCCAACCAGACCTTTCATTTCCCCCAGCGACAGCACTCTGACTGCTCCGGGGCTGCCATCTCCTCACCCGCCCATCTCACATAGCATACCCTGTCCTCATCCTCAGACGAACCCCCCTCCAGCACCCTGGCAGCCCATCACTCAGGCCAATACGTGATCAATTCACTCTCCAGCTCTCACGTCTGAATCGTAAGGAGACACGACAAAAGAGACACTGAAAAGCTGCAAAATCCAACCCAGGTCCCCACTCTGGAGCTCAGATCCCCTAGAACTGCACAGCCACCTAGGAGACCATCGCAGCCCACGACATGCCAGCTCCCCCCTGGAGCCCTGCCTCCCCCCACATCCCACACTGACAATTAACAGTCCACCAGACAGAGCGGGACACCTGCCCCAGAAGCCCTTTCCATTGCTGCTGGTGCATGTGCCAGAGTGCATCCCTGACAGCCTGACCGGCACACACAGGAGCTGTGCAGGGGTCTTGCATGCTGCTTTGCTGACGCAGCCCAGCTGTCTGTCTATCCCGGTACGTCTAATGCTCCCATCGCCATCGCGGCCAGGTGCCGCATACAGAAGAAGAGCCACTTGCTACCTGTAGATGGCCTCAGTCAGGTCCTGCTTTTGGGGGCTGTTTGGAACCCACCTTTCTGGCACAGGACAATGCTGCGGATTGTGCAGCAGAGCAAGGCCCGTGCAAAGGGGCGCGTCCTGCATTGCTCCCTGACCACCAGAGACAATCGCGGAGGGCAGTTTGTTTCCTAGCAGAGAAGTCCAAGCATCCCCTGCTGGTCTGGTCATGCCTACATCCCCTCTCTGAGCTCTGCCAACACAGCACCCGTCTGGCTCTGCTAGCCTAGCTTAGGTACTCCCATGGCCCTCATTACGGAGTCCCTGAGCACCTCACAATCCCACTGTAGAGCTATGGGAGGAAGTACTGATATCCCCATTATGCACATGGGAAACTGAGGCACAGACAAACTGATCTGCATGAAATCTGTGGCGGAGCAGAGATTTAAACACGGGTCTCCAAGTCCTAGGTTCATCCCATAACCATTGGGCCATCCAGCCTCTCGTGAGTAGAAACAGCCAGTCCTGCCAGGCTGTGACGAGGAAAGAGGATCAACGTGGGGAAGTTGTGATCTTCACGCTCGTTCCACTCCTCAAAGCTGGCTCTGAAGTGAATGCTGCCAGGGTGAAAGGCCAGGACCCCCTCTGAGCCCTTGCCCAAATGCTGCTTTACTAACGTACCTAACTTCCCCCTTTAAATTCGTCCTTAAAAATAGCTGGGGAGTGAAAATCCTCAGAAATCTGTGCCAAGAGCAGCTCCCTTTAAGGGTCATTGCTTCATTCTATTCGTCTTGCTCCTCTCAAAATCCAGCACCTAATTCCAACAAACAGAGCAGCCCCACACGTCTGCTTAGAACAAAAGTTCCTAGTGGTGTTGCCAAGGTTTTAAGACTAAACAACAATCTCTCTTGTGGCTTTAAGAATTTCCACATCTCACCCTTCCAGCGACGGGCAGGAGCCATTGCAAATGAGCCGCAAGCCTGAGTGACAACAGATCTAGGCCCCTCGGGAAACCTGGGTGCTAATTGCCGGAGCAGTGAACTGTCCCGTCACCGTCAGGGGGACGTCATCCCATAAATCATCCGAGAATCCAGGCAATTTAGGATGTAGGGGGCGGGAAGTGGAGCCCTCGGCTCCAGCGCTCCTGCCCAACAGCACATCAGTCCCAAACTGCTACCTGTTCAAGTGAAGCGCTAGCTAGGGCTTCCTAGAATGCAGTTATAAAAACCTGCCACGCTTACCTGGAATAAAAAAGTCACCAGGAAATAGCCAATGTCTGAAAAGCCAGCAGAAATTTTAGCTGCCTGTAGATGCAGTGCAGAGGGGGAGCAGAACATTCCCAGAGCAAGCTCCTGAACCAACAGAGCTGGTTGATCAGCAAGAGATAAGATGCCCTAAATCCACTCAAGCTTTACATTAATGATCAATTAGATTAGGAGGAGAGATGCTCAATAGAACTATTTCTGTGCATGGGCATGTGGAGAGAGGCATTGACTGGGCCAGTCACCGTCCCAGACCCACTTGGATGCGGGATCAGTAACTCACATGTTCCAAAAGCTGATGATGAGAGCAAGTTAAACATTTAAATGTGTAGCACAAACTCCCACTGGAGAGAGAGAGACTCTCCCCCTCTGCAGCACAGTGACACACGGTCAAGGAGACATGGCTGTGCTGTCCAAGGCTGAGAATTTTTACCATAAGCTGAAAGAAGAATGCAGAGCTGCAAAATCATAAACCCTCTTGTGCTGCATGCGCTGTATCAAACACACCCAGTTAGCGGTGACTCTAGGTCCCAGCATGCACCAGCCCCATTCACGGAGTTGGGAAACGCTCATGGGGTGATGATGATTACGCGTATAAGACTCACCGGGATAAGTTTAATGGTGAAGACACTTCCACAGGTAGCACCAGCTGGTACGCTCAGCTTCAGCTCTGCACTGCACAAAGGCAAGAGCAGTTTGCCTGTAAACTTCCAGGAAGCCATTCCTAGACATGCAGCTATACAATTCCCCTGGCCAACAGCCTATCTGCGCCTTGCCTCTGTGAGAGGTGGCTCTGAGGAATCACGAGATGTAGAGAGGTTAAAGCCCTGGCCGCTCAGTGTGGCTGTGTGCGTTTCAGGTTTGGACTGAGAATTCCTTGAGACTTTCTGGGGTGCCTTAGGGAAGTGTGACAGGCCCCTGGGTATGGTCGCCATGGCGGATGGGGGTGGCTGGGAGGTTGGTAATGGGCTTTGGAGCTTTTCACTCCCAGTTCTCCCTCTGCTCCTGAGGACACATCTTGCTGGTGAATACCTAATAACGCCATCTTAACTTCTCCCCACTGTCTGGGCAAAAATCACTGGCACATGCAGAAAGAATTTTGTAACTTGCCCAAATAAACCCAAGAATTAACACAAATGGGGAAAGCAACAAGCCTCAACATATCCTATAGATCAGCTGCTGACAGAGACCCCTGCCCCATCAGCAGTTCTCTCCCACGCTCCCAGACTGGGACTCTACCATCTCAACAGAGCCTGGCAGCCCCACGCCAGCTCCGCTCTGACATGCTGCATGAACACCTGGCCACTGCAGCCCTTGCCCCATTTGCACACAGACATAGAGCCTATCTAGACAGGCGCCTGTGATGTCACAGACATGGGGCTGCATTTCTGCTAACTCCAGACCCCTTGCGTGATTCCAGACTCCCGCTGCCAGTGACTGTAAAACTCCTGTGAATGGGTGTCAGCTGGCAGCCGCCCAGACAGGTGGCCAGGGGGCTGGAACAATTTGTATAGTCGGGGTGCTGCTGATGGAAACCATGTATTTGGTGTTTGTTCCTACTACTTCAAGCCAGCGTCTGCGGCAGCACCCCTAGTTCCAGCACCACTGGAGGTGGCATGACACCATGCAAGGCAGACTCCTGCACCTTGCACCCCCTGTTTTTAGTTTGCCAGGGGGCACCACCCTCCCAGAGGTTCCTCCTTTGCAGGCTGTGTCAACATGCAAACTAATTCCTTCCCTGCAACTAAACAGGATGAACAGGCTCAATTAGATTAGCTTGAATTATATCGGATCAGGAGCAGCTGCGATGGTGAAGTTAAATCCCAGCTGGACTCTCCTTGGGCTGCTTGCTCTAGGGAGGCTGGAACTCACTGAAGAGCAAGCACAGCCCTTCATTCCCTCCAGGGACTGCTGCTGAGGCATCCCCACTGGGCTCTGGGGTGGCGGCAGCATTAACCCAGAACTCCCAGCCTGTCCCTAGAATTGAGCGCCTCCCTCCCGGCCAGGCTCAGGGGTGGAGCGTCTGTGCAGAGAGCAGCATGACCTCATCTCACATACCGTGCCTTTGATTGCTGCCCTTTCCTTTGCTCTTTGGTTCAGACTTGCACACTGTGCTGAGCAGACAGTCTGTGGATAAACGGAGATTTCCTGTGCATGCTTGAAAGAAGCATTAGCTCATTTTCCAGTCTCTTCTTTAGCACTGCTGTAAGTGCCAGAGCAGAAGCTGCAACCTTCTGTGAAAGCTCCACCTAGCCCTGAGGAAGGGGCCCTGGCTCTCACAATAACCCCATTGTGTAGGGTAGCCTGCGGCCTAGGGCTCTGCTCCCCGTACGGGGGCTGGGCAGAGCGCTCAGCACACCTGGAGCTTTCCCGGCACCTCTGTGGGGACTTGGGAACAAGCGCCGTTCTGGGCTGATTTCCATGGCAGACATGGAGCCAGAGGGCCATGTGCCATATTAACAATCCACCGGGAGCCCAGGAACTAAGGAATGGGAACAAATCATGATCGTTCTGCAATGTAAAGTAGGTTAAAACCAGGCTTCGCTCCCATGCCCACTGCTCACCCAAGACAAACAATCGCCTCACCCTGCCGACAACAGAGACAGCCCTGCCCCTCCCCTGACACTGCTGCCCACAAGCCCCGCAGTGCTGGGGGCCTGAACTCACCAGAGCAGGAAACCCACTTCCTGACACATTGCCATCCCCATTGCATGCGCCAGGCTGGCATCTGTCAGAGCTACTGGAAAGCTGCTACTGCCAAGCCGCAGGAAATCACAGCCATTGGTACTCGTGAGTTAACTCAAACCACCCCGTCTGCCCTGCAAACTGCACCTAGGGAGGGACACATTGGCCCCAGGTCTTTGAACTCTGCCACTGGTAGCCGCCCCGCTCCCTTCCTCCTGCTGGGAAAGTCAGGGGCACGGGTCTGTGGGACTGGAGGGGAGGCAGCGCTGAGCGCTCCATAGTTAGAGCGCTGCTCCATGCTCTCCTGCCCAGCGAGTGCTGCTTCCTCCGGGCCAGTGTGGGAGGAAGGGGTCACAAACAGCCATGGCAGAGCGCACAGGCCTTCTGCTCATGGCACCCTGGCCCAGGCACTAAGGGACAGCACACTCCTGGCCTGCAGGACCACCAGACAGACAGACAGACAGCGCAGCAGCTGAGATTTCCACCTCAGGGCTCCAGGGAGGAGAGCAGGAGCTGCAGTGTCACCCCTGGCAGGCAACGGTCCCTGTGCACTCAACGTCCAACATCTGACTATTGGAGTCTCCCATCCTGGGGCAACGCTACAAGGGACATGAGCTGGGGTCTTGGCTCACAAGTAGTTGATTGTGTACAGCATTCAGCAGCATTAGCAGGGAGCTTGGCAGGGGATTGATACAGGAGCTGCTGACACTGAACTGAATCTGCTCCCCCAGATTGCTTTCAGGTTCCAGTGAGAACATGCAGCTCAAAGCTCCCGGCAGACGGGGTGTCAGAGCTGGAAGGCCAGTGGCTGACTGCGTCGTGCTCCTCGCTGAGCCTGGCTGATGTTCCCTGTCTGGAACACCATTTGTTTCCAAGTAAGTAACGTAAAGGCAGTCTGTGGTCTCAGCAGCCCCAGATCCCCAGCCAATGGCCTGGCTTTATGCTTTCAACTAAATGGCTAATTTATAAAGAGTTGCCTGCTAGCTGTGAAATGGCCTCTGGCCAGTCAGCTTTACTCACCAACTTTACTAGCACAGTGAGACTTAAAAGAGCCAAGATGGAAATGCAGGAACTGATGTCTGCCCCTCGTTGTGGAGAGGGGAGACAGACAGACAGACAGCCTAGGCTACACTGGAGACAGCACTACAGACCAGACAGGCTTTAAAAATCTCTCCCCTTATCATTTGCAAAACTAACCCCCTGAGATGGAAAATGCCCATTCCCTGTGTACGAGCTGAACCCCCAGTGGGGGCCTGCCACAGACGGACATTTCCAGAGAGCAGGTAGCTAGGGGCAAGGAATACTTTCAGACATAAGAGCATGTGCCTGTTGCCCAAGCCCCTCTAGATCCAGATGCAACAATTAAACACAGCTAGAAAC
This sequence comes from Platysternon megacephalum, assembly GCA_003942145.1. Taxonomy (NCBI): domain Eukaryota; kingdom Metazoa; phylum Chordata; order Testudines; family Platysternidae; genus Platysternon; species Platysternon megacephalum. The sequence goes on along the minus strand of QXTE01000014.1, from coordinate 1,464,646 downwards.
ACTCCCCAGACTCTCAACTCTCACTGCCAAGAGCACAGAGTGGCGTGGCCCCAGGCACTGGAAATGCTGCCACGCCCCCACTATAGCCAACAAACAGAACCTTCCGTCCCGAGGCCCAGAGCACTTCATGCTACTTAGATACTGTCTTGCCCCAAGGAGCTCATCTCCTCTTCAGTGGCCAGTCCCAAGAGAGAAGAGATGGCTGAAGAGATGGGAAAACACTGCAAAAACTATTCCAAACGGTTTCTGGTTTGCAGGGGCCATTTTTCATTTTCCACCACATTTTTCACAATATTGTAACTGAATTTTTTATTGAAAGTTTTTGACATGGTAATGGAAATTTTTCTTTATCCATAAGTGTACGGTTTCAGTAAATGAAACATTTCCACAATAACTTGAATAAAACGGTTGATAAAAAAAATGCAGAAAACTGTATGAAAAGCAATGATGTCGACAATTTTTTGTGCTAGGTTTTGCTTTAGAAAAGCGCCCATCTTTTGACAAAAAAAGTGTGTGAAAAATATCAGTCGACTCCACAAATATATTCTAATCCCGCGTGTGCAGTCTCTCTCACACACACACCACTTGTCCCCCACTGATCTCAGAGCAGCACAAGGGTGGGGACGGTTGGTATCACTATCAGCATTTCGCAGATTGAGAAGGTGATTTGCCATGGGTCACACAACAAGTTAGTAGCCGAGCCAGAATTACATCAGGGTCTTCAGACCCCCAGCCAAGCTGCCGGCACTGCCTCTCTCTGTTTTATTCTGATTGCTAACGCCAGACTGGGCTCCCTGCTGCAGGCAAACTGGAGAGCACATACAAAAAAGCCAACCTGTCCCTGCTAACATGTGGACGCCGTGCCAGTGGCCCATACCAGAGCACTACACCAGTGTTATGATTTGAGGCAGTTTCTCTCTCATTGCAGCAGGGGCCCCAGGAGCAGAGAGACAGAGTCCAGCTGTTGCCAGACACTCAGACTGGGTTGAAGCAAGCAGTGTGACCTCAGGGTACTTGTCTCATGCACCCTCCCCACCCCATTCCCCAGCACACTCTGCCATGGCAGAGTGACATGTGTCACATGAGTCAGTATCAGACTGCTGCCAGGGAGACTTGGGTCTCAGCAGGTAAGCGCAGCAAGAGATACCCTGGAGCTACTGTATTTCCCACTTTCTCTAGGATCCCAGGCTCTGCACTCAGACCCAGCTACTCACATGGGTCAAACAGCTCCATCAACAATTTTAGAGAAGGCACCTTAAAGCGAAAGCAAAAGGAAAATGACAGCCGGCCCCAGTGCGAACGTTCTTGGGGCCCCTCCGGCTCCAGCCGGAAAGGATCCTCAGACAAGGAGCCAAAGAAACTCAATAGTCCATTTGAAATGACTCATTTGCCAGCTGCCAGTGCCCGGCTCCTGTGACTGTCTGGAAACGCGATTCTGTTGGCAATGGCCACAAGGAAGAACAAAGTGACATAATGGGGCTCACAGAAAACTCGCTGACACCTTGGTTTGCAAGGCAGGAGAGGGGGTGGGAAAGGAAAGACCCTCCAGTTGGGCCTGGGCTTCTCTTTCCTCCGCACGGTTTGGTTAGTGCTGTCTCCTAGACTCCTCTCTGTGCACTCACTGGCTCCAGAGACAGACACTTCCCTCTGTCACGCTGCCAAGAACACTTAAGCTCCGTAAGAACCCACTGCCCTAAATCTCCATGGAGAAACCTCTTGCTGATAAGATGGCTGAGCTCTGCTAGCTCCTGGGAGCCATTCAGCCCGACGGAACCGGCGGTGTCGTCACCATCTCTGGGAACAGGAACGCTGGCCGGACACGTAGGTGCCCACCTCAAATCCAACTGCTCCTATGGCCTGTGACTCAACCCTCGGCCCACCTCGCCCAGGAGGGGCAGGAACAGCCCTTATGCTGGGGACGGGAGATGAGGCGAGATGGCCAGCTGCGTCCTTAGCACCCACTCTGATAGTGATGGAGCATTGAGGCAGCTCTGAGCTAGAAATGCCTCCCAGGGAAACCCCCTGAATCCCCAACACCCCCCCCCCACCCACACATCCCAGTACCTTGAGAGCTCTCCTCTTGTCAGTGCAGTTGGGGTTTTGGCAGCGCAGAACCTTGTCCTCTGTTAGAGTCCGATCATCTGGAGAAGAAGGATGAAGTTAGCCATCAGAGAGCGGGGCGGAAGGGACAGCCAATGGGCAGTTCTGTGCAGTCACACCCAGTCTGGATTAGAGCTGGTGACCCCCAAGCCAGCCCCAAGGGTCACACTGCTCCGTCCCATGGGGACGGCAGATCTCTGCCGGAGGGCGACTGTGCTGGGAAGCCCAGCTCCTGTGGCTCTGCTGTAATGACCAGCCTTGAGCAATGCAGGTACGTCTGCACTGGGCAGAATGGCTTTAAAACTAGGCCTAGGTTAGAACACAGTTTGCAAACTAGTTCCAGCAGAGCCTGGCTCTGTTCACTTTGGCCAAACCCAGGGACCCACCCCCTCGGCAGTGGGTGCGCCCACACTGGGGTGGAGTCCTGGGGGGAAGTGCTTCAGACAATGGAGCTAGAGCCCAGCATGGGAAGTGCCTTATGCTTCTCCCTTCCTCCCAGTTCTGAGCCGCGACCAACGAGCAGAAACCCACAGGGAACGTGGTCGGAAGAGCGGAGCGGCAGCAGCAAACCTCCCTGAACTGGCTGACTGTAACGACGTGTAACAGTCACACACCCCCACGCTTCCTAAAGGGCCCCCGGCCAGAGGCACCCACACTCATGGGCACATTAGAAAGTGCAGGCTTACCCCGTTTATTTTCCAGAGGCAGGGGGTGGGGGCAGCTGGAGGAAGGGGGAGAAAAGGAACCAGACGCACGAGTACCCCTGCCGGGGAGCTCTGTTCCTCACCACCAAGCAGTTTGCAAAGTGGGGCAGGAGCAACGGGAACTATTATCCTGCGTTCTGAAGTGCCACTTCCAACCCGATAAACGACACTGGAGACCCTCCAGAAACTTGAAACAACTCGGTCGGCTGCTCCTGTATTTGGAGCTCAGCGTAATGATCCTGAGCTGCCTTTAGCTACTGAGGTGGACCAGAAAGTGTCCACAAACCACAAGCGATCCCCAAACCTGGGCAGTTATAACTTTAAGGATAGATTTGTGCTAGTGGGACTGAGCCTGACTCCCAGCCGAGAGCCGACAGGCTGGGAGTTCTCAGCTAACTAGGTATAACCTGCGCCTTCCCAAACCTTCGCCTCTGTCCGTCACTGTAGCACAGGGCACTTTCATGCCACCCATTACCCAGACGTGAGCCCAGATTGCAGCTCCCGGACTGTGCTCCAAAGGCAACTGTTGTCAATGCAGTAACCGGGGAAAAACAACCCTCCCCAAATCCATAGGGCAGAGATGAACCCATCTTTCGCCCCGAGCCTCCAAGATTGGCAACATGCAAAAAATTGAAGCCAAGTGACCAGATTTGATCAACATGGCGATGGGCTGACAGGCTGCTCCAGGGTCGGTCCCTCTGCAGCTCTCTTTGGTACTGGAGCATGATCCAGCTTATAACCCTCAGAATTCATTGCTGACTGACTTCAGAGACTTTACTGGCTACAATACTAAGCCCCTGATTATACAGAGACGAGATACCGTAAACAAAGAGCCGTTTAAAAGGCCATTATCCTCGGTCCATAGACAGCATCAGGCCAACCAGCCGATTACATCTGCTGCTGTCCTGCAAGGACTGACACACCACAGCTCCTCTCCACTTATAACACTGAAGGTGGCCACACGGGCTCCCATTTAAGGAGTGAGATGAAGCTGCCTTCTCCTTTTAGCCCCATCTCTGGGCTTAGTGCTCTGCTCACCTACCTCCTCCCAGCCTTCTCCTCACACCCCACAATCTCACGCCTTGCTCTCCCCTGCCAGCAGCTTTGCAACCAGCTTTCCAGCGTGGAATTCCAGCTCTGGGCTGAGGTGGGGTCCGAGTGCCAGGCTGGGAGCTAAGGAGCAGCAAGTATCCTGACAAGCAACTTAAAGGGCGAAGGGGGCTCCATGCTTGTCTCTTCAGGGAAGCCCCTGAATTTGGCCTATCGTCTCTTTCTGCACATTGTCACTAATCTCTACGCAGCCGCTCATCTTTCCTCGGGGTTTGTGCTCTGCCCTCTGCCTCAGCTAGCCTCGTCCTTCTGCTCTGCCACCAGCATCTCCTGTCAGACGTGCCTGCCCTCTCCCTCGGGTTTGCTACTGAGTCAGGCAGGAGTTGCGTCCCTGCCACCTCCCTCAAGAGGACGGTTTCTGTGCACCAGGGTGGGCAGAGACCTCATCCTTACTGTGCTCTGGTTCATGTCAATGTGAGTCTCTGCTCCCCCCACACCCCAGCTGCAGAGTCCCCTGTAGAAATCTGATCCTGCTGAAGGGTGCAGACCAGCAGGTAGATCCCAAGGTCAGAGGCCTTAGAAACACCCTGGACAGATCTCTGTCCCTGCTAGTCCATTAGGTGGCAAGGATGGTGGTCGCACAGCCAGGTGCTCCAGCCCTGTTCCAAATCTACCCCTTCCCCCAGCTACCCATCCCCTTCCCCTCTCCCAGAGCAGGGAGGGCTGGCCTCTGTGTGGGAGCAGAGGCAGCGCAGCGAGAGCAGCAGACGGGTCAGGACTAGGACTGAGGGCACATGCTTAAAGGCTTCATGGGCCTCAAAAGGCCACTCTTACCAATGACACGCACTAGGTCCATCAACTCCTGGGAGAGCGGGGGAGTCTGACCCCCCCAAATCACACCAAGGGGCTACCCAGCAGGCACTGACCCCTCCAAGCTGCAGGCTGGCGCTGTGTCAGGAACTGTGCCACCTTACAGCTGCTGGTCAGCGGTCACCCCACTGGCGCGTCTGGCAGAATTCACAGAGCTTCGCTAGAACCGACTCCCAGAATGCAACGGACTATCTACGCAATGGCACTGCCAGCTCGGCCCCAGCCCAGATCCGGGAGCTCTCTCGCAACACAGTCCTCTGGAACCAGGGCAAACACAGGACAACCACCACCTCCCAGCTAGCTGCCGTTGCTGCTGGAAACCGCCCAGGGTAGCAGCGTTTCTTGGACTATACACGATTGGTCTCTTGCAGACAGACAGACACGCTGGGCATTTGTGATGGTCAGACATTTTCAAGTAATGACGGTTCTTTACAGACCCTCTACAGACGTTTGTCGTCTGAGATTCCAACCCCGGGTTATTACCCATGGCTAGTACCCAACTCATCCTTGGGACACTAGTTTAGAAAGCAAACTCTCGCTGCTTTTATGCATAATGAATCTTTACAGATAAACCAGACAGGGATGGAAGCCAAGTGTAGGGTCCAGGGAAGGGTCCCCGGCTATTTTATCTTATACCATCTAGGCAGCTCTTGTGCTAAAACCAACCCCCTGCTGCTGCAATGGCCCTGGGCCCAGTCAGAGAAGACTGCAGGGAAGTACGGGCAGGCAGGCCGGTCACCCACCAAGACAAAAAGAAAACAGAAACCCTCCTTTCACAAACCTTTTCCAGAAGGCGCTCCAAGCTCCAGGAGGCTGCAGCTCCCCTGCGAAGAGCCCCCGTAGCACCGAGATCATTTGGTGGGTTTTTCAAAGCCAGCAGAGAGAGACTTTTTTCAAAGCTGTTTCGGGGACTCGGTTCTGTGCCCTGAGTTTCTCTAATCACTGTCCCTTTCCCACAGAGCCTCCCTCAGTGGAGGCTTTGCAGGGAATAAGGCAGTATCAGCGTCTGAGTCAGCTTGGTTTACAGTTTGTATTGTTACACAAACGTGTCAGAGGCAGCCAAGCGTCAGCCGCAGCAGCGACGGCAGATCCTGTCTCCTCCTCGGGAGAAGAGCTGCCACTATTCTGTTTCCAGCCCTGAGAAAGAGCCCAGGACTCACCCACTCATGAAGGAAACCACAGGGACAGGGTCTTTCCTGCTCCGTTTGATCCAGTGCACCGAGTAGGAGCCGCAAAGGAGCAGGAGGAGAGTTTCCAAGGCGAACGCGTCAGGAAGGAGGAAGCGGAGCTGGGAGATGCAGACACAACAGTGCACTGAGGAAATGTGTTTATCTCAGACTGCGCCTGGGAACACAAGAACTAAGCAGCAGGAACTAAGCCACGGCTCCCCGTGCAGCTCTGCTGGGTGACAGGCCTGGGGAGGAAGGCAGCAAAGGGAGGTTGTGACCTCAGAAGAGACACCAAGCTCAGGCAGCCCCGAAAGGAGCCACAGAAGCATGTGTCAGAGAGGGAGAACAATGGCCAGGCTTTACTACTACTAACAATACCTCACGTCCCACCTACAAGCTCCATGATCACAAGCCACAAATAAAGCCAGTCCCTGCCCCAAGGCGCTTACAGTCCCCGCTCGGGTCCTGCAAACACGTCAGCAGGGGAGTACGGCTGTCCACACAGTCGCCCCATGGAGCGCAGTGGGGCTGCTCAAATGCATCCACCTTTGCGAGGTCAGGGACTAGAAGACAGGCCTAGAGGAGACAAGCCTCCCTGGGAGAGCCAGGGGAGGGTGGGGCAGGCGGTTAAGGCAGGAGTCTGCGGAAGCTGAATGGGAAACCCTTATTTATGCGCAGACAGAGATGGGTGTCTGGGAATGCAATGCTGGGAGCTCTCCTACCACCTCTGCCTCAGCGCTGTGGACCTGCCAGAGGAAGTGATGGGGGTTACGGGAGGGAGAGGAAGAGTATCCAGGAGACACAGCTCAGGGGCTGGAACACTGGAGTTGCTCCTGCCTGGGGATGGGGACATATTTGGGGTTGGGAAGGAATTTTCCTCCAGGGCAGATTGGCAGAGGCCCTGCGGGGTTTTCACCTTCCTCTGCAGCATGGGGCAGGGGTCACTTGCTGGCGGATTCTCTGCACCTTGAAGTCTTTAAACCACGATTTGAGGACTTCACTAGCTCAGACATAGGTCAGGGGTTTGATACCGGAGTGGGTGGGTGAGATTCTATGGCCTGCGTGGTGCAGGAGGGCAGACTAGACCATCATAATGGTCCCTTCTGACCTTAAAGTCGATGAGTCTATGGGCTTTTCTCGAAGAGCAGCAAGATATTGAGGACCATTCCTCCCAGAGGAGCATGGCAGCGGAGTCAGCAGTGAGACAGTAAAGCTGGTGACAGCAGGGCTTGCCCACTCTGGGCCCACAGCAAGCCTGAGCGCAAAGCTAAACCTACATTAAAACCTGCTTCCAGTCAGGGCTCCTGGGAACCAGGTCACAGGTGGGAAGGGCCAGATCTCTTCTGCAGACCCAGCGCTAGGCTCAGGTGAGCTGCTCCCATTTAGCTGTATCAGCAATGCATGGAGCATCCCTGCAGAGATCAGACCTTCCTGCCAGGAACCCCAGGAAGCGGGATTCCCATGGAACGGGCGGAGACACTGGGTCCAGACAACAGGGCTATGCCAGGCCTGCCAAGAGCTGTGCAGCCACAGCTCACTCCCTCAGCCGCCCCAGCCAGCTGGCATCACTGCAGAACCCTCCCCACCAGGCAGCACCAGTCACGGACCACGAGAGCAGCAACAGAGTTTCTGGGCTGGTTTTTGCCACCTGCTTCAAAGAGGCAGCCAGGCGAGTGCCCCCAGCTGTTCGAAAGGGACTCACACACCCCTCAGGCTTTGCACACCAAACCCATGGTGCTCCCCCGAGGGACACGGGAAGATCGTTGCACTGCAAATCCCAGATCAGCTCCTCGTAAGCTGCCTTCTACAAGGATTCCACTTTCAGCTCACACGGGGTGCCGGAGCACCAACCGCCCCAGCGCATGGCCTGATGCTCTAGGCTTGCACCATCCCCCGGGGATGCCACAGCCTCCCCCCCATTCCACCGGCCTACCCCACACACAGCGGAAGCTGCCCTCCCATTTAGCCCCACGCACACTGAATGCTTAATACAAGACTGCTTGACACTGCTGGGTCGCAGCCTGCAGGCATGTTGGTCGGCTGAGGCTGTGCAGTGACTGGTGCCTCGTCACCTTCCCTGGCTTCTGCCCACACTGCGCCTGGCTCTAGCTAGCACCATCAGCAGCACTCACAGAGCTTCACCTTTACAAAGGCTCAAGCGCTCTCCGTGCCGAGACTGGCCACTCGGCCAATAAGCAGAGCGAACGTCGTTCCGCTGCAGAGCTCCCTGGGGCTAGCCAGGCTGCGTTGTGCTCAGCACAGCCCCAGAGTTCCTGATTTCAGACAGGCCAGCTGAGAGCAGAGCTACCTGTGTTATTCTCCTGGACAAACAGGCCCCAGCCCCTTCGCTGAAGGGCCGTCTCACTGGCACCTGCTGCCTTCACTTCTCCCCAGAACAGCACATGGAAAACCAAACCTCATCCGAGCTCCCAGACTCAGGCTCTGGGGAACGCTGGCGTGCGAGGAATGATACCACAGAACCACATCCCGCTCTGGAAAGCCATGTCCCCCTCACACCGCTGCAGCACGGACGGCCTGTGTTTAGCTGCCACACGGCAAGGCTGAGGTAGGGAGAGGGATGGTTAAATCACTCTATTCTGGGAGCCAGACCCAGGGGCAGGGCCTATGCCTGGTCACTGAGACTGTAACACCGCAAAGCCCTAGGAAATGTCCCCTTGGCCGCTGGGAAATGGACTGGAGGGGCCCTTCCCATCCCTGGTGTGTCTGGTTCTCTGCAGAGAGTTCTGTGTGAATGCACCAGGATGGCTCTTCTCAGCTAGGCACTGCTGGCTCAGTGAGCAGAGAGCGCTGCCCCCGAGGCACACGGATGTGTTTGAAAGGGGCACGTGGCCTTAGCTGGAGTCGCGTCTCGTTCTTCCCTAGCACAGCACAGCACCTTGTGTCTCTCACCCGGTGCGTGGCGGGGGGGTCAGTTCCAGTTGTCAGGTAGCAGGACCTTTGGGGCGGACAGAGTTACCCTGAGGTGTGAACGAAGTGCTGGAGGTTGCGACAGTGTCAGTCTGGGGGAGACGCACGGTGTTGGATGCCGCTCCCCATCCTTGCCCAGCGTGGACTGGGGAAGGCAGCCAGAGCCTTCAGAGAGGAGAATTATTCAAACCCGTTGCTTGGGCTGCTCAGCAGCAGCAGCGCAAGGGGCTGGGAGAGCACACTCCCCCTGCAGACCCCTCCAGGCACTCTGTCCTTCCCCCGGTCCAGCCTACAGCGCTGAAACCCACTAAACCCGCCCGTGGTACAACTCAGCTTCCGAGCGGCGCCGTGAGTGGCTCCCGGGAACTGGGGGCTCATTGAGTCTGGTTTTGTATTTTAGGGTCACCTGTAGGTGCCTGACTCTTCAGCTGAGGTGAGTTCCTGCAAAAATATGACTCTGCATAGGGATGTGGCAGCCGGTGGCTCTTCGCTGGCTCTTCGCTGTTTAGCTGGATCTGGGTTTGTATCTTCCAGAGACCACTAGCTTCCTGGACACTGTGCCTATATGTCCAGGCTCCGTTTGGCTGAGAGAAAGGCCAGACGCTCCTTTGAAAGCACGTTACACAGAACAGAGAGAATAGGGGACTATGTAACTCCTGAGGGAGCAGTAGGGCCTCCATTTGCGTGCAATTTATCCTGTTTACGAGAGTTTTATATACACTCGCACGGACAATCATCACAGAAACAAACAATGTGGGAACAGTAGGAAGAGATCTAAAGGGACTCTCTGAAATGGAAAGAATGGCAGTAAAGGAGAAAGGAAAGGAAATGGCTGTCTGGAATCTGGTATATCTGTTATACAGCCCTAGACTATAATGAGTACTCGTACGGCTCTTCCTCATATGCATCATTTCTAAAAATTCCTCCCAGGTCTCCTGGACCTTTGTCAACTCATCAGCCCACCAGCATCTCACCACCTCAAAAGCAGCAAGATTTCCTGTGCACTGAAACTAAGTTTTGAATATCAGCGGAGTCAGAGTCTGCAATTTACAGTACAGACTAACAACCAGAGTGACTGGAATTGGAATTCACTCTGTATTTCCATTAATCCTTTAGAGGCTGCAGAATCGAGAGATTGGCATGCTAAGGATTCATTTTCTGGCAGTCTGGGGAAAGCCAGTGATTTAAGGGTTAAGACAGCAGTCTAAATCTAAGGTTTTACTACGGAAGGTTTAAATTGAGGTTTAAGAATTCTAAGAGGACAGATCAAACGTTGATCTAATTATCCCCAGGGGGGAGCCAGTCCCATAACAGTGACATGGAATCGAAAGGAATCCACCTCCTGTAGAGACAGTCCCACAAGGTCTCTCTTCAGCTTACGTCAAACCCAGAGGTTGTGCAACTAGAAGAGTGGCATTAAGAGTGGCACTGAGTGTCTTCTGGGTGAACCTCCCCCTGGAGAGCGAGACCAGCCCACATGCAGAACTGCCCAGGGTTCATATATGGCAGGGTCCCAAAACCTGGTGGTACCCAGCCATCAGCTCCCTGCTCCTCTCCCACCCCTGGACCCTGCCACCAAGACAAACAAATCAGTTTCTTCTCCTCTCAAGCTGATGGTGGAGGAACTATCTGACTGCTGGCTGCAAAACTGTTTTTCAAACATTTTGAAGTAAAAGGCCGAGAGGAGCAGAGCAGAGGAGTCCTTTCCAGCTCCCGGGGGACTGCTGGCATGGAGCTCAGGAGCAGCAGTGAGTCTGAGCGTGCAGGGCTGCTGTTTGTACAGGTGGCAGCTCTGCCGCTGCTGCTTTCAGGGCAGGTTTGTATTTAGCACCTAACCAAGTGCATTACAGCCTCTCTCTTCCTGTCAACATCACACGAGCTACATGGAGCTTGACCATAGCTTGAATTTCCCTTTGACCTGCCGCTCTGGGCACTGCCAGCACATGACTCACAGCTGGAGCTCCAAAAACGTCCAATAATCTCAAACACAGAAATGGGCCAAAGCTGCAAACCTTCCCTAATATGGAGATTTTATCAATGGGTCACAGAGCAGTGGGAACCACAGCTCAGCACAGAGAATCCCTATTTACCCACAGGTTAAGGAATACAAAGGAGCCCAGAGAGACCGAGACATTGACATCCTTATTGCAAAGGGATGTGGCCAATCAGCCGGGGTCAAATGTGGCTCAGGCTGCAATGTGAAAGTGGATGCAGTGCCAGCATCCTTGCCAAATTCCAGCTCAGGTGATTACATCCTGCTGACCTAAATCCCTTTTCACTTCTACTGGATGCAGGAGTCTTCACTGCCTGTCACGAACTGTCACACAGTGATGTTGTGCACTGTCAAACAGCTGCTGTGTTACACCACAAAGGTGACTGCAATGCAGTGGCACATCCCTTACCTACCTTGCAAGGGCACTGGGAGGCTCAGCTCATCAGGGTTTGTAAAGTGCTCTGAGATCCTTAGGTGAAAAGCTCTAAAGACGGAGGCTTGTCAATGAAGCTGTCCCAGTAACAGCAACAAGCTCTCCACGTGAATCCACTTGTGCCAGGCAATACACAAAGCTGGCTCTGCAAAGTGGAGCATGTCTCCATGGGTCTACTCTGCCCCCTCCCCCCCCAGCTCCAGGCTTTGAGACCTACACCCCCACACCCTCTGCTTCCAAAGACGATGAGTCTGGGTTACACTCACTCGCCCGCACGTCGCTTGGAAAATGATGGGGAAGACTGTCCCATAACAATGGAGCTCTAACCAAACCCTTGGTGAGCATACTCCATAACCAGAAGCTTTGCTCCAATTCATCATCTCACGTGACCCCTGCTGCTCCCACTAATTGAATGCACAATAGACTCATTTTAATCAGACTGTCACCACCTCAATGAACGACTCCACTGCTGGAACCACCTAGGCACATGCCGTCATTCCTGCCCAAGGCAGAGAAGCCAATCCTGAGGCTACAGCTGTCCCGGTCCGAGATCCCAGACAAGAGAGACGGGGTGAAGGAGTCGAAGCTACTGATTGGTTTCAGCTACTAGTGAGACAGTCCAGCGTCTGTGACTAGGGAAGGTGATGTGAAGAGCCAGGCTGCTGGAAGGGAGCTGAGACAGGCGAAGCAGAACAGAGGCCAGAAGAGGGGAGAAGGAGCCCCAGAGCTGCTTCAGCCAGGCCAGAAGCAGCAATGGAAACAGGCCTGGAGCAGACAGAGAGCGGAGCAAGCACTGGGACAGGGACAGAGTTGGGGAAAGTGCTTTGCTCATTACCAAAGGCTCTGGTGGATCTCACAGATTTTTCTTATGTCCCAGGACAGAATCCCCTCCTGCCTGAGGACTAAGTGTGTTCAGAGGAGGCCCCCCTAGAATTTCCATGTTCCACTCAGATGCACAAAGCCAGCACCGGCCCATTTCAGAACGCAGCTTTCCTGAGGGTCGTCTCGACTTTACCACCTTGTATTCTATGGCCCCAAAGATGTGCTGGGCAGATGCAAAATAACCCCAGCTGCAAACAGTGAACGATCGAAACTCAGACCGGGGATGAAGAGGGAGGGAGGGATGAGATCATCGCAGGGTTACTCAGATGGAAGCAAAACATGGGAAAAGTTGAAGTTAAGAACTGTAAAAAGAATAGCTCCTGCCCCTTGTTGTGGGCACCGCACAAGGAGTGAGCATCTGTGAGACTTAACAACAGAGCGAGCAGGGAACCAGTCTATAAGACAGTCTCATTTGGAACGGCCTTCACTGAGTAGTCAATAAATACAATAGGCACTTGATGTGTGGCACTTTCCATTCATAGAGCTCCGTGCCCATTGGGGGGTTAGCACCAATAGCCCACGTACAAGTGGGGAAACTGAAGCCTAGAGTGACTGGCCCAAGTCACACAGGGAGTCAAACGCAACTAGAACCTAGATCTCCTGATTCCACTGGACCGTGCTGCTGCCCTACTGGCATATTCCTTCCAGCCCAAAGGGCTCCAAGAGTTCTATACTGCTGGAAAAGGGACTGTGGTTTGTGCAGTGCTGCGTGTTGCTAGGATGAAAGGCGCTCTGGCACTGCAAAGCAGATACAAATGGAGTCTCGTTACTTGGCCAGACTGGGATGGGCCTGCCCTGAATACAGCTACCAAAGCAGACGGGGGTGGTGGAGCTCAGGAAATACTCAGAGGGATCTACCTGCTGCCAAAGGAATATTAAGTAAATAATGAAACCAGCTCCTTAAGAGGGTCAATTCACATCAGGCCTTGGCCTTCTTCCTTTCTCCATCTGTCCCTTTCATCTCCCTCCATCCCTCTTTCCTCCCAGCCCATGACCTTCTCCTGCCAGGAATTAGGAGCCACAGAGCAATTGCCCAAGAATAAACAACTGCTTGTGCCACTGTCTGGACAATGGTGATTAGCTAGTAACAAGCAAGGAGTGGGCTGGCTAATGCTCTGGGAGAACACAGCTTTTCTGTCTGGAAGATGCAGTAGGAATCAGGGCCTCTTGTGGAAATATCTTCAGCAGGTAGATTCCATGGGGACTCCCGGGTAACTGGCTAGAATGCATTTCCCTTGGCCAGGTCCCCATCCCAGCCTATGGGCTGCTCAGGTGGCAGCCCAGGCTTTGCTGTAGCATTAGTTCTGGAGGAGGAGAAGAAAACAAGCTTTTACCCACTTAAAGCAGCTTGGGAGGAAGCCAAGAAAGACATCAGCACAAAGAGCAGAGACCAGGCACACTGGAGAATGCCAGCACCCAAAGGGTTAGAGAGATGAGAGAGAGGCGCACAGGCATTGCCAGGAAGGATCAGACCTGTGGCCCATCTAGCCCAGAATTCCACCTGTAAAATGACCAGGTGCTTCAGAGTAGGAGCAGGAAACTCCTACTCCCTAGTAGTTAGAGATTGATTGAAGCCCTGAAGCAGGAGGTTTGATCTCTAGCAACATTCATGCTTTCATCGACTCAGGTTATTCTTGTTATCCCTGGGCTGGCCCATCCCTGCCGGAGCCGTGGGGCAGGCAGTGAACTTCCCTAGAAGTTTAGGTCACACAGCAACTCTTGTAATCCGAACAAGTCTAGGTCCTGTAGCGATGTCTGTGTCCCAGGGCTGGGGCTCCTCACCTGCAACTCAGACCCATCCGGGCTACTCCGGGACCAGCCTGCCTCCCAACTCAGTGAATGCCCCAGCATCCGGGGGCCCAGCTATCCTCGAGATAATGGCACAGGGCCAGTGCGAGATTTCTGGAGGGGGACTCGGAGACTTCCAGGCCCAGAAGAGACCAGTCTGGCAGGCCACAGGGTTTCATGCTGAAGGGGCTGGGGTGACCTGGCATCAGTGCCCACGCACTCAGGTTTCAGCACAGCTGCAGCATTTCAGCCCTCTAGCCCTCTCTCAGAAGGGATGTAGAACGGTCTGCCCTCCGCGAGGGCTTGGGCATGCAAAGGACCCGGGGTCAGCACTCGAGCCAGAGAGCAGGAAGCAAGCCCCTGGGGACAGCCCTGCAGCCCGGGTGGCAGGGCACTGCCAGCAGAGACGTGGCTATCGGCACTCGGGACAAACAGGGCTGTCGGAGGGGAGCTTCGCACTGTCTCTGGAAGGTGCAGGGAATAAGGGAGTCGGACAGTGGAGCAGAGACCCACGCACAGTTCTGATGGGAGAATGTCACCACCAGGAATAAAGCCTGGGTAACACGGATTCCTACATCCACTGGCAAGTGAGCCCCAGAATGGGTTCACAATCTGCTTTAATCCAAAGCAGTTCAATTAGTCTTTAAGACAAATCCTATTGTGATGCTTTTCTTACGCACCATGTTTCATCGTTTTAAAATGGCAGCCCTTTGGTTGTTCACTCCAAATAACGTCGTTTCAGAGACTGAAGCAGGCTGCCCTGGCTCAGCTGGTGCCCAGACACTGGCCACAGGTGGGTGGGTCAGTGGGAGGGGCAGGGGGATGCACGACATTGCTCAGATCCTACTACCATGGATCTGCGGCGAATTAAAACGCCGTGTCTGTGTAATAGCAGGTCCCTGCCATGGCTACCTTGAGGCTGATGCTAACATGGGTTTAGGGCAGGCTGGAAGAGCAGTGGCAGCGCATAACAAGCAGCTGGCAGTGCTAGCACCTGCATGCTGCCCTAGCCAGCCCGAAGACCTGAAAGGGCCAACGTCTCCGCTGCAACCTAGAGCACACGGGGATCGCTCCCCTCAATCCAGCCAGGCAGAAGGAATCGCAGCATCACATGGCACTGCTGCTGATGGGACAGCAGGAAAGCAGCCCAGGGGCAGTGGCCATCCGAGATGACAGGATGGTGCTGGCAGGAAAAGGAAGCCCGAGGGAGAGAGATCCCAGCGTTGACAGCCTGAGCTCCGTGCTCGGCCGGCTCTGTAATGAAGAGCCAGGGTTGGTATAGCAAGAGCTACCGCAAGCCAGGATTGATGGCACCAGCGGCGGGATGCAGAGGAGACAGTATTGGAACAGCAAGGTGCGCCCTAGGCCAGGCTGGAGCCTGAGGAGCACCTACCCACAGGCCGGTGGCTCGATCTGCCCAACGCTGACAGTGTTAGTGGAGGTGCAGAGGGTGCAGGCAAATCTCTCCTGCCCGTGGCAGCAGGCTCCTCAGGGCAGCAGCGTCACATAACCAGCCTTCCAGGGTCAGAGGGACCCCATTCGCTGCCACAGGGCTTTGCCCCTGGCTTCCAGCCGCAGAGGATTTCAGGGGCAGGCCTTATGCCAGCGTGGAGGGGAAGGCCGGCCGGCCAGTGGCATCTCTTGGAAGGGGTCACTGCAGCACCGGGAGGGCTCTAGATGCTCAGACCTGTTGTCATGCAGGCCACGTGCCAGCCAGTTAGGGTTATTAGGCACAATCTAAATCTGGGCTGAGCTGATAAAGTTAAACTGCCTGCCCAGAACTAATCACCCTAAGTAACTAGCCGTGTCACCGTTACTTAGCCGGGATCACAGAGAACAGCACCGTTTAATGAGGCCTTCTGTGAACCAGGCTGCGCTGCCTGACAGGTATGGAATGGGGAGGCTCTTCCCCTGGGTCTTTCCTCCTAAGCCACTGCCTGCGTGTGGCACTCACTGCACAGTGCCCACAAGCAGTGAGTTTGCAGTGCCAAGTTCGCAGACGATGCTTACAGAGGAAACAATAACAATGGCAATAAGTAGCAGACCAGGGAAAAGCTAAATATAAAGTGCCTGACTACAAAAGTTTTTTTCCTCCTGCTGATAATAGCCCACCTTACCTGATTACTCTCACTATAGTTAGTATGGCAACACCCATTTTTTCATGCCCTCTGTGTATATCTATCTTCCTACTGTATTTTCCACTGCATGCATCGAATGAAGTGGGTTTTAGCCCACAAAAGCTTATGCTCAAATAAATGTGTTAGTCTCTAAGGTGCCACAAGTGCTCCTCATTCTTTTTGCTGATACAGACTTAACACGGCTACCACTCTGAAACCTGGGACCTGATATAGCCACCGCAAAGATGGGACCCAGTCTGACTCCCACTGAAGCCAATGGGAGCTTTGCTGTTGACACGGAAAGGGAGCAGGATCATTTGAACATACCTCGCCCTGGGAGAAACGGCGGGCAGAGGAGCCAGCAGGAAGCTCATGGGGTGGGACGAACTCTCCTATACCTCAGCAGAATGGCGCAATGGAAAGGGCTCCCTGTGGATTTAATTTAGTGGGGTGGGCGGGAGGCACTAGCCCCGCACATTGCTACAGATCCCTGTTCTGTTTTGGTTGGCAGGCACAAATCTGACCATTTTTCTGGGGAAAGGCCCCCCTCCAATGCTTATTCGGGTAAGTCCTGCTCCTCCGAGAGCTGGAAACCTCACACCTGTACTCCAAAAAGGTACCAGTCCCCTCCCACTTCACACATCCCATACCGGGAGACCTCTCTCTCGAGGGAAGCAGCGCCCTGAGGGGCATGGGATTAACTAGTGCCAGTTGGGAGCACGGGAGCACGGGCAGCCTGGAATTCTGCAGGGATTCCGGAATTTGCTGGGTCTTCCCCTCTTCTCCCTACGTTGCTAAAACAAACTCCTTGTTCACCTTCCTTTTCACCAATAAAACCAGGACTCTGCGGGAGCCAATGAGGGCATGGGACACGGGCCAAGACCAGCAGAAAAACTGCCTCTGTCCTTTCAGAATATGCAAAACAACTGCAGCCAAAGGCAGCCGCCATTCCACTCTGTGTGACGCCAGTAAAAACCCGAGACTGCAGTTTCCACTAGCAGGATCCATTCCCCCCACCCCCTTCCAATAGCTTTGAGACTTAGATAAAATAATTCATTCATCGTTCAGTCCCTGAAGTGTGAACAGACAGAGGACTCGTGGCCCCAGGGCTGTCAATCCAGCACTTGTAAATTCTCTCAAGAAAGAGAAACCTCTGGTAGCTGTGCCGGGAGTTAACAGGAAATGTAACAATGAATGCTCAGGAGAGACAAGCTGTGCGCCTGAGTACTGTGGAGCAGGTACCCTGCTCGCTGCGCACAGCTTCAGAAACAGTTGCTAGGTATTGGTGCGGAAGAGACTTTACAGGCCTGAACCAGTCACTGATTCCAGATGGAAAATTCAAATGTATTTCTCAAAGGGAATTTGCTGCCATGACTGGGCCTTTTCCAATGGGAACAAGTAGCCCCTTCCTATGGAGGGAGCCACACGGGAGTAACAATCATTGTCCTCCTAAGCCAAAAGGCTGGCATATGGCATGAACCAAATGCCCTGCACAAGCATAATTTTCAGGCTTGAAAGGGACAAGAAAGCTCTGAACTCTAGGGTTCCTGTGAGCAAGTTTCAGCTCGTTGCTATTAGGAGCGAGTTCCTCATTTCATTGGAAGAAAATGATCCACCACCTCTGCACACCTGTCTCCTGCGTCCTTCCCACCCATCTCTGCGGGAACAAAATCTTACCTTGGCTCTTTTCCTATTGCTGCCCCTTGGCCCCAGCAGTCAGACAATATCCTGGGCCTTGCTGGGTTGTTCCCATTAAGAGGAGAAACAGATTATGAGTCAGATATTTCTTTGATGCCATCCTGTTTATTTACAAACATGGACATCAAGTCTTTCTTCCCTGGACACCACAGGAACAAACAGCAGCAGGGAGTTTCCTTGCTCAGAATCCCACGTCTGCCTTTCCTGCGAATACTGGGCCCAAAAGAATCCCAGCTTCAGCTCATCACTGCTACTCTATCTCATTCTCTCTCTTTCTATCACACACACAATGCCCCAGCCTCTGCACTTGCAATCAGTATCCAGGGAAACCCCTTAGCTTCTTGTTCAGGCCCTGCCATGTTGGCCCAGGCTATGGGCAGTGGCTTCTATCAGCTACAAAGGGGCATTTAATTGCTCCTTCATTTAGCCTTCATCAGAACATTATAAAGTTTGAGGGAATCGTTGATGCTAACGAGAGAAGAGACGAGAGGGAGGCAGTGTTCTCCCGAAGGACTGAGGTCTCTCCAGAGGCTGCTAGGACGGAATGTGAAACTGAACACAAAAGAGGGTGACTAACGCCAGGGCCAGCAGCTCAGAATTCCTCCCACTCTCTGCACAGGGAATCTCATCTCTCCTCCAACAAGCACTCCAGGGGCCCAGAGCAGATACGTTTATTGAGCAGAACTGAGCTCCTAATGGCGGAGAAGGAGCCATTGCGGTCAGTGATGGCATGACTGGGAGAAGAGAAGACTGGATTCAGCACAGGCTGCTGGGAGAGCCTACGAGAGTCACAGGCCACGGTCACTCCAGTGAGGGCGCCGTGGAGAGTCTGTGCCATATATGAAAATCCTGCAGCTCAGCTCCCTTTGGGTGTGGTGGTGCTTGGTGCATATCCCGTCCCCCCAGGAGGGCTTTCTGAGTAACACCACTCAGAGCCTGAATCCCCTGGGACCCGTTTGAGAGGCAAGGAGCGAGGCCATTTCTGGCCACACACAAGGACCCAGTTTATTCAGATTTACAGAGCCTCGTACTAAGTTTCAGGAGGGCTGGGCAAGCCCAGCACGTAGGGATGAGTCTGGGATGGACATGCGAGCCCGGCTCCCAGCGGGGTGCCTCAGGAGGGTCAGACTAGTGTGATAGAAAGGGGTGGGGTTCATAACCTGGCTGATATCTAGTGAAAACCAAAGGCCTTGTCCCACATGCTGCCATGGCCACGCTGAGGCAAGAGGGAACACGTCTCACTAACATCCTGCCCAACACTGAGACACTTACAACTACCTGAGTCAGGAGCAGTGCGGCAGACGCTTGCAGCACTTAGCAGTAGTGTCACGGTGCCTGCAGGAGAGAGCTGGACGCACCTTTCCAGTTACAGGGCGAGCTGTCCTCTACAGCAGTGGTTGTCAGCCAGGGGTACACGCACCCCTGTAGGTATGCAGGGGTCTTCTGGGGGTACATCAACTCATCTAGAGATTTGCCTAGTTTTTAGACTCATAGACTCTAAGGTCAGAAGGGACCATTATGATCATCTAGTCTGACCTCCTGCCCAACGCAGGCCACAGAATCTCACCCACCCACTCCTGTAACAAACCCCTAACCTATGCCCGAGTTATTGAAGTCCTCAACTTGTGGTCTAAAGACCTCAAGGTGCAGAGAAGCCTCCAGCAAGTGACCCATGCCCCACGCTGCAGAGGAAGGTGAAAAACCCCCAGGGCCTCTGCCAATCTGCCCTGCAGGAAAATTCCTTCCCGACCCCAAATATGGCGATCAGCTAAACCCTGAGCATGTGGGCAAGACTCACCAGCTACATAAAAAGCACTAGCAAAGTCAGGACAATCTAAAATTTCATACAGAGAATGACTTGTTTATACTGCTCTATATGCTATACACTGAAATGTAAGTGCAATATTTATATTCCAGTTGATTTATTTTATAATGACATGGTAAAAATGAAAACCTAAGCAGTTTTTCAGTAAGAGTGTGCTGTGACACTTCTGTATTTGTGTCTGATTTTGTAAGCAAGTAGTTTTTAAGTGAGGTGAAACTTGGGGGCATGCAAGACAAATCAGACTCCGGAAAGGTTGAGAGCCACTGCTCTGCAGGACTAAGCTGGCCACACCCTGATCCCAAGCTTTTGCCCAGCCAAGGCCCTTCTGCATCTAGGACTCCAGACTCCCGTGTCCCTTTTGTCGCAACGGGAAGAGCTTGTTTACGGTTTCCAGCCTGGGGCAGCAGGGTAACATCACAGAGCTGAGAAACCTATTTGCATCTATAAATAAGCCCAGAAAATTTGCTTGCAAGGTGCAGCAGAAACTCCTCTAGCTTCGTCTGGGTTTCAGGTTCCTTCCCTCACCTGCTAGCTCCTTCAGAGAGGCTTCCTCACACAGAGATCCCCCACGGCTGAGGGGCAGAATGCATAAACACAGCTTAAGCACTACGCTCTTCTTGTCAGAAGCAAATCCTCTTTCTGCAAAATTCACAGGACACACTGGCTCCCGCCAGGGGAGGGGCACAGCACCATGCTCAGGTCACAGACTACCAGCGTACTCTCTTGGGTGCTAGAAACTGGTGGTTATGAGCCTTATAGAAACCAGAGAGGCAGTTAGTTCCCAGCTGTGGAGATGTAACTAACCAGCCTAAGGAAGAGACTACAGCAAACATATAACTGGACTACAGACCATTTTCTGACAGCTCCGAGCCCCACCCCTCTCAGCGGCGACCAGTAGAAAGCCTGGGCTGAAAACGGCACAGAAACGACCAAGTTCTGCAATGGAAGGACAGGCCCTAGGGACCCGAGAAAGACACTGTTCTGAAGAGGCTTAGTAGCAGGGTCGGCACAGGGAAACAAGGAGGCTGATACATCTGGATGCCAACCGGCAGGGTTTGCTTTGTGAGTGGAGAGGTTATGTGCACAGTTAAGTGGAAGTGCATCTCCAAGATGGGACTCTTTGTTTGGAAGAAGTAATTTGGGGCATCTTCGCCCCTGGCCCATCTTTGCCCCTGGCCCATAGCAGTGGTTCAGCCTAAATCTAGCCAATTCCCTATGGCGGCAGCGCCAACTCCCCTCTGCACCCAGAACCTGGCCTTCTCCCTCCAGTCCCTCAGAGCTCCACATCCTCAAACCAGAGCCCAAATATTTGTTCTATCACAGCGGAACGCACCATCACCAGCTACTGGAGAGGAGAGGAGGGTACAGAACACACAGGAGTGGTGACAGGAGGCCAACAGGAGTGCAGAAGTGGCCAAGAGAGGAGAGCCTTGGGACTCTGGAGTCAGGGACAAAGCCAGCAGGTGCAAAGCCCTCAGTGCCAAGCAGACGCGAGACTGCTGCTGACGGGGCCCAGTCCAATTACTGTATCTGAGAAGGATGAGAGAAATGTGCCTGTTGTGAAGCTTTGCTGCCCACACTTTGCAATCATTCCCCGGAGAACACAATAACCGCTCTGTGCACGCTGCATCTCCAGGGCCTCTGACAGCCTAGTAACAGCCTCTCCATTGGCTGCCCCACCGGAATTACCATCTCACTTGACCTATTGGGAATAATGATGGGAGAAAGGCAGGAATCCTTTTCTACGGGTAAGAGAAAGTTGCTCAAAGAACAGGGAAAACTTGCAGCCCTGGGATAAACAGGGAGACTCAGGGACCTGTTTTAACCCATCTCTGCCTTGTGAGCAGAAGGGAGATTAAAGAGTTTCCTTCCTGCATCCCGGCCACCCGCTGCCCCAAGGATTTACTGCTTCTGCTTTACAGGGAACAGAGGAACTTTGACTATTAAACAGTTTAGAAAATGTATCT
The DNA here is from genome assembly GCA_003942145.1 of Platysternon megacephalum. Lineage (NCBI taxonomy): Eukaryota > Metazoa > Chordata > Testudines > Platysternidae > Platysternon > Platysternon megacephalum. Next base: position 1,443,122 of record QXTE01000014.1, on the reverse strand, counting down.
ATGATCCCAAGTCAGCAGGATGCAACTAGGACAGGGAGTTACACCCTAAGTCAGCTCCCTGCTTCGTTCACGTGCCAAGTTCCAGTCAGGAGTCCTCAGCAGAGAACCTCTCAGATCCCAGACAGCATCTGGAGCCCCGCTGGCTGCTCGTTTGTTGGTTACCATAACGAACTGTTTCAGAGCTTGAACAGAGAACCGCAAGCTGCGGTCTTGGCAGGAGAGGAGGTTTTCCTGGTTCCCCACTTAGAGCCCCTCACCTAGGGTGATACAGACAAGCATGGCCAGTGGCTGTGGGCAGTTCCCTACATACCAACCGAGGGCAGAATGGGTCCTGAGAGCCCGGTGACCTGGAAAGCATTTCACCATCATGCAACTCCTGTCCCAGGGATGATGATTTTTCACCTATTGTTTGAAAGCCTAATGGCTGTTTATTTTATCACACCGCTGCTGTCTTGGTGACTCAGCAGTGAAATGATGGTAGGGCCACCGAGCGCCAGGTCCTCTGCTGCCCTGGGAGGCAAAAGCATCTGTCATGACCAACTTTATTTACATCACAGAACAACACAATACTTACTATCAGCTAAATATTTGTTTGAACTGAACACGAACATTTATGCAACAAGTTGGACAGGCATAGAGGCCAAGAGCAATCTATCTCTATTAGCAGTAGCCAAGTGTGGGAATGGCTGTATTTATCACTGCCTCTGGAGAGAGCTCGATGCCAACGTGGCATCGACAGTGAGAACAGGACTGGAGGAGTGAGGACACTGCTAGGTCAGGACCAGGGTGTAGCAGCACCTGGAGGTGGGAGCTAAGAAGAGCAGCACACAAACAACCTACAGCACACGTGGGAAAGGTGCAGTCCCAACAGCATTGGAGACTGAGGTTCCCCATCTACCACTAGAGGAGGTATTGCATGGGCACTCCAGAGCAGGTACCGCAGCTTTTCCCATGCTGTCCTCACCCACTACCAAGGGGTAATACATGCCTGTGGATTTAGGCTCCTACGTCACTTCTGAATATGGGACAAGGAAGGGTTTGAGAATTTTACCCATGGTGCTTTTGCTATGCAGGACATCTTTCCAGCTCAGACACTCCGAGTACTTTCCTATAGGCCACACAGACACTGACTTCCAGTCACTACGGACCTGGTCTGGATTCAAATCAGTAACCAGGTTAGTCCATTTTCTGATCATTCCCTTTTCCTTTGGGCTTTGCCACGTGCTCTGGAGATAATACACTTTATTTGCAGTTGAAATGTCATTTTGAAAAACCCTATAGACAAAGATCGAAATATCCAACGGTATCTACAGGGCACCTATCACAGCCGCTGCACACCGCGTTACCTTCAGCACCAAGCTGAATCCCACGTTGAAACAATCGTAAAGAATAAAATTGTCAGACACATAGAAGAACATAAATTGTTCGGCAAAAGTCAACATGGTTTCTGTAAAGGGAAATCATGTCTTACTAATCTATTAGAGTTCTTTGAAGGGGTCAACAAACATGTGGACAAGGGGGCATCCAGTGGACATAGTGTACTTAGATTTCCAGAAAGCCTTTGACAAGGTCCCTCACCAAAGGCTCTTACGTAAATTAAGCTGTCATGGGATAAGAGGGAAGATCCTTTCATGGACTGAGAACTGGTTGAAAGACAGAGAACAAAGGATAGGAATAAATGGTAAATTTTCAGAATGGAGAGGGGTAACTAGTGGTGTTCCCCAAGGGTCAGTCCTAGGACCAATTCTATTCAACTTATTCATAAATGATCCGGAGAAAGGGGTAAACAGTGAGGTGGCAAAGTTTGCAGACGATACTAAACTGCTCAAGATAGTTAAGACCAAAGCAGACTCTGAAGAACTTCAAAAAGATCTCACAAAGCTAAGTGATTGGGCAACAAAATGGCAAATGAAATTTAATGTGGATAAATGTAAAGTAATGCACATTGGGAAAAATAACCCCAACTATACATACAATATGATGGGGGCTAAGTTAGCTACAACTTATCAGGAAACGGATCTTGGAATCATTGTGGATAGTTCTTTGAAGACGTCCACACAGTGTGCAGCGGCAGTCAAAAAAGCAAACAGGATGTTAGGAATCATTAAAAAGGGGATAGAGAATAAGACTGAGAATATATTATTGCCCTTATATAAATCCATGGTACGCCAATACTGCGTACAGATGTGGTCTCCTCATCTCAAAAAAGATATACTGGCATTAGAAAAGGTTCAGAGAAGGGCAACTAAAATGATTAGGGGTTTGGAATGGGTCCCATATGAGGAGAGATTAAAGAGGCTAGGACTCTTCAGCTTGGAAAAGAGGAGACTAAGGGGGGATATGATAGAGGTATATAAAATCATGAGTGATGTGGAGAAAGTAGATAAGGAAAAGTTATTTACTTATTCCCATAATACAAATGAAATGAATAGGCAGCAGGTTTAAAACAAATAAAAGGAAGTTCTTCTTCACACAGCGCACAGTCAACTTGTGGAACTCCTTGCCTGAAGAGATTGTGAAGGCTAGGACTATAACAGCGTTTAAAAGAGAACGAGATAAATTCATGGAGGTTAAGTCCATTAATGGCTATTAGCCAGGATGGGTAAGAATGGTGTCCCTAGCCTCTGTTTGTCAGAGGGTGGAGATGGATGGCAGGAGAGATCACTTGATCATTACCTGTTAGGTTCACTCCCTCTGGGACACCTGGCATTGGCCACTGTTGGCAGACAGGATACTGGGCTGGATGGACCTTTGGTCTGACCCAGTCCGGCTGTTCTTATGTTCCAGGCAGGGGTTCCCAGAGCCCAGGCTGCCTGAACCCCAGCAATAACTCACTAACCCCAGCATGAATCTGCTGCCTCATTTCACGCTCTCCCCCCCGAACTGAGGCAGCCTGGACGGAAGCATTCGGTGCCCACTGCACTGAGACGCATGAACAGCCAGGGCTGCCGCCGCGCACCAAGTATGTGAGAGACGTTCCCCGGAGAAACCGCCTTGGGGCCAAACCTGCACCCTTCACACAAGGCAATCAGCCCATTAGAAGGCAGCAACTGCCTCGACCGACCTGAGCCCAGACTGGCTTTAAAGACCTAGAGGTGAAAGGCTCCATATACCACCCTCTGCACTGGGGAGTGACCTTTGCCCTCCCCAAATTACAGCACGCCCAACCCTTCCAAAGCTTCGGGAGGCGCAAGAGTTGGGAAGCAAACTGCAGCCACATTTCTACACCTGCAGAAAGTGATGTGAGCTAACAACGCTGCCCAGAGCTGGGCCGGGAACTCCTAGGCTCACCACCCCATCTCAGCTTACGGGCTCTAACAGCCTGGGTATTCCCAACGTTAGCCAGAATTCATGTGATCGGGGGAGGCAGATCCTGCTGCATCACCGCAGGAGTAGAATCCCTTCTCCTCTGTTTAGTAACGTGAGCCCAGCTACCAGCTTGTTCAGTTTTAGGACTTTCCACCCCACCACGACTGCACTGAGACACATCCTAGAAGGGAAAAAGCATCATTACTTGTCAGCCTTCCCAGTGATCATTTCATCGGTGAGCTGAAAAAACCTCTGCACAGTTTCTGGCTGGCCGTGCACAATTAGAACAGCAGTGCACACACTAGCTGTGTGACCTCAGCCCCTGCCTAGCATGAGCCTTCCACACACACAGCAGATTTGACCTACCACCAAGATCCTCAGTAATATCCAGAGTGGAGCTCCAGGAGAAACGTTCCACTGCCCCATACTCCAGCTCCCTCAGAGCAGTCGGGAGAGTTTCCAGCTCATACGCGCCCCGCTTTTTCCAGTACAGAAACATACTGAAGAGAAACCTGGAGGTCTGCTGAAGCAGTCGGTTTTTCTGCCTTTACTGCTTGGTAACCAGGAGGGGGTTAGCTCTCAGCTGCGTGGAACTGTGCCCGCAACATGTTTCGGCATCGTGGGACTAGCAGGAGGAGGCCAGACTTCAGCTCTGAGGAGCAGGTCCTGGTGTATGGACAAGTGCTGCATTCATCCTGAGCAATGGGAATTCTGGGGTGGCGGAGGGTGCTACTAGAAACGGACCAATGCTCTGTGCAGTGGGGCAGACAAAGGGCCTTTCTTCAGCCTCCCACAGACATTTCACAAATTTCACTTTCCATCATCTATGAAAGAAATTCAGCTGAGGAGACAAGACACATTTGTGATTATTTTAATCACCAGAAAGAACAGGGCTGTTCAGCAATTCTGCTGTTACAAAAAGTTTTCAAAGGGAAAAATGTGTCCCCCCCAAACCCTACTACGGCACCTTCCTTCCTCAAAAGGAAGCTCACTCTACAAACCCAACAGTATCGTCATCGAGTGACGGGCACAAACAACGGGTGCTTTGACATCCGCTTCATTAAAAAAAATATATCATCATTGACAATTTGTAGCTATTTGAAAAGTTGGTCTGGTGCCAGGCTGGTGGACTGGAGGCAGTAGCTTGTATGACTAATGGAAGGATCGGTGACTGAAATGGACAGATTCCCAGCAAACGGGTTTTCCAGATGGAGGCAGCATGCTTAGCCTCTGGAGAGAGAGAGAAAGGGGTTCCGGCGTAACTCACCCTCTGGCTCATCCCTGAAGAATCAGCCACTAGCAGCTCCGGAGACCTGCCCACCCTGGCTACAAGGAGGGTGCCTGGGATCAAGCAGAATCCAAACATGCAGAGAAAGTGCCCATGACCTCAGGCAGTGAGGCCATTGAACAATCAAGGGGACAGGCCTGCTTTTCCACTGCGGTGAACTGGTTCCACTCCCTCTTCTGGCTGGCTGTCTCTACACAGCTCATCTGAGCAATTAAAGCACCACAGGAAGGATCTGAGAGGGAGGAGGGAGCACAGTCTCTTGCTTTTGTTTGGTTGCTGAATTTTCTGCTGGACCAGGAAGCTCAGCAATACACATTTCCTAAGGGTTCGTTGGAGGTAAGGGGGGCAGAGTCAGGCTGAGTCCCAGCGCTGACAACATTCCAATTTACACCTCCTTGGTGAAAGGTAAGAAGTGTGAGGCTGCTACCCTTACAAGTGGGGCTCAGACACCAGGGAGATAAGCGTGGCAAACACACCAACACAGATCACGTCTAGTCCTTGAACTTGTCTTTCTGAGGAGAAGCAGTGAGGTCTGAGCTCTAATGGCAGCTCTGCCACTGACTCCCTGCGTGACCCTCCGACAACTCACTTCAACTATGCGACTCAGGTGCCCTCTGTAAGATGGGGGCCACACACAGGTGTCAGGCGTGCACTAAGATTCACCTCATGAGGCTCAGACTTTCCAGACAAGCAATTATGGAGTTCCATGTACAATACATTAGGGTAAATAAAACTGGATATTCCAGAATCTTATTGCAAACTACAGACCATTTGCATTTTAAAAAGAACAATTCAGTTGTACGGTACCTTTTAAATATAAATTTACATTGGTTCCAATTAAATAAGTGTATAGAAATTTCCCGTTTTATAGAAGCTGTATTCCGTAAAGAGGTGCAGATCTAAAATGAAATGGAAGGTCAGAGGTGATCCCTGGTGCAGGAGTTGCAGAGGAGAAAGCTCTTGCATCGAAGTCAGAATGTGCAGAGGGACAGATAGCAGGTCAGTACTGGACCAGCAGAGACAAGAGCTGAGAGATCTGCTGGAACAAGTGCATGGAGGGTCTGAAAAGTGAGGAGAGCAGTTCTGAAATGGATCCTGAAATGAACCAGGAGGCAGCGGGGATATCTAAAAGAAAAGAGGGTGACGTGCTCCCATTCCTTTGAACATTCAGTAAGGTAAGGCAGGCAGCAATATGTGCACACCCTGGAGGCTACTGAGAAGGGAGTTTGAAAAGTCAAGGCAGAAGAGGCTCCTGTCAACAGAGCCAGAAGATTCCTACTCCCAAGGGAAGAGCTAGGAGACTTGGACACAAGGCAATTCAATTCATAGCTAGACTATAGCGCACACACACTGTAGAGTGAGAAACAACAAGCCAAGCTGCCATCTGATTCAATTTGAAACAGCTGAGTCCTAAATCCCTCAAACACAGGTTCATGGTGGAAAAAACTGACAATCCTTAAGTCATAACTGCCCAAGTAGGCGCCACGGCATTGGAAGAGCTCATGGCAACATGAAGCTGCCCCAAGAAAAACATCGGATGTAAGATCCAGTGGGTGCGGTTATTTCAAATAACCACTTTCAGCCGTGAGGACGGAAAGGCAGTGGCAGCCTGGCACCGGGCAGAGACGTGCGGGTTTGCAAGTCACTGTCAATGGGGAGAACCCGGAAGAACAATGGTTAAACCAGAGGCTTTGGGAGCTAGCAAATCAAGTCAAGTATTAAGACTGTGGCAAAAATTTGTTCCAATTCACCCTGATACACACAATGGAATTCCGCCATCCCCACCCAAGCAAACAGGAGCGGTTTGTGCAGGGTTTAAAAACTGCAGCAGCAAAGAGAAAAAGACTTGGGTCCACAGACTGCACCTTTCTGCAGGGAGACCCCCTGGAAAGCGACAAGGCAAGGCAAGAAGAATCCCAAGTCACAGGGCCATTTATCTGAAGATGCTCAAATGGAAATTGAGATGAGGGGACATTTTCACATTAAAGAATCCTTGACTGCCCCTTAGATCTCTGGGGTGCCTGAAGTTTGTACCCTTCCCTTCACACCTAAGAGTATTGTGTGCTACTCAATGCTCCAGAAACATCTTGGAAAAGCAATTTAAAGAAACTCTAGAGAGCCCCTCTGAGCACGTGACGGGGTGGAGCAGAGCTGGGAGGACAGCACAGCGCCAAGAAGCCAGCATAATACCTTTCAAAATACAGTCCCCATGTGACAGGTTCACTCCCTTACACTGCCCGTGCCCAGCTCTGGCTCTGAGCCTCTCTCGGGGACCTGTGCGTCATTTGCATTGTGCTGTACCTGCTGCTCCGTTAGACTGTACAGTCCTCCTTGCTGGGACCTGTAACACAGGCTGTTTGGCTCACTTCGCCCATGGTATAGCAGCCTGCTCACCAACTGTCACAGACCCGGGAGTGAGCGGTCAGGCTGAGTGGTCAGACAGCACCGAGCCAGCATCGGGAACCAAGCAGGGGACCAGGGCTGGAGCAAGGTTTGGAACAAGCCAAGCACAGGAGCGGTTGTAGCTGTGGGCACAAGCGTTGAGCAGCCAGCGACCTGCCGCTGCTGCTGAGCTTAAATGCAGATGTGCAGACTCCTTGCAACCAACTGGCAAGCCAGCCAATCAGGTGATTCTGTCACAGCCCTGCTGGCCCCAAGCTCATCTGAGGGAACTCAGGCCCATAGTACCTGCCACTAACAGGGCCCGCAAACAGCACTGGTCTCAGTCTAAAGAACGTATCAAACGCTGACAAAGATTAAGAGCACTTTTCACTGCAAAATTCACCCTGCAAAACAGGAACTCCATCTACAGCCCCCTCCTAGTGATGCAGTGATGGGAATAGCTTGTCAGTGCAATGACCAGTTCAGTATGTTCCAGACATCAGTAGCTCCCTCCTAGTGGGGTTTGAACAAGGAACCCGTAATCGGACAGTGCACTTGGCTTGCACCTAGCCTTTCACAGTAGCCATGCCCTATGTCCGGCATCTGGCTCTCACACTCAGCGGGGCTGGTGCTGGGCATGCTGGATTTCCCCCGTTTTCCCTGTCAATGCAGATTTTAAATGTTGCCAGGAGGTGGTTTGGGAGGCATCACTGCTAGGGTCAGAGAGTGGCTGGGCCATCGGGAAGATGCCACACCAGTACAGAGGGAACAGGCTCCACGGGGCTGCAGGGGGTTGGAGGAGGCAGTGTATTTTGCAGTTGATTCACTCAGCTTCCCTCTCATGCATAGGGTCAGCCTGGGAATTAGGGCAGAAGAGGCTCTTGTCAATGGAGCCAGAAGACTCCTGTTCCCAAGGAAAGGGAAGAGCTAGGAGACTCTCAGACACAATATCAGCTGGGTGCATTGTCTGTGAAGGGCATCTAGGCATCTGACAAAAGGGCTGAGCAGTTCAGCAGAGCTCAGCACCCACTGCCACGCCGCTAGAACTCCAGCCAGGGCTTTACTGAAAAGGTGTTTTAGAAGACACCTACCCGCCTACAGCTCCATATTGCAAGGCGTACGAAGGGTCACGAGAAAGTCCTAGTGCAACGGAAAGCAACCGAGCAACGTGTGTGCTCGCTGCCTTCGTGGTACAATCGCCTGTGGGTGAGGGGCTATCAGGATAGTACAAGTGCAAGCAGGAGCACCGCCAGCTTTTCTGCTGCCCTAGGCGGCGGAAGGTCCCGCCCCCAAATTACCAATGACGACCGGGGCGCCGGCACCCCCCAAATCTTAGCGCCCTAGGTGACCGCCTAGGTCACCTAATGGGTTGCGCCGGCCCTGAGTGCAAGGTGAACACACTAGCTGAAGAGAATACTGTGCTGTACCACAAGAGATGACGTGTCCTTGGTGTGCATAGACACCACCGAGCAAAGCTCAAAGCCATGTTCAGAGATACTGTCTCGTACCAGCACCACTGCACGTTCAGGAAGGTCAGGCCGACTTGCAGCCAACCAGGCAGAAACTGCTCTCTGCCATTTCAATTAGTAGTCGACCTGCAGCAGGACCTGCTCTGAGTGCACCCTTTGACAGGGAAGTTGGTGCAAAGCACATGTAACGTCTATCAATGCTCCACTTCAGCATCCAAGTCCCAGAAGCCTCGGCTGCAGCTGAAGAGATGCTCCAAGCCCAGGGTTACCTAAAAATGCAGCTCATGGGCCAGATGAGGCCCACAGCTGTCCCCTCCTTATAACCACGGGGCAAATACCAAGCTGATTAAGCTGTAGCTTTTCGCTGACCGGGGACTCAGCCAACAAGCAATTTCTATCCAGGAACAAGGAAGCACCACATACAAGCAAATGCAGTTATTCGCACTCAAGACTATTATGCATATACATGTAAATTAGGCACAGACCTCTGGCTTCTGGCAAGCTGCCAATCCAGCCCTCCGTGCCAAAGTCTGGGCATCTCTGCTGTGGGCCAACTGTATGAAAAGCAGGCAAAAAATACAATTTCCTGGAAGATTTCAGGTGGGAGGAGGGGGGAAGACCAGTTTTCCATACAGCCTTTGACCTGAGACTATCAGACCATCCTGTCACGACACCTGGGCAGAGCTCTCCCCGACCCCATCGCCTATGGAGCTGAAATGCTTGCAGCTGAACTTAAGTCACACTTCCCTGATCTTCTCTGTTTTTCACATCATGCTACGCTACCTGCAATGTGCCCCGGTATCTGTGGCAGCTCCAAACGCTCACCTTAGAGAAAGTGCATGAGACCAAAAGGTGAGAGACTGAATGCTACCGGGCAGGTGCAATGGATTTGCTTACCTTCAGCTGGAGGGAGTCAGACACAAAATCAACCAAATGTTTAGAAAAATAAAAGAGCCTCCCTCCCCCCTTACATCTTTGCACCATCCTTGTTTCGGCACACCCATCCTCTGTGCATTACACTGCTGTCCTGGCTTTGGGGGCCGGGGTATCACCAGGGTCACTCCCAGACAGCCAGAGATTAGTAGCAGTTTACATAAGTCCCAAGAAAAGGACACACAAGGTGTCAGCTTCAATGAGGAATTAATTTGGTCTCGGAGGCTAATCAGCTCAGCCGTGTTAGATTTTCCTTCACTTGTAACCCCTCCTGCATGCCCTGCATTGTGCCATCTCAGTCAAGGGCCAGGAAACTTCCTCTGACAAAGTACTGTATACAAGGCAAGAGCCAAGCACCAAACTTGTGCAACATACAAGCCACTTTGGAAAATAGAACGGTCAGTCTACACTTCATGCTTAAGACTCAGATCAGTTCTGACAAGCATCCCTCCTCCCCAGCCCAAGGTCTGTTCTGTCCCCAGCTGTACATTTGCTAATATCCCTTCTCAGGTCTCACTAGGCCTCAGTCTAGCAGGATGGCCAGCTATGGTCTTCAGTGTTCATTCTCCAGCACTTCCACGAGGCCAGAGTTTACACTGTAGTCTGGGACCCAGCCAAGCCCAAGGAAGCCTGAAAGCACAGGAGGGTCTTAATGGCCAACAGCCCACAGTGACTCAAAGGGAAGGAGAGGACTTACCAGACCAGAGGATGTGCCAGGGGGAGTTTGGGGTGTATTGGAAAGAGATCCCCAAAAGTCTGGGGTTAGGATGGGAATTCTGGAAGGTGTGGCTCTGAGAAGCCCTGCACAGTTTACTCCTAACAAAACCTCTCCCCTTCCATTCACTGTCCCTCCCTTAAGCTTCCCACAATCCGGCTCTCTTACTTCCGCCATAGCATGGCCTGGCTGCTCCTGAGGATTTTTCTATAATCACCTTCATATCCCTTTCCTGGTCAGCCATGCCGCATAACTGTTCCATTTAAAATGTACTTGATTTCTGGCTTATTGCCCCAGACTTCTTATTGTAGGTTTGTCTCCATCAAACCACATTTTCCATATACAGACTCAGCCACTGAAAAGAGCCAAATCCCTCTCAATTCAATCCATCTTGGCAGACTACACAAGCTTTTCTTTTAGCTTGAAGTTCGCTATTTGTTAATTGTCTAGGCCAATCTTCAGGCCTTTGGTTGGGGTGTCTCTTGCGTAAATTCAAGCACACTCAAATTCCTGGATAACACTGAAACTCAAGGGGTACAAATGCCCAGAAAGACAGAACCAAAGTACAGAGTGACCAGGAGGAGTTAGGCAGGAGCAGAGTAACATGGGAAGATCCTGAACTAATTAAGGGGAAGTTCTACACCCAGGAAGATGAAAAATAAAGTACAGAGGGGGTGGGAAGGAGAGGATAAGGGAGGACATGATAGCAGTCTTCAAATACTTGAAAGGCTGCCATAATAAAGATGTTGAAAAGTTGTTCTCTCTGGCCACAGAGGACAGGACAAGGGGAAATGGGTTCAAACTGCAACATAGCAGATTTAGATGAAATCTCAGGAAAAACTTCCTGACTGTAAGAACAGTAGGACAATGGAACAGACACCTGGGGAAGTCATGGAAGCTCCTTCACTGGAGGTTTTCAAAAGGAGGCTGAGTAGCCATCTCTCTTGGATGGTTTAGACACAGCAAATCCTGCATCTTGGCAGGGGGTTAGACAAGATGATCCTTGCAGTCCCGTCTAGCCCTGTGGTTCTAAGACTCTCCCCAGCAGGCACACTCACAGCATTAAATGAGTTAGTGTTCAGCTTGTCTTCTTCTGTCCTAGCCTGATGTAAGCACGTAAACGAGCCCTCTGGCTACTGCTGAGAGGGTGCAAGATCAGGGGGGAAATGTTCACAACTGGATCTCCATTTCTAAGGTCTAGTCCAAAATATAAGTTTGATGACCACAGGTCTATGCTACTAGTGCAGGGGTGTGACGAAGTGGGACTGTTCTTAATGTTTCCTCTGAATACTGTGTGGGTGCCTCAGTTTCCCCTATGCAGTTCTTAAGTATCTAGGTGGTGGGATAAGGGTGTATGGTTGTTGCAGAGCAAAGGGCCAGTGTACATAAATGCCTGACACTTTATCTCCTGGCAACTGATGGCCTGGGCCCCTCCTCTGCAAAGGTGCCAACTGAAGGTGTTGGAGACAAAGAGGTCAGGTGACCTCCTAGCCCGGGAAAGAGACAAAGCCCAGAGGAGGAGGGGCTGGAGGGTTTTTTTCAGTTTGGAGCTGACTGGGGAAACAGAGGGGTGCCCGGACGGGGCTCTGGCCCCCCTGGGGCCCCAAGATGGACCTAACTGAGGGGGTCCTGTTGTCTGTACCTGCAAGACCTGTTTTAGACCGTGTTCCTGTCATCTAATAAACCTGTTTTACTGGCTGGCTGAGAGTCACGTCTGACTGCGAGGTGGGGGTGCAGGACCCGATGGCTTCCCCAGGACCCCGCCTGGGCGGACTCGCTGTGGGAAGCGCACGGAGGGGCGTATGCTGAATGCTCCAAGGAGAGACCCAGGAGGTGAAGCCGTGTGAGCTTCTTGCCCTGAAGACAATCTGCTCCGAGGGAGAGGAGGCTCCCCAAAGTCCTGACTGGCTTTGTGGGGAGCAGTTCCAGAGTATCGCCCGGGGACTCCGTGACAAGGGGCACTAACCAAACGAAGGCTATTTGCCTACCAAAGAGAAGACTAATGTTAAGCAGACAGCCTGTCCTGGAGTTTGGTCCCCAATCTCACAGCTGGATACATGACAGGACAATACTGCTCTACTTCACAGAGAACTGGCGACAGTCCAAAGAGTCTTAGATGGCTGAGANCGCCGCTAGAACTCCAGCCAGGGCTTTACTGAAAAGGTGTTTTAGAAGACACCTACCCGCCTACAGCTCCATATTGCAAGGCGTACGAAGGGTCACGAGAAAGTCCTAGTGCAACGGAAAGCAACCGAGCAACGTGTGTGCTCGCTGCCTTCGTGGTACAATCGCCTGTGGGTGAGGGGCTATCAGGATAGTACAAGTGCAAGCAGGAGCACCGCCAGCTTTTCTGCTGCCCTAGGCGGCGGAAGGTCCCGCCCCCAAATTACCAATGACGACCGGGGCGCCGGCACCCCCCAAATCTTAGCGCCCTAGGTGACCGCCTAGGTCACCTAATGGGTTGCGCCGGCCCTGAGTGCAAGGTGAACACACTAGCTGAAGAGAATACTGTGCTGTACCACAAGAGATGACGTGTCCTTGGTGTGCATAGACACCACCGAGCAAAGCTCAAAGCCATGTTCAGAGATACTGTCTCGTACCAGCACCACTGCACGTTCAGGAAGGTCAGGCCGACTTGCAGCCAACCAGGCAGAAACTGCTCTCTGCCATTTCAATTAGTAGTCGACCTGCAGCAGGACCTGCTCTGAGTGCACCCTTTGACAGGGAAGTTGGTGCAAAGCACATGTAACGTCTATCAATGCTCCACTTCAGCATCCAAGTCCCAGAAGCCTCGGCTGCAGCTGAAGAGATGCTCCAAGCCCAGGGTTACCTAAAAATGCAGCTCATGGGCCAGATGAGGCCCACAGCTGTCCCCTCCTTATAACCACGGGGCAAATACCAAGCTGATTAAGCTGTAGCTTTTCGCTGACCGGGGACTCAGCCAACAAGCAATTTCTATCCAGGAACAAGGAAGCACCACATACAAGCAAATGCAGTTATTCGCACTCAAGACTATTATGCATATACATGTAAATTAGGCACAGACCTCTGGCTTCTGGCAAGCTGCCAATCCAGCCCTCCGTGCCAAAGTCTGGGCATCTCTGCTGTGGGCCAACTGTATGAAAAGCAGGCAAAAAATACAATTTCCTGGAAGATTTCAGGTGGGAGGAGGGGGGAAGACCAGTTTTCCATACAGCCTTTGACCTGAGACTATCAGACCATCCTGTCACGACACCTGGGCAGAGCTCTCCCCGACCCCATCGCCTATGGAGCTGAAATGCTTGCAGCTGAACTTAAGTCACACTTCCCTGATCTTCTCTGTTTTTCACATCATGCTACGCTACCTGCAATGTGCCCCGGTATCTGTGGCAGCTCCAAACGCTCACCTTAGAGAAAGTGCATGAGACCAAAAGGTGAGAGACTGAATGCTACCGGGCAGGTGCAATGGATTTGCTTACCTTCAGCTGGAGGGAGTCAGACACAAAATCAACCAAATGTTTAGAAAAATAAAAGAGCCTCCCTCCCCCCTTACATCTTTGCACCATCCTTGTTTCGGCACACCCATCCTCTGTGCATTACACTGCTGTCCTGGCTTTGGGGGCCGGGGTATCACCAGGGTCACTCCCAGACAGCCAGAGATTAGTAGCAGTTTACATAAGTCCCAAGAAAAGGACACACAAGGTGTCAGCTTCAATGAGGAATTAATTTGGTCTCGGAGGCTAATCAGCTCAGCCGTGTTAGATTTTCCTTCACTTGTAACCCCTCCTGCATGCCCTGCATTGTGCCATCTCAGTCAAGGGCCAGGAAACTTCCTCTGACAAAGTACTGTATACAAGGCAAGAGCCAAGCACCAAACTTGTGCAACATACAAGCCACTTTGGAAAATAGAACGGTCAGTCTACACTTCATGCTTAAGACTCAGATCAGTTCTGACAAGCATCCCTCCTCCCCAGCCCAAGGTCTGTTCTGTCCCCAGCTGTACATTTGCTAATATCCCTTCTCAGGTCTCACTAGGCCTCAGTCTAGCAGGATGGCCAGCTATGGTCTTCAGTGTTCATTCTCCAGCACTTCCACGAGGCCAGAGTTTACACTGTAGTCTGGGACCCAGCCAAGCCCAAGGAAGCCTGAAAGCACAGGAGGGTCTTAATGGCCAACAGCCCACAGTGACTCAAAGGGAAGGAGAGGACTTACCAGACCAGAGGATGTGCCAGGGGGAGTTTGGGGTGTATTGGAAAGAGATCCCCAAAAGTCTGGGGTTAGGATGGGAATTCTGGAAGGTGTGGCTCTGAGAAGCCCTGCACAGTTTACTCCTAACAAAACCTCTCCCCTTCCATTCACTGTCCCTCCCTTAAGCTTCCCACAATCCGGCTCTCTTACTTCCGCCATAGCATGGCCTGGCTGCTCCTGAGGATTTTTCTATAATCACCTTCATATCCCTTTCCTGGTCAGCCATGCCGCATAACTGTTCCATTTAAAATGTACTTGATTTCTGGCTTATTGCCCCAGACTTCTTATTGTAGGTTTGTCTCCATCAAACCACATTTTCCATATACAGACTCAGCCACTGAAAAGAGCCAAATCCCTCTCAATTCAATCCATCTTGGCAGACTACACAAGCTTTTCTTTTAGCTTGAAGTTCGCTATTTGTTAATTGTCTAGGCCAATCTTCAGGCCTTTGGTTGGGGTGTCTCTTGCGTAAATTCAAGCACACTCAAATTCCTGGATAACACTGAAACTCAAGGGGTACAAATGCCCAGAAAGACAGAACCAAAGTACAGAGTGACCAGGAGGAGTTAGGCAGGAGCAGAGTAACATGGGAAGATCCTGAACTAATTAAGGGGAAGTTCTACACCCAGGAAGATGAAAAATAAAGTACAGAGGGGGTGGGAAGGAGAGGATAAGGGAGGACATGATAGCAGTCTTCAAATACTTGAAAGGCTGCCATAATAAAGATGTTGAAAAGTTGTTCTCTCTGGCCACAGAGGACAGGACAAGGGGAAATGGGTTCAAACTGCAACATAGCAGATTTAGATGAAATCTCAGGAAAAACTTCCTGACTGTAAGAACAGTAGGACAATGGAACAGACACCTGGGGAAGTCATGGAAGCTCCTTCACTGGAGGTTTTCAAAAGGAGGCTGAGTAGCCATCTCTCTTGGATGGTTTAGACACAGCAAATCCTGGATCTTGGCAGGGGGTTAGACAAGATGATCCTTGCAGTCCCGTCTAGCCCTGTGGTTCTAAGACTCTCCCCAGCAGGCACACTCACAGCATTAAATGAGTTAGTGTTCAGCTTGTCTTCTTCTGTCCTAGCCTGATGTAAGCACGTAAACGAGCCCTCTGGCTACTGCTGAGAGGGTGCAAGATCAGGGGGGAAATGTTCACAACTGGATCTCCATTTCTAAGGTCTAGTCCAAAATATAAGTTTGATGACCACAGGTCTATGCTACTAGTGCAGGGGTGTGACGAAGTGGGACTGTTCTTAATGTTTCCTCTGAATACTGTGTGGGTGCCTCAGTTTCCCCTATGCAGTTCTTAAGTATCTAGGTGGTGGGATAAGGGTGTATGGTTGTTGCAGAGCAAAGGGCCAGTGTACATAAATGCCTGACACTTTATCTCCTGGCAACTGATGGCCTGGGCCCCTCCTCTGCAAAGGTGCCAACTGAAGGTGTTGGAGACAAAGAGGTCAGGTGACCTCCTAGCCCGGGAAAGAGACAAAGCCCAGAGGAGGAGGGGCTGGAGGGTTTTTTTCAGTTTGGAGCTGACTGGGGAAACAGAGGGGTGCCCGGACGGGGCTCTGGCCCCCCTGGGGCCCCAAGATGGACCTAACTGAGGGGGTCCTGTTGTCTGTACCTGCAAGACCTGTTTTAGACCGTGTTCCTGTCATCTAATAAACCTGTTTTACTGGCTGGCTGAGAGTCACGTCTGACTGCGAGGTGGGGGTGCAGGACCCGGTGGCTTCCCCAGGACCCCGCCTGGGCGGACTCGCTGTGGGAAGCGCACGGGGGGCATATGCTGAATGCTCCAAGGAGAGACCCAGGAGGTGAAGCCGTGTGAGCTTCTTGCCCTGAAGACAATCTGCTCCGAGGGAGAGGAGGCTCCCCAAAGTCCTGACTGGCTTTGTGGGGAGCAGTTCCAGAGCATCGCCCGGGGACTCCGTGACAAGGGGCACTAACCAAACGAAGGCTATTTGCCTACCAAAGAGAAGACTAATGTTAAGCAGACAGCCTGTCCTGGAGTTTGGTCCCCAATCTCACAGCTGGATACATGACAGGACAATACTGCTCTACTTCACAGAGAACTGGCGACAGTCCAAAGAGTCTTAGATGGCTGAGAGTGGCCAATGTAAGGGCTAAGCTGTTAACTATGAAACTACAGATTACGTGAGTTTCACAAGGAGAAACAACTAGGAAGAAGAGGGGAGGCAGAATACATCAAACTGATCACTACTTCTCAGGAATGATGCCAAAGTCCTTCTCAGGGGGCAGAGAGAGAGATGAGAGTTACCCGGCTGTGAGCACGTAGGAAGAAGAAAGTATTAAATTCAAAGTGCCTAATGCAGCCACACGCCCCCTGCCCAGGAACAGCCTCCTTCTGAAGACCTTTAACTTAATTGTGAAGAATCCTACGCTCAGCAGTTTCCAATCAGAGCGACTCTGCTGAGCATGTCCTTGCTCTGTCAGCGCACTGGCAGGGTGCATGAGCAAAGAAACCAAGGTTAACCACATTTAAGCGAGATAAGATGATGGAAGACTAAGTGCCCTTGCATGGGAGCTATAGACTAGAAACGCACACTCCTGCCCTGGCCTTTCCTTGAGGGCAGGCCTGTGAACAGAGTCAGCTACCCCAGAGATTGCAAGGGCAGAAGGGGCCATGGTGAGGCTAGTCTGACCTCTGGGATCACAGGGTAATAGAACTTCTTCCCTAGAGCAGAGCTTCTAGAGAAACACCCCAGCTAAATCAGATCAATAATCCCGTCCCCAATGGGCTGAACACAGTCATAATGGAGTCACCAAGGAAACTGAAGCCAGCTGCACCTGGCAGACCATGTCTGAATGAAAAGGACTCTCCCAACTGCATCTCCTCAAAATAAATACTCCCAGTGCCCATTCCGATCCCAAGGGGCTGTCCCATCAATGTGGCACGGAGGAGGACGGCCTAGCTTCTGCAACAGAAAGAGGCCCTGTGCCAATCATTCAAGTTATTCCCTGTAGCAGATTCTCTGTTGGAAGCACTGGAATGGGTTACCTAGGGAGGTGGTGGAATCTCCTTCCTTAGAGGTTTTTAAGGTCAGGCTTGACAAAGCCCTGGCTGGGATGATTTAGTTGGGATTAGGTCCTGCTTTGAGCAGGGGGTTGGACTAGATGACCTCCTGAGGTCCCTTCCAACCCTGATATTCTATGATTCTATGATATTGTATTTCTCTGTGCTGGTCAATGCTTGTTTCTCACTCTCAAGATTATCCTTTAAAAGGGAACTGACAAACCCCTCCCTGGGCAGCCTTTATTCATATTATATCAACATGCTGACCCCTTCAAAGCCATGCGGGATAGTCTGTCTGTAAGGGCAAAATTGATCCTTTGCTATTTAACTTTCAAAGGTCACCAGGCACTGGTCCACATCAAAGACAACTTCTCCCTGAATCAGAGATTCATCTATTGCAAAAGGCCGTCCATCCCTACTAATCTCTTATCTGCTTCAGAACAGCCTAGGCTGAGAGCGATTCTTGGCTTACGAGAAAGAGACCATTGCCAACAAAAAAATGTGAAGGGCAGTTATCACAAGGCAACAGTTCACTCTGCCGCCCACATTTTTTCCCCCGTGGCATTTCTTCCCTCACCACCACCAGACATCCAGCTGTGCCCCCTCCTGCCCAATCTGAGAAGCAGTGGAGGCTCGTGGTCAGAGCAGCGAACTTTAAGTCAAGATTTCTGGGTTCTAGTCACAGCTCTGCCATGTGGGATGCCACTTCTCCCTGCCTCAGTGGGATGCCTGTGATTCTACGGAGGGTTGTGAGGCTTCACTCGTTACCATTTCTAAAGTCCTTGGGGACCTCTGCCTGACAGGCCGTGCCAGAGTGTTGTGATGAGACAGCGGTGTCCTCTACCACCAAACGGGCTGGGGAGTGGTGCAAAGATTGGAATCAAAGCATCAGAAGGAAACTGGATGCTCAGTGGCTGTCCGCCACCCCAACATACCTCTTCCCTTATAAAGGTGTCAAAAAGTGGAGCCCTTAGTCCCCAGGATTCTTCCCATCCGTTTTTTTCAAGCAATAAAACATTCCAAAGAAAAGCAAAATGCTTAGTGTAGCCCCTGTACAACTAGGCTGTGAAAATGGTCATGAAGACTCTGGTTTATGCATCAAGCCACAATCTGGACAAAATGTTGGATAAGGGGATTTTTTTTGAGTGAGAAAGAGAGAGAGGGGGCGTGGAGAGTTATCCAAGAACTGAGGAAGAGGACACCAGGGTGACAATAACATTTGCAGTTATATAAACACACTCCATTGGTATTTGTAATTATATAAACCCCGGTTTCCTCAAGTAAGCCCTTCTCCTATCTAAACAAAATCCTCTACAATGAACAGCCAGCTTGACACCCTCAGTCTCGGAAGGGCTGCAAGGCAGGAGAAAGGAGGTACTGATGGAAAATGCATGCAGTTATAACAGCAGAGGTTGAGCTTACTGGGAAATGCTGCAGTGGTTTAAAAAAAACAAAACAAAGTCCTTTGCCTACCTCTATTGAAATCACCCTCCAATGTAACACAAGTATCTTTAGTCTTCCTCCCGGTCCTTCTCGCCTAGGCTCAAGCCTGATTTAACAGAAGAGACAGTCCGCTGAACAAGGGAAAGGTGTGTCACCTGTTACCCCCCAGCTGGGTGTCACCTGAACTCCCCAGGGGACACTGAAGGGGCTTGCTTCGGTGAGGCAATTCTCTGAGACACTAGCTCAGAGAACAGGGAATTCTTGTAGCTTTATGTATCTGCATGAAACCATGTTCATTTACAGTGTCCCCCCGAGGGAGCAGAAAGGGGCTTTGCTCACTGTACATCTTACGAACCAGCACCTTAGGTCTGACTGGTGATAGGTCAAGCTGGTCAGAATTTGGGATTTCCTCTCCAGGGAAATCTCAGCATTTCAAGTTTGTTTGTGTTCTAACTGGAATAAAAACCCGGAACATTCAGAATTTCCTGCAGGGTGAAATTTTTGAAAAAAAAAGTTAGTTTGGGGTCAGTCAAAGAGTTCTATTTCGATACAAGCCAAATGTTTCATTCTGATTTTGACTTTATTTTAATGTAGAACGTAAGTTTCTAAATGAAAAGACATTTTGAAATGAAAAAAAAAAATCAACACACTCCATTCCAGTGAAGTTCAATTGTTCCATTTTGATTTACTGAAACGCTTCAATATTTTTTCCACAAAACAAAATTCTGTTGAAATCAACACATTCCCATGGAAAGTTTAACTGAAACACCATTTTCCAATGGAACAACTTTCTGTTGTGAAGTTCTGATCAGCACTAGTGCTGGCTGTGTAACTAGCTGTTTGCCTGAAGCAGTTTTAAAAATACTCAAGTAATCAGCAGATGTTTAGGCCTATTGGGTGGTAGGAACAGCCTTAGGCCTCATTTACACACAGCAGCTGCACTGGTTTTAAGTCAGTTTAAGAACTAATATAGCTAAACTGGTGCAAGACCCGGTGTAGATACATTCATCAGTTTAAAACTGGATCTCTGGATCTCTCTCTCTTGTAATTTTACAGGTACAAGCTAAACCAATATAAACCCGGCTTAAACCTATTGAAGAGCATCCACACAAAGGTCTGTACTGGTGCGACTATGTGTGCAGCCCAGGCATCCCACTGGCATTTACAAGGGCAGCTAAGGGAACTGGGCGTCTGTCTCCTCTGAAAATCCCACTCAAGGCACCATTTACTTCACCAGACTAGAAGAGGTGCTGACCAGAATCTACTTATGTATTTCCCAGGTTTATCTGTCATCGTTTGCAGGGCTGCTGTAGCCATGCTGGTCCCAGCGTATTAGAAAGACAAGGTGGGGGAGGTAATGGCTTTTATTGGACCCACTTCTATTTATCCATCAGCCAGTTCACTAACACGCTGAAGCAGTCTGATTTGACAGAGTAAAAAAGACAAAGGTACTGAGACTCACAGCTCTGCTTGGGTCACTAAGACCAGCTTTGTCTGTGCCGTTAGCCACCTTGGTCAGGTCTCTGTCTCCCGCATGGTTCAGCAAAGCGTCCCAGACTCCGCACAGCGCCTTGCGCAGGGTTAGGAAGCTGCTTTGCTGGCCTGGGGAGGGTTTTCTCAGACATGCGTTTTGCAAAAGCTTTTCTGATCACTACTGTAGAGAGTTCCTCAGCAGCCAAGAGCACCAGAGCGTCGCTTCGAATCAATACCCTGATGCAATTATAGGCTGCTGCTCACCCACTTCCTTTCCGGTCAGCACCGAGGAAACCAGTCTGCTCCTGGGGTGCTTAAACCTTGGAGGTCGCCTGGAGGACTCTCTGGTATACTAGAGCCAAATGGCACACCAGCTAGTGACAGGCAATTCCCCAAAGCTTGGATTAAGCACCCCAAAGTTTGGATGTTTACCTGAATTTCTCTAGCCTCCAAACCTTGCTAATAGCCTCCTTCAGGCTTTCAGTAGCACAAGCTCCGGCCAGAACATGCAGCTCTGAACACTGAATATATTTTAAAGCCACAAACTTCTCAAACACCAAAAAAGAGTTAAAATCATCTGTCCGATTTCACCTGAGCTGGTGCATTCATCCCTAAAGAGATGCTTTATTTTCTAGTCCAGGGGTAGGCAACCTTTCACAAACGGTGTGCTGAGTCGTCATTTATTCACTCTAATTTAAGGTTTCACGTGCCAGTAATACATTTTAACATTTTTAGAAGGTCTCTTTCTATAAGTCTATAATATATAACTAAACTATTGTTGTATGTAAAGTAAATAAGGTTTTTAAAATGCTTAAGAAGTTTCATTTAACATTAAATTAAAATGCAGAGCCCCCCGGACCGGTGGCCAGGACCCGGGCAGTGTGAATGCCACTGAAAATCAGCTTGCGTGCCGCCTTCGGCACCCGTGCCATAGGTTGCCTCCCCCTGTTCTAGTACCTGGTGAAGGAAGCACTATCCTAACTGCAAAGCTCAAGTGCATGAGTCAAACCTCCCTGGCCTCTTCCAAACTTCCAGAGCAGTAGCAGCGAAAACTGAACAGCACAAATGGCCCTTCAGTGTTTTGCCTTTTGCAAGAGGAATGTCTGGCTCCAGCAAGGCCAACATTACTTTTAAAATGGAAAACTTCTGAATTATGCATCTTGCAGTGCAGCCGTATCTGCTCTGAGCCTCCTCTGGCTTTAATCCGTAGGACCCTGGACAGATTTAGCGGCCCAGATTGCACAGCTTCACACAAACATGAATTCTTCCAAGGTTGAGAATCACTTATTGTATTGAACTTATTCAATATTATTTTTAAAATGTGTCCATTCTGAAGACTAACAGCACCTTCTTATTCCACAGCTTTGCTCCATGTGTGTGAACTCAGAGTCCTATCTGCTGAGTTCAGTGACCAAAGTAAGTTTTTCCTGCTTTTTACTCCGTTCACCCTTGCCCAAGCCCGGAAGCTACACAGCAGTGAAGCAGCCCTAGCCTGAGTTGGCTGGCAGGGCCGGCTGTGGGTGTCTACACTGACAGGCGTGTGGAGCAGCTCACCGCAGCAATGCCACCAGGGTCACTAAATCAGCCAACGGGGGAACTGTTTCTAAACTGTCCAGTTAAAGGGGACAAAGAGCTGCGGAAATTTACCCCCAGAGTTAAAACAGAGGGTTTGTTTCGGGTACAAAAGGTTGAAAGGCATTTGCAAGGAAGCCATGGAGTGATATGGGGAGGGGCAGTGCCTGGAAGGCGGGTTATGGTGCTTGCAAGGATCAGAAAGGCAAAGATTTCCAGAAGAGCTTTGACGTTAGCAGCAACAATAACTGAATTATCCCTCCCTCTGCAGTGCCAGGAAATCAGTGTGGAGAAAAAAATGTGCTCTCCGGAGAGAGTCTGGCCCCCGAGACTGGTTTGAAAAGGAAACCTGGGAGGCCATGGCTGACCTGGGTCATGGAGTAGGAGTGAGGCTCTGGGGACACTGAGGGGAGAGGTAAGTATCCTGAAAACAGGGCTGGGCTGTTTCTATCTCAGCTGCAAGCCCAGGGAGGACACATCGGTTTCTTGCCTTGACTCCAGCCCATGCTCACTGCTGGGGACAGCAGATAACGAAGCCAATGGAAATGAGCAAAAGGGAGTTTGGGAGAACACTGAGCCACCTGGGACCATGGCGTCAAGGCTTGTCTAGACGAACAGCACACAGCAAGCTGGGCTGTAAATCTACTCCCACAAGCCCGCTGGGCACTATCTATCTATGTGGCACCTGCTATTGCGCACTAAGAGTTTCCTAACGCGCACTGATCTCCTCCGCTCTGAAACAGCGCACACAAGGGAACGTCTAGTGCACCCTGCCCAGCAGCACAGTAACGCGCCACAGATTTACACCCCAGCTTGCCACACCCTGTTAGTCTAGATGAGCGCCCAGAAACTAAACTCCCCCCAGCACCAGGCCCAGAGCAGAGATTCTGGAGCAGCTTCCAGTGCAGCGCACATTACAGACAGGAACTGGCGTTTCCACCTGACAGTCATTTTGGATTCAGGCTGACAGCTCACACCTCCCCTCCTCCACTACGCTGTGAGGAGGGATTAGTGAGAGACAGCGATGTTCTATGCCAGTCATCCCTGAACCATCAAGACGCTGCCAACAGTGCACAAATAAACAATGTGTCAGACTTTTTTATTCCCTTCCCAGTGGTGCAAGTAAGCCGGTACAGTCAGGTACACTGTACCATTAAGACATTTATTGCCGGTACGCTGTACTGGAAAGACACATTCGTTATCTGCTGTACACCGCAGGGCTCTCCTGGGAACCGCAGCGGCAAAAGGAGCAGAACATGGGGCCGCTGGGCAGCCCCATACCTGCCCTGTCCCCCGGCCCGCCTGCGCCGCCCCCGGCCCTGTCCTCCGACCCGCCTGCGCCGCCCCCGGCCCTGTCCTCCGACCCGCCTGCGCCGCCCCCGGCCCTGGCCCCCGGCCCGCCTGCGCCGCCCCCGGCCCTGGCCCCCGGCCCGCCTGCGCCGCCCCCGGCCAGGAGAGAGCTGCGTGGAAGGGCTGGGGGTGGTACAGCTGTGCCAGAGGAGCTGCCAGTGTGGGGCTGCCCCACGTTCTGCTCCTTTTGCTGCTGCGGCTCCTGGGAGAGCCCTGTGGTTCAGCAGATACCGATTTCTATCCGCGGATATCTGCATCCTCAGGTATAAATTTGTATCCGCGCAGGGCTCTAGTCACATTTTCTGTGAGGGAGGGGAGGGGCACAAAAGGTCAATTGCCCCTCCCCAGGCTCAAGTGCCCCCCCCCGGCCCAGGGGGGGAGAGGAAGGGGCGGGGCCCGAGCCTCTCCTCTGCCAGCCATGGGGCTCAGTGCAGTGCTGTGCTGCACCAGGCAGCATCCGGGAGTGACTCTGGGGCCTGGCCACTAGGAAGAGCAGCCGAATGGCAGGGGGAGCCGGTGCAGCGGGAGGACAGTGCCTCCCCTTTAGCTGGTGCCCCCCTTTGTGTCCCTCCCATGAGTCGCCGTACCGGCAAGAGTTAAAATCTACTTGCACCACTGCCCCTTCCCCACCTATTGCTCCTCTCCTGTGAGTTTTTCTGAGCAGGGGAGCAGCTTTGCTCTGCAGGATGCAGCCTCAGGGGGAATCAAGATGTGCTCTGGGTGGGTGAAGCAGACGATTCTATTTAAAGAATAAAATAGCAGTTCTCATTTTCAGCTTATCCTCCCGCTAGTTACAATCATATGGTGCTGCTTTAAATTCCTGCTCCCTCTCTCCCACCCCAGAGCAAGCACAGAGAGCCATCTGCGAGCTGGGGAGGGGGCTCCATGGAGAAAGTGGCTGCAGTTGGCAGGAGAGATCAGTTTGTCTATGCCAGGCCCCAGAGACCTTGCACAAGAAACATCTTTTCATGCAAAGCTGTGGGAACCTTTGTCTTTTTTTGCTTGTTAAAGAAGGGGCAAACGCTTCTAGGTTTCGCTAAAAGATCAACTGTCCCACTCTCACTGCTACAAATTAAACTCCTGAATCAAAATAAAAGCCTTGAAATAACATAACACACCGCAAGGGAGCTTAAAAAATGATCCAACCCGTAACTCGACGTGCCTCCCAGTTGTTGCCTGGCAAAGGCCCAGAGAGAAGTTTACTCTATTAGTGTTTAAGGAACAACATTTGAAACATCGCCACAATCTGAAAGAAAATAAAATCCCTGAAGCACATCATAACAACACTGAAATTATTCTTCCCACAAGGACCCTAGAAACAAGTTCAAACAACATCAGTCTCTCCTTGGCAAAATTCTCTCCGTCCCAACGTTAACATTGTTGGGTGTTTGCAGTTTGTGCTAACAGAAGGTAGCTAGACAAACACACACACACACACGTATAAATTAAGGGAAAATTTCATTTTTTCCAATTTTTAAGTAGCTAAAAGAAAGACATTTAAGGCAACTGGATTCCTGAGTCGCATAAAAACACTGTAGCTCCCCAAAATAGGAAAAAGCCTGTGAGGAAAAGTGGGATGGGCTGAGAATGTTCCAGTCTGATAATTTATCAGCGTCTCCACTATTTTCTTTTAAAACAACACATGCTTGGAATAGCGTTGCTGTTCTGTCTGTACTATTTGACAAAAAGGTAGCCCAAACTTCATCACTATCCACTTTTATTTCTCATCTAAGCTTAATATATGCTAAAATATTTCACACCACTTACTGATTAGTTTACTACACCACAGAAGCTGTTAAAGTTCTAAATCAGGGGTCGGCAACCATTCAGAAGTGGTGTGCCGTGTCTTCATTTATTCACTCTAATTTAAGGTTTCGCGTGCTAGTCATACATTTTAACATTTTTAGAAGATCTCTTTCTATAAGTCTATAATATATAACTAAACTATAGTTGTATGTAAAGTAAATAAGGTTTTTAAAATGTTTAAGAAGCTTCATTTAAAATTAAATTAAAATGCAGAGCCCCCCGGACTGGTGGCCAGGACCTGGGCAGTAAGTGTGCCACTGAAAGTCAGCTCGCGTGCCGAAGGTGGCACGCGTGCCAGAGGTTGCCTACCCCTGTTCTAAATGACCTCTCTCTGTTTTATTATAAATGTGTTGAACCAAAACATAATGGAGAGCCTGACTGTGGTACTAACGGCTTAGTTTTTTGGGATTTTTTACAATTAATAAATGGTGCAAAAGAAAATGCAAAGATAATTAAGTGACTGAAAGTTACATTATTGCAAGCTCTCTCCATTTCCCTGGCTACTGCACACACATCTCCTGCTGCATTAGCAACGGCAGGGTGCACAGGGAGAATATACACCTGCACAATGTCATCTTTTCAGCCCTTGCAAAGAGCATCTTTTCAACACAGATTGTTATGAACACAGAAAAAGACACCAGAAAGAGTTTTATTCCGATAAGAAAAAGGACTTAGTTAAGCAAAGGCAGATTATGGATAAAACCACATCAGCTACATAATAGCTAGATTGTGTGCGGCCATTACCAACTCCTGTCACCTTCAAATCAGTCAAGCTAGCTAGAGTGTGTTCCTGACTGCACATTAATTCAGTAACACAGCCCTATATTTTATCTGTGCACACGTGAGAGTTTGCATGTACTCACCACAGCATCCAACGGGGAAAATGAGTAATTCTGTAGCATATTCATATTGTCTCATCAGCATTTAAAAAAAAATTATTATTTTTTTAACCTTGACTAACCACAAGTTAACATAAGTCAACGTCCAGAATGGTTTCAGGTTTCTAAGCTTTGGATGCCAAGGATATGGAGTAGCATGTCTCTGCATTTCTGCTTATATATCCGCTGGCTAATGCTTTAGGGAGAACAATATGGTGAATTAAATGCATAGTCCTTAGCCAAGCTGTGTGACATGAGACAAAGTTACTGCATGCAAGACCGTGGAGGAGATAAACACAGAGGAAGGGAGAGGAATCACTTAGTAAGGTGGGCACAAACAATATGCATTTTAATACAGTAGAACCTCAGAGTTACAAACACCTTGGGAATGGAGGTTGTTCATAATTCTGAAATGTTCGTAACTCTGAACAAAACCTTATGGTTCTTTCAGAAGTTTACAACTGAACATTAATTTAATACAGCTTTGAAACTTTACTATGCAGAAGAAAAATGATGCTTTTAGCCATCTTAATTTAAATGAAACAAGCAGTTTCCTTACCTTGTCCAATTTTTTTTAAACTTTCCCTTTTTTTAGTACTTTACGTTTAACACAGTACTGTACTGTGCCTTATTTGCTTTTTTGGGGTCTCTAATGCCTGACTGCATACTTCTGGTTCCAAATGAGGTGATGGGTCAGTTCGCAACTCTGAGGTTCTACTATACGGCTAAATGTAAATGTAAACATCTGGAAACAGGGTGTAGGCCATACTTTAAAGATAGACACCTCTGTCCTGGGAAGCAGTGACTCTGATAAAGTTTTGAGGTGGTGGCGTGTGGCTAATCAGCTGAACATGAATTCCCAATGTGACGCTATGGCCAAAAAGGCTAACGTGATCCTGGGATGCATCAACAGGGAAAGCTGGAGGAGTAGAGAGCATGCAGTGGTGCTGTAGCTATGTCGGTCCCAGGATATTAGAGAGACAAGATGGGGATAATATTTATTGGACCAACTTCTGTTGGAGAGAGCGAGAGAGAGAGAGAAGATTTCGGAGAGAAATTACTTTACCGCTTTATTTGGCACTGTTGCAACCGCTGCTGGAACCCTGTGTCCAGTTCCGGTATCCACAATTCAAAAAGGATGTTGATAATTGGAGAGGGCTCAAAGAATAGCCACGAGAATAATTAAAGGATTAGAAAACATGCCTTATAGTGGGATTCTCAACCTTTTTCTTTCTGAGGCCTCCCTCAACATGCTAGAAAAACTCCAGGGCCCAGCAGGGGGACGGGGGGGTGTGTGTCAGACTAGATGATCGTGATGGTCCTCTCTGGCCTAGGAATCTATTAATTATTTAAAGTGCCTCTAAGAAGGTACAACTAGGAGCAAAGAGATGACATGAGCAATGGAAAATCCAGGCTCTGAATTTTCAGAGTTGCCTGAGAGACCTATTGAACCTATCAGGCCCCCAAGGAAAGTGCTAGATGCTGCATTGTTCAATCCAATTAGAAACAGTAACGGAAAAGCACTTGTGGCTACACTGCAGAGAACGTTCTTGCATGGGCTGGGAGGTGGATGAAATTATCTAACAGATCTTCTCCACTAGTAGTTCCTGATGGTTTTCAGAGTTGGAATGGACACAGCAACTTAATTACAGGTAAGAATGTTCAAGATACAGGACTGGGAAAAAAAAACCCGGAAAGGACAAGGAGTTAAAACTGAGTGTCGCCAGAGTCCAGTGGGCTGGGAAACAAGGGACAGTCCAATGTTCAAATGCTATTCCATGGCCTCACCATCAAAACGTACACATCCGGGATTCATACATTGCAGAGATTATCCACACGCAACACTCTGTGTCTCAGGTTTCATTAGCAATACTATTTATCCCAAAAGCATGAGGGAGGCCCTTACCTAGATGCTAAGGCCTGGTCTACACTACGATGTTAGTTCGAATTTAGCAGCGTTATACCGAATTAACNGGAAAGTGCCCTTACGCATGCGAAAGTTTCGCAGCCACTGGGAATCGTCCCACACCTGCAGCACTATGCGGTCCCACCAGTCAGTGCTTGTTTCCCGGGCCCAGAATCGGCGTTCCACAGCAAGAAGCTGCCCCATTGCCAACATGATCTCCAAAGCGCCGGGGCCCGTGGCGCGAGACAATTCTGTGTCCATGTCCATGTCCGCATCACTCTCGTCGCCGCGCTGCCGTAGCCGCCTCCTCCTCGCCTGGCTTTTCTGGTCCTGGTTGAGCATAAACTGCACTATAATGCGCGTGGTGTTTACAATGTTCATGACTGCAAACTTGAGCTGAGCGGGATCCATCCTTGCCGAGGTACGGCGTCCGCTCAGTTCAACAAGGAAAAAAGGCGCGAAATGGTTGTCTTCCGTTGTTTTCACGTAGGGAGGGGGAGGATGTTCCCAGAACCGCCCGCGACAATGTTTTTTGTCCCATCAGGCATTGGGATATCGACCCAGAATTCCAATGGGCGGGGGGGACTGCGGGAACTCTGGGATAGCTACCCACAGTGCAACGCTCTGGAATTCGACGCTAGTCTTTTCTGCATGGACGCGCACCGCCGAAGTAATCCGCTTACTGTGGCCGCGTACCATCGAATTTAAAAAATCGGTTTCATAAAATCGAATTCCGTAAATTCGGACTAATCCTGTAGTGTAGACGTACCCTAACATTTGTAGGTGGCTGCATATAATTCCAGCATTTACTATTCCAGACACAGTGATGCCAACGAAACATGCAATAGAAAGTTACAGGACTCAACTTCCATCAAGGAGAGAAGCCCTATATGGAATTATGGCCTCACACACCATGTGCCTTCATTACATTTTCCACTGCACAGCTAAGCTGCAGACTATTATTATGGGTTATTTCCTTGCCAAGTGCCTTTCTCCGCCCAGCAGTTTTGGTACTAAAGCTGTTACTAATGTAAGAATATTTATATCTATATAAATGGGGAGAGTTTTTTCACGCTCCCGATGCTCAATTTTTTTTAAGTTACCTTGGGGATAGACCAAGCCTGGAAAAGTTACAAGCAACTGAAAGTGAGTGAGTTAAAACAGAAACACAGACAGCTGACCAGACACCGCACCTGCTACATGCCAACGGCAGGAGGCAATATTTTGGCTGAAGTCACTGGAACAAACCCCTCCTTTTACAGTGCCCTACAACAGTGACCATCCACAAAGAGTAGGCAAGACCTTGGGATTCCCAGAGCCCTCACCCCATGGTCGGTAAGGGTCACACCTGCAGACTGCTGTTACCGCTGTCACAGATCACTGTCTGCCACTGAAAGAAAAGGGCCTGGGTTTTGTTGTTTTCTTTAAGGTCTCCCTGGAACACCCCCCACAGAAAGCTGCAGGGAACTCCAGGGCAGCTGTTATGGAGCCATGAAGGGCAGAGTCTGTCCGGCCTGGAAGACTCCTTAAAAACAACATAGGAACATTATTACAGAGCATGAATCAGGCTAATGGGGATGAATCAGCCCTGCGAAGAAAGGCTTTAGGTTGCAGGGTTGGGAATTGGTTCCATCCATTATGCTCAGAATGTGCTGAGAGACTTAGGGACTGAAGATAAATTGCCAACAGAAACTAAGTACAGTACTTTCATTTGGAAAAAAAGTAAATAGCAGCATTTGCTCCATTTTGAAGACTGAAAACAACGCCACTCTAGATACCTCTAGATACCTCATGCAGTACTTTATAAAGCTTGAGTTGACCTCAATAGTTAAAGAGGGTTTCCCGTTAATACCCCCCTAAAAAACACCAACCTTTAACTCCCTAAAATTTGAGGAGGGCTCATTGATGCAGCATGTTCTTTTTATTTAAACAGCTTTCATGGATTATTGTAAGATGAAACCCTAACACAAGTTGCAATAATTTCAGATTTAGTTTGGAACTGGGTTATTTTTAAAGAAAAATGTATTCAAAATCACGTTTTAAATCTCTTTTTATCCACCCTGGGGTTGATGATGCTCCCCTCTGTCCACGTGGGTTGAATTCCCCTCCCCCTAAGTTCACAGCCCATTATTTAGTATTAAGAATCAAATATCAGAGACTTATTTTCTGCCTGGGGTATTTCACAGCGCAAGTTACGATGTGGCCTTGCACCAAAGAACTTAGTGTCTCAGCTCACAACGCAACAAGGTCTTTAAAGTTCCCTGGCTTGTAAGGTATCTTCCCTCCTCCCTCACTTCTGAGAGATGAGGCAGCATTAGTGCATTGTTAGGAGGGCCTGGGAGGTGGCTTAGCAAGGGAGGGGATCCCAAGAATAAGAGGCATCACGGAAGACCACACCTCTGAACTGCCCCTCATTTTAGCCCCAAAGCTCCCTGTGTTCCCAACAAACTGGGATTCCCTCCCTTATAGTTGGAAGTTATTTACATCAAAAATACAGACTCACGAAAGCAGATGTGACCAACATGGTACTTGCCCGACATCTCACCTTGCCATGGCCCAGATGTGGAACACGGTGTGTGACGGGAGGGCACAATTATTCATGGAGAAGACTTTTAAAATGCAGATAATTCCTGCATTAATGTAAGAACAAAAGGGAGGTGCCTACAAGAGCAACTGCAGAAGCTAGGTTTTAGCTACACCAGCTCAGGGGGCTTCTGAGACTGAAGGGTTTCCTCATCTTGATAAAGAAAGTATCTATGTGGCTCCATCTATCCCTTAGTCATCCGGCACCAAAACTGGAACAACGGCCTCAGTAAAAAGGCCATCAAGGGGGAAGCAGCAGGATGAAAAGGGGTCAACCTGTTCTTAGTGCAGGAAAACATTTCATATACACAATTAGATCCCACACCATTAGCTTAGCCAAAAGCTCGTGTCTCCCAAATCTATGGTCAGGCCTGGGTTGTAGAGAAAACCCCACCATGACTCAAAGACCTCTATCCAAAGGCCGTTTTGGAGAAGTATTGCATTGGACACCGCTCTCCAGGCTGTGTAGAAGGAACCCCTGGGATGACAAGTCAAATAACTAACCTTCGTGCTGCCCCAATTGTTGCATGGCTTCAGGAGACTGCTCAGTCCATTTGTATGTCACATTTCATGTGTGTTCCCAGTCGGATGGGCAAGGATGAACATCCCAATGAATGGGTAGGTGAGAGGGATCTGCAGGTCTGTTCAAATAGGTTTGCCCCAGGTAGCCCTTTCATCAATGAAGGAAACATTAACATGCAGTGGGTTCGTGAGGGTTCACATTTCACTGATCAGAATGCCACTTGCAACTTTTGCACATGAAGAGGTCTGAAAGTCTGTGCTTTCCTCGAACTTTTATACACAAAACAGGTCGGTAAAGTGCACACAAGGATAGAACTAACCAGGCCATCTGAATAACAGAAGTGAGCTTCTGTCAATTATTCACCCTACTGCTATTGTGATTCTCTCTGACTCGCTATCCCTGCCCTGAATCCAAAGAGTGTCAAAGTTACTGACCTGCTAAAGGCAGATGGAACTGCCACCCCTGCAAAGAATGAGACCCTCCAGCAAGATATATCATCAGTGAAAGCGATACACCAGCCCCAACCTTTCCTTGAGGGCCACCATTTAGCTTGTGCTCACGCAGGATAAGGCCCAGTTCTCCCTTATGCACTGCTGAGAAGGTTGTAGCATCTTAGGTAGTCCAAGGTCATTCAGGAGATGAGCCAAGAGAATTTGAAAGATGTTCTATATTACAAAGGCTCCCAAATCTCACAGCTTTCCCCCTTGTTCCTTTGCATGGATTTCCCTTGGCGTGCGGACATGGGGCCATATACTGGGGTGGCTGGGGATTCTCTTCCACTGAACTGTATAGCACGACTCATTGACAAGGCAGCACCTGCCTTTAAGCACCAACAATTATGGTTTGCTTTGCTCTCTCCCTAAGAACGGCAACGAAACCAGCTCTCTCTGCTCCCCTCCTTCCCACTGCAAAAGTTCTCCATAATTTAGAGCCAGACCTTCTCATTAGCACATCAGTGCTAATTCCCTCTCAGTCCTCTGAAGCCCTGCAAAGCTCTCAGCTCCTACACCATTAACTCATTACCACACCGATTAACAAGCACACCTTTGGAGAAAAACGCATGTGAGATGCCAATTGAGCTATTAGAAGCCGTTAGAAAGCAGAGCAGCTCACTGATTAGTCCCGTCTGTCCTGAGCTGAGTATTACTGAGAATGGCAGCTCCCTGCCTTGCGCTGCTCACACGGAGCGTATGCGGAGCTTTGGTTTTTGGTGCAGAAGAGAATTTACTCACTCATCCCCAGGCGTAGATTGAGCCAGCTCCGAGGGGGGGAACCATACTTGGTCAAGACTGAGTTCATAGTCTTCAGTGTGTGGCGGGGCAGCGAGGGACGCTGGCTGCACGTTCCTGCAGGAGAAAGGACCCCCGTTAATACAGTTAAGGGGTACTGCACACAACAGACTCCTCGAGGCAGAGCAGATGCCTAGAGAGCTGCTCAGGGATCTGCTCACTGCAGGAAGAGTTCACTCCACTGCTCTCCTCCCCAACCCACGCTGGAGAGAGCTTGCTTTCTTGAGCTGCTCCACTGACACGAAAAGCAACATGTGTTTGGCCTCTGCCAGTTCGTTTCTTCCCAGACCTGGAGCCCCGTGGGTGCTGTATATTTTAGTATCGGCTTCTCAGAGCTGCGCACTTCACTTGCCTTCTCATTTGGGTTTCCTTATTTCTCTTCTCCATCACTTGTAACGCCCCCTCCCCCCACCCTTCTCTCCTCCTCTGCAGTTCAGCCACCACCAGCCTCCAGACCGCACAGCCTCTCACCACTTGCCAGCTGGGGAGGATTTGACATTTCACAGCTGAACTTCGCCAAACCTGATCGCCCCGGATATTTTCATCCTCCACTGAAGCAGAGCCCCAGCCCCTTACAAAAACCCAAACCACAGGCCACTGAGCATCACAACAGCAGTAGGATGGGTTGCCACAGCAACCCAGCTGCTCAGAGGCAGAGAAGCCGCATAGTGCCCCTTGTTCCACCCTCCCTCCATTCAGACATGAGGCTCATTCAGCTCTGATGTCACAGACACAGAGCAGACGTCCCTTTCACAACTGCAAGTTTGTTCCCTTTCTGCTCCCCCGCCTGCCCTTGTTTTGCTAGCAAGCCTTGGATATACCTTTAACTTGGCAGGGTCGCTCTGAGGAGGCCCTGTGCTTCACAGATTTTTCCCCCCCTTGCTGCACAGATGGCCCCCATATTTATTTTAGCCACTGTTCAGGCTAGTTTGTCATCCAAGTCTTTCCTGTACTGCCAGACCCAGCCATATGGGGAGAATTAAGACTGGATTAAGTTAAAGCTTTAACTCTTTAACAGGCAGCAGTGCAGCACAAACTGTGCCAGGCCCTTTTCAGATCCATTTTTTCCAGTAAAATCAATCCCTATTTCATTCACAGGTACACACACATTTCTGAAGTGTTACTAGCATATGTGAATCTCCTAAAGAACTAGATAAAAGCATTTCTTGGGTTATTCATAGCTGCTTTGTTATCGCAGCCCGAGAACCTGAAACTCCCGACAATACTGCATCCTTCCTCCTTTAAGAGCCTAAGTGTGAGCTGAGTCAAGAAGTTTGCAAATAGGATACAAGTCCCAAAGATTCCAGATTTTGCTTCTCAGGAAGACAACTTAGTCTCACTGGGGTCACATAGGCCTGGAAGGCACCTCTTGGGTCATCAAGTTCAGTCCCCTGCTATTGCCCGTACTCCCCTCCTATAATCGATGTATTGCCTCCATGCTTCCCAAACACCGAACCGGGAGTGAGGAGGAGACTGTGGCCTTGCTGCACTGGGAAGTTTACTGGTGTTGCAAACAGGTTTAAACCAAACCAGTCCTAAAAACAGCTTAACTGCAAAAGTAGACAGGGCCAACCTGTCTTCAGCACCTTTTGAAAAGCTGCAGTCGAAAGCCATAAGTAATTTTTTTAGTGTAGACAAATTAAGAGCCCATTTCCCAAAGATTGTTCCTTAGACACTATTTCTGGATCCAGTAAACAGCTCTTCAAAGTGAGATGACAAGTTATTAGCCAGCATTTAAGCTTTTAAGTCTACTGTAACCAAACCTTTACTCAACAATCTGAAAGAATTAGCACCCCAAACTGAGGACTATGAAGTATTTACTCTACCTCCAAACCATATCATATTCCACTAATTGCCCATGGTCCAGCATTTCTCAGAGGAAGCAGAACTTAGCGGGACAATGTTGTTACTGCTAGTGGTACATGTACATCACAAGTCTATCCCTATTCCATTAACATTTTAGCCTCCAACATCACCAGTTGATTTAGAAAGATGTGGGTAGTTAGATGCAGTAAGAATCAAATCTCTCCCCAAAATATGGATACTTTCAGGCTTAAGTAAAAATAAAATCCAAGCACCAAAAACAGAACAAACCAAGATAAATGTTATTGTTAACCAGAGCGTTTTTTCAATAGTATTCTAGAAGCAGTAAGTCTATTGACATTGCCTATTGCCAACAGAACAGCTCCAGCTTTATCCTGGAGTTTCACTGGATTGGAGACAAAAGCGGTCTACACGCTTAGCAAGCTTAGATGAAGTCTATTAGTCACTTCTCTCCCCATTAGGGTTTTCTATAGCACCCACCACTAAGTGCCATCTCAATCTGTAATAGCTTTAGCTATGACAATTCAAGGCCACATTTGACAAGTGACCTGACTCCCTCTAGTGGCCCTATTTGGAAAGTTATACACAGTACAGTAACTCCTCACTTAACGTTGTAGTTATGTTCCTGAAAAATGCGACTTTAAGTGAAACGATGTTAAGCGAATCTAATTTCCCCATAAGAATTAATGTAAATAGGAGGGGTTAGGTACCAGGGAAATTTTTTTCACCAGACAAAAACCTATTATTTTATTTATATATATATATATATACACACACACACATACACACACATACATATACACACACACATATATACATACACAGAGTATATGTTTTAAACAATTTAATACTGTTCACAGCTATGATGATTGTGAAGCTTGGTTGAGGTGGGGAAGTTAGAGGGTGGAAGAGGGTGGGATATTTCCCAGGGAATGCCTTGCTGCTAAATCAGTGGTTCTCAAACTTTTGTCCTGGTGACCCCCTTTCACATAGCAAGCCTCTGAGTGCAACCCCCCATATAAATATATAAAAAAGTATTTTTAATTTAACACCCTTATAAATGCTGGAGGCAAAGCAGGGTTTGGGGTGGAGGCTGACAGCTCATGACCCCCCATGTAATAACCTCGTGACCCTGAGAGGTCCCAACCCCCCGTTTGATAACCCCTGTGCTAAATGATGAACTAGCACTCGGCTGAGCCCTCAAGGGTTAACACATTGTTGTTAATGTAGCCTCACACTCTATAAGACAGCAGTAATGGAGGGCAGGGGAGAAAGCATAGCAGAGAGAGAGAGACAGACACACACCTTATGTGTGGGAGAGAAATGCACACTGCCCCTTTAAGTAAGCTGACCCACTCTTAAATGCATTGTCTTTTTAAGTGGATCAGGAAGTTGAGACAGCAGCTGCTGCCCCAAGCGCTCTCTGTCTCTCTATGGAGAAGAAGGGGTAAGCGGGGTGCAGGAGGATACCCTGACATTAGCCCCCTCCCCCGCACAGCAAGCAGGAGGCTTGGGGAGCAGCTCCAAGGCAGAGGGCAGGAGCAGCACATGGCAGGGGCGGAGGGACAGCTGCAATTGGTAGCCTGCTGGGCGGCTGCAGCACAGGGAACTGAGGGGAGCGGGGAGCTGATGGGGGGCTGCCGGTCCAACCTGGTTCCAAGCCCCCACCAGCGAGCTGCAACGGGCTGCTCTTCTTGCAAGCAGTGGACAAAGCAGGCGGCTGCCAAATGACGTTAGAAGGGAGCATTGCGCAACTTTAAACGAGCATGTTCTCTAATTGATCAACAACGTAACAACGAAACGACGTTAACCGGGACCACTTTAAGTGAGAAGTTACTGTACCTTGAAAATCTACAGAAGTGTTTACAAGATGTTACTGTTTTTCATATAGAAATGATCCAATTTAATAAACGACATGAAATTAGTATCCATAGAGGGATAGTTAAGTCACTGCAGACTCCATGACGAGAGCTCAGAAAGTTGGGATGCCACTAATGTATAAATAAGCAATTAGGTTGAGATTATCAGTAAGGGAACTGAATCCAGAGATCTTAAAAAGTATCTTAAAAAGTATCCCTTTCCTATGGCTCCCAGTACAATGGAGACATTTACTCAAAGTACATCACCTTCAGGATAACTGGGACAGAGTGACCCCAGCTATATGTGGGTCAGTGTGGGATTTGAAAGAGAAACTGAAACGGAAGTTTTTAATAGAGGTTTACTATAAAACACAAAGGTACATAATGGAAGTATAAAAAGTAAGCGGTTAGCAGGTAAGCACTACACAATTTGCACTGGATGATAAATGCTCTTCCTCACAGTTCTGTGGGGCCTTTGTTGGTTCCAAGAATGTGCCAAGTTCTCTGGGAAGCTCCCTGGCCCCTTATTATGAAACAAACCCTGTAATTCATTCTCTCACAAGGGTTTAAATGGAGCTTATGATCTACTGTGTTCTCTTCTCTTGAGGTGCTTCTTCATTTTCAACTTCCCAGCTCCCGAAATGTCATAATTGTATTCAGATGTCACATAGGGGATCTCCCCTTCAGTTCCCTGCTGAAACACAAAGACAAACTGAAAGACACTGCCAGTCTGAACACTACTTTGTTCCATTTCATTTATGCAGACTGACAGAATTTAGCAGTTTACCACTGGGGAGCTCTAAGAATCATGTACTGCAACACACAAGATTTTAAAAAGTAAGTTTAATATTGAAAATAGAAATCGCCACTTAATTAGTTTTTGAGAGAGAGCGAGCGAGCGCATTTAACAAGCTCATATACTTAATACAAAATGTTCCCATCTTGGAGCCCTAACCAGCAGCTAATACCCATAAGCCTCCCAGCTCACGCATGCCTTATAATATAGCTGATTTAATACAAGAAATAGATTTTATACCTTCTAATTAAAATACATGTCACCC
Source organism: Platysternon megacephalum (assembly GCA_003942145.1). Classification (NCBI taxonomy): domain Eukaryota; kingdom Metazoa; phylum Chordata; order Testudines; family Platysternidae; genus Platysternon; species Platysternon megacephalum. The sequence continues at coordinate 1,406,198 of QXTE01000014.1, read as the reverse complement.
TGCTGTACAGGTAGAAGCTGTTTGAAGATCTTCATAAGTCACCCTTACCTGGTTTGTAAAGACACAATCTGGAATGGTGATATTTCCCAGCAGCAGACAGTTTACAAGTCTTAAGTTTTCTGGAGGTACTGGAGTCAGAATATGGTAAAGCATCCTATCCATGTCAACCCCTCGGATAATTCCTTTAAAATATATTTACAGTTCAGTCTTAAATCCTCTGAACTACTGCAGGGTGCACAATCACTGCATAGTTGAAATTCTTTGCATGGGCTGGTCATTTCTTAAAGTAGTGTTTTAGGTTTAAGCAGGAATCATGCTCTAGACAGAGGCTGAAATACGATTCTCTTGCTACTCTTGTGATTTGTCTCTCCTACCCTCCATCCCCCCCTTTTGGTCATGAAAACCCCCGATACCCCAGATGTCAACTCCAGGCTAGTTCTTTCCAGGAGCAGCAACAGAATCTTCAGATTTGCAAGTAAAATTGCTGTGTGTTTTCAAAACAGATGTGTGAACACACATTAATGCAATGCTGAAGTTGTATAGCTAAAAGTCATTAGAGGCAATGCAAATATTTAGATTCCAACAGCAACACATCCTGCTATGGTTTGTGATAAAATGATATTTGTCATTAAATGTATATTAAAAAAAAACTTTTTTAAAGAGAGGACAAATATGTGCACAACGCAGTCAAGTTAAAGTTGCAGGGGAACTCTACTCTTTGCACTTCTGGACTGATTTTCCCTGTGCGACTTTAACATTGCTTCAACATTGTTTGGAAACCACCACCCCCACACCCCCACCCTCACTCACTTCTTGTTTGTGGCTATGCTCCTGCAGAGCTCCAGGGAACCCTGAATGCTCCTGACATAGAAAGCAACTGAGAATTGTTGCATCAAAACCAGACTTTTTTCAAATTAAGCAGAGATGAGTGCTCAGTGAGGATTAGGCCCATGGTAAGATTCAGACTTCAGGCGACTTTTGCTGTAGCCCTGTTCAGAGAAGCGTGCTTATTTTTTTCTCCCTACAATAAGAATATTTTACCCCAATCCACACAGGTTGAGACAGCTGAATGGATTTTGAGCACAACTTCCTGAAGTTGATCTTAAATATCTGAACCCGAAGGAAAATAATGCATCAACTTATGAATAAATACAAAGAAGAGACTACAATGGAAACGGTTTTGCAACCTTAACTGTAGCTATTGCCACTAGTCACTAAGACAGAGGGCTAACAAGCAAAGGTTATAATGGAAAACAAAACCTGTAGAGAAGAAGCAGATGTTTATTCTTTTACTCTACTGCTATTTTTCAAGTTACCTTTGGAAGTGATTAAAACATTAAAACAGATGCCTCCTTTATGCTGCAGACTCAACATATGATCAGAAGGGGCAATTTAGTTTAAGCAATGCTAAAGTCTGTCCAGGATTCACTCACCGAAGCCCAAGCAATCACAGACTGGTGTCTGTGTAAGCAAGACTGGCCCATCAGTCTGACATCTGACCTCATCCAATATCCTGCAGAGACCGACCCAGCTGGCATTTACTGAATACATGATGTGTGTAGGAGCAACATCAGTGTGAATAACCCTGAGCGCAACAGCATTGAAAGGTACCTAGAAAACAAGCCCCGGATCATTAGTTCAACTTGAATTTAGTTCTGAATTGCAACAGACACATAATTGTAGTTATTTCTATCATCATTACTATATGCAGTGTTGTTGTAGCCATAACTGTACACAAACTGAAATCTGCTGTGCGCTGTGTACCTACCTACATTAGTGACAACACAATACTGTAATCACAAATGGCTGACCAAGAGACATGTAAAATACTTGCTATATATTTCAGGGAGTGCTGGCATAAATGTTAACCTGAGAGATATGTTTTACAAGTAGGTTACTACTGTTCCTAACATTCAGACAGGGTCTTTTTGTTGATAGTTCCGTAAAACATTTAGAATATACACCTCTACCCCGATATAACGCGGTTCTCAGGAGCCAAAAAAATCTTACCACGTTATAGGTGAAACCACGTTATATCGAACTTGCTTTGATCTGCCGAAGTGCACAGCCCGCCCCCCCCCAGAGCACTGCTTTACCGCGTTATATCCGAATTCGTGTTATGTCGGGGTAGAGGTGTAGTAATCTAGATTACTAACAATCAGCCTTCTGAATCCAGTCATCAAAACGGCATCTTCAATTCTTTCACAAATGCTTAAGTTACCTGATAGGGAATCAGACTGTGTAAAGGAAGTACTGATCTTGTTTCCAGAGGCTGAAGCTGGCCAAGGTAACCTAACATTGCCATATCCCGGAGGATACTGCTATGGACCCGTCTGGAAAAATAAGCAAACAAATGATGCAGAGATGAAAAACAGTCACGCTCCAGTTCAAACAAACACTTACACTCAGACAGTTCAGAATTTGCAGTGTGATATTTGTTATATTCAATATTTTAAGAAGGCTTATTTTTAAATTTCTGTTGTTCAGACCTATTTAGAGCTATGTTGTATTAACCTTGTGGTTCTGAGATTCCACAGTTCAGCTGCAGGATGATGTTGTAAGGCTGCTTACTTTAGGCAGCCGTCACTTTTTAGATTCTGGCTCTCTTCTCCAGTCCTGATAGCCAGGAGAATTTTCCATTAGCCAATTGTGAGAAAGGAGAAGAAATGATGGTCTGAACCAGTGACCCCAGTCACGCTTTATTAAAACAGTTCTTTAGTGAAGGTTTCTGTGGAGCCAAGTCAAACACCCATGCACATCTAGGGTGACCAGACAGCAAATGTGAAAAATCGGGACGGGGTGGAGGGTAATAGGAGCCTATATAAGAAAAAGACTCAAAAATCAAGACTGTCCCTATAAAATCGAGACATCTGGTCACCCTATGCATATCCCCAATATCAGAGAAATGGGAAGCATGTGACAGGATGAGAGCCAAGGAGAGGCAGTTCCTGACACAATCTTTAGATAAATATCGGCTATTCAAGTTTGCCCTTAAACCATGGTAGCTAAAAGGCATATTGAGAGGCTTCAGGGCTTCTTCCTGTCCACAGCTTTAAATACTCCTGAGGGAATTATGCGCTACTCATTTATGCATAATTAATGAGCTGTACATATATATTTTTTTTTAAACGCAGAAAAAAGCTTCTGCCGAAATGTTGCTGCAGTTCCGCCTTTTGCCCACCCGAAGGTGCTGCGGCGCAAGAACAGCAGTAGCTCCCAGCAGAAAATAACTTCTGCAGTTCTGCCTTTTGCCCACCAGAGGCCACTGTGATGATAGAACACAGCAGCAGCTCCTAGCCAGCTAGGGAAGAGAAAGAGCTACCTTCATCACAGCACCTGTCAGGCCAGGCCAGGAGACAGAGGCTCTGGGGAAACAGACAGCATGGGGCTGCTGGGGTGTCAGACAAGGGCTCATAAGGGCTAGTGAGGGAGGACAGACTGGGGCAGGGACCGAATGGAAGTGGAGGCACAGGGCCACAGGGGAGGAAGGAGGTGCAGGGCCATATGGTGATGGGGCAAGGAGTGCAGAGCTACATAGGGACAGAAGGCAGCTGAGTGGGGGATACAGAGATGCATTGGGATGGGGGAGGGGGTACAGAGACACAGAGAGCCATGGGAAGGGGGTGCAGGGCCACATGGGGATTGGGGCAGTGGGTGTCTGAATGGGGGTGGAGGCACACATGTGGACAGGGAGTTCAAGGACACATGGGGGTGCAGGAACACATGGGGACAGGGGCAATGTATCTGACTGAATGGGAGAGGCTAGGGGTCAGCCAAGGTCTGCATGGGGGAAGCTTCCTAACAGTCCCTCCCCCACCCCGCCAAAAACCTGTTCCATACTTTTCCCACCAATACCCAAACACCCTGGCTCCTTCCCTGGCATTTTTATGCAGGTCAGATTAGATTATCATAATGGTCTCTTTTGGTTTTAAAATCCATTAAGTGGACACACTTTTTGTGTACTTTCTAACATTTTTTCAAAAATGTTATTTAAAACCTTGGAATAACTACCAGTTTTTATTTAATAATTTTGATAGTTTGATTTTGAAAAATATCAAACTACATTTTTTTTCATGAAAAACGAAAACATTGACAGTATTGCCAATTTGTTTTTGCAAAAAGTCAATTTCAAAAGCCATTTTTGGATGAAAAACTTGTAATTCTGCATGACAGCCACAACTTCTGTTTAAGATATGGATAGCTAGAGATTCTAGTCTTGATTTAAAGATGTCAAGTGAGGACAAATCCATCACATCCCCAGGTAAGTTGTTAGAATTGTTAATTATCCTCACTGTTAAAAATGTGGTATCTTGTCTGAATTTGTCTAGTGCCCATTTCCAACCACTGGATCTTGTTATGCCTTTTTCCACCAGATTAAAGAGTCATCTACTATCAAATCTCTTCTCCATGTAGCTACTTGAAGGTGCTTCGACACTACGATGACTGTGTCATACAAGTACTGGAACAGATACAAGTGCGGCTCTGGGAAGGTAACATCAGATAGAGAGCTCTGCATTGTGCATTTACTTTCAAAATTTAGTAACTGTGAATGACATGCTGAAATTCAAACAAACTGCTGGAAACACTAAACTCCATGGCAGGAGCAGTGGCTTTTGTACTTACGCTTCACCAGCATTGCCTGCTCCAGGGAATTTTGGTTGTACGCACAGCAATTTATGCCCTGTAGTCGATGTTTGAAAGTCGCTTTCTCCTTCATACTGCTTCCAACCCTCCATTCCACTCACATCCATGCTCTTACACCTGCCCTGTAGTTTGCCTTTTGTATGTAGGCCAGCAGCAAGATGAATATATTCTGGGGTAAAGCGAGGCATATCCTCAAAGTCTTCCACACTGATTTGAACAATGTGACTGGGTGCCAGCAGTCGAATGATATCAGTCAGAAGCAGCAATCCAACACCTTTGGGAATGGGGGAAGGGAGAGAGAACACACAGTTTGCAGAAGGTAGTGCAGTCACACCAGGTAAGCATCTTGCAGATCTGAACCTTGGTTATTAGAGACTCAGGAGTGTCTCTCAATGGTTGTTAGAGACTTAAAATAAACTCACACTGAATTAGAGGCATATTTCCCAGTCTCAGAATAGTTACAAAATGTGTATCATGGCATGTATACTGTTAAGATATAGCATTAATCTGCTAATGCATCTCCAAAGATTAGATGTATGCTGGTTTACCTTTCACCCATCCCATTGTATTGATGACCAAAGGCACTTCTTTCTTGTAGGAGTTAAACACATACTTTACTGTGTCGATATATCTTTCTGTATCCTGATCACAACTAGCTTCTCCATAATACACCATTTTACGTGGCATTCGCTGATGAGTGAATGGTGGACCTGAAAAAAGACACACTGAAGATTAACAGTAAATACTTGGGAGTTTCAGTAATTCAAAGAAAGCGGCCATAAAGAGTTAGCAAAACTCCTGAAGCACACATGCTCAATCCCTTTCTGTACTGATGGAAGTTATTCTTCCTCAGTTTGTATCCAGTTGTTTCACCTTTTTTGGAAAGGCTTGTACTTTAAGATTTCCTCCACTTGCTCCAATGAGCCCTTCCTCTGCCCTGCAGATCATTTCCTTTCAATTCTGAGTATACAGTCAAAGACAGTCAGTCTCAACGTCTGAGTGGCAGAAACCTGATAAATCCACTAATGTGGTATGGAACTATACAATTCTTAAATGTATGAGTTTATACATTTATTTAGATTAACTACTATTCTAGCAGACAATTTGAGCAGGGTAGCAGTTTTTGGTCAGGAAGTAAAAAAGGAACACTAAATTGGAACAACAAAAGGACTGTGTGCATTACAATTTAGTAGTATAAACACATTAGTTTTTTCCCTCCATGATGACAGAGCAGCCCAAGGCAAACAGCTGATCCAAAAACTAGACCACACCATTTGGTGGCTGGGAACCAAAGCTCTTTGGAGACACCCAAGGCCATATCTACTTACAGGTTTTCTACTTATGATTTTTCAAAACTTACAATATTCTTCCCTCTTTTTCCCACCCCAAGCTTAACAAATTTACAATTTAAAACCAGGGTGAGAAGTTAAAAAAAAAAAAAAGTTTCAAACACAAGCCCCAGTAAGTTCTAGGGCCTTTTACATTTAAAAACACATACTTCTTTGACCCACATCTCTATCTGCATATCTCAAAAACATTAATAAACTTATCCTAAAGTTTCAGTGAGGTATGAAAGTATTATTCCCACTTTCACAGATGGAGAACTGAAGCAGATAGATTAAATGATTTGCCCAAGGTGTCACATGAAGTCTGTGGCAGAGAGGGAAAACTAACTCAGGTCTGCTATATCCCAGGCCAACAGCATACAAAAAAGATCACCCTCTCCCCCCACTCCCATAAAATATGTAAAAACCAAGAAGGGAGAATAACTTGCCTGGTAGTTCTGATTTCCTAGAGATAGCACCTTGGAGGATTTCACTCCCGGGTCTTAGCTCCTTACCACAAGATTGGCAGGCCTCCTTCACTTATAATGTTTTTTGAACTGTGAGTAGAGTTAATATGGTTCTGTTAAGACACAGGAGTGAGAATCCTGCACAGTACCTTTAGAGAATATATATATATTTATTTATTTATTTCTGGTGATGAGAATATAGCAAAATACATACCAAGACACGGCTCTGACACATTAATTAAGGAGACACATCCAGGTGGTGTAAACTCTGTCTGTCCCAGATCACATTCCAAATATTCAACACAAGGAAGGCTACAATAAAAGAATAAAGATATTTTAAGATGCACTGCATATTAGCATCTGTGTAAATAAAACAGAACAGCATTTCACTTAGAATATATCAGGAAAAGAATCCAATTCTGACAGCCTTAAACACAATGAGAATCTCAGACACTGAATAAGATCACTAGCTTTCTGCCTCCTCCCTCTATTTGACAGCCTGTAATGGCCAGGCAATGACAAACTATAACTAGGGCTCCGTGTGTGTCACGGAGGTCGCGGAAGTCACAGGTTCCATTACTTTCTGCAACCTCCATGACTTCTGCAGCATCCGGCGTGTGCTTGGGTGGCCCTGGGGACAGCCACACCAGCCACTGCTCGCGCAGCTCCTGGCAGCGGTCCCTGTGTGGCCAGAGCAGCCGCAGTCCACTGGCCCCAGGGACCCCTAGATGTTCCCCCTCCTTCTCCCTGAACAGCCGCCGCCCCCCCAGTTTTAGTCACAGGTATAAGTCATGGACAGGTCACAGGCAAACAACAAATATTCACAGCCTGTGACTATAACCAACTACAACACTAGGCAGAATGCATGGTCTGGACCAGCGACAGCCCAATACCATTCCAGTCTTGAGCAGAGACACTGCCAATCAATGCCAAATTGCACAAGTGGTACACACCGATGGGGACTGACAAACAATTTTTGCTTCATGTTAATTTTCAAAAATATCCAAATCCCCAGTAATTATTTATAAATAATCCTATCAATTTTTCTTGCCCAGATCATAGAAGATTTGAAAATTTGAGTCTTATAAGATAAAAAAAACTCACTGATTCAGCAACAGGTTAATGAGATATCTGTTAAATGTTGATTTTCCAATACTTTTTGGGCCACACACCAGAATGACAGGACAACCATCATCTTCCTCTGGAAAAACAAACATACCCTGAAATGGACCATTACTATAAATTAATCTCATGCATCCTACTCCACAAAAATTGACAAAAATTTAATCTCAGGAGTTGAGCATTTTCATTGAAAGAGCAGTTTACATAACATGGTCTTATATTTGCACTTTGGAACCAGAACAAGATAGCTTTGTTTAAAGGTGAGGAGAGTATTTACATTTATAAGCACAAAATAAAAAGCCTTCTAAGAGGGTGGACTCCAACGCCTGGGCACAAAACCAGTCTTGCAAAATTTTACTTGCCTATGGGAAATTATTTTGGGGCGGGGATGGACAAAAACTGATTTCTCCCCCACCAAAACATCATAAAAGCACATTAGTTTTGGTGGCAGATCAGCAAGGCAGCAAAAAGCCTTATGGGTCATATAAACACTCCCTCCTCTCCCTCTAAGTACCTCAAAATGAGGTAACTCACACTCAGTTTGGTTCAGAAACTCTCCAAGGCTTGAAATTTGACCCAACCTTTTCACTATTGTCAGGGCATGGTTTCACAAGCATGAATTTAAGAAACAAACTCTGAGAAGGGAGCTTTTGCTCCCTTTAGATCACTTCAAAATGTAACATTCAGTTCCATCAATTTAAGATACTCACCACAACACACTTGTATTAACTCTTCAATTGCTGAAACTGAACTCTCCGACAAAAGCAGGCCACTTTCAGGATCACGTTTCCCAATACCAGTAGAAGCTAGAGCTGCATCTTCTGGTGTGAAGCAAGAACCCCTTTGTCTCTACAGATCAGCAAGCATATAGCAGAGAAAGGTTTTAGCAAATTCATAACACACCACATACAAAATAACTCCAGAATAACTCCGACTGTCTTATTTGACTGGACAGTGGTACCAGCACAGAATGATTTAGTCACATTAATTGTCTTCTCTGTTCTAGTTCTACAGAAGTCTTAAGTCCAGGTGATAGGAAGGAAGTGCTAGGAACAAGGTCTCATCTTCACTGACATTCTAACCCCTACTTACTACAGCAAATGGCACCTTATAAATACCACAGACAGGTATGTCTAAAATGGGGAGAATACCTCCTTTATAAAGCACTTGGAGATCTACTGATGAAAAACTCTATAAGAGCTAGGTATTATATACAGGTCTACAGCATGCAGACCATTGTAATCCATGGGAAACCAGCCTTATAATTCAAAGGCATGGCAGCACACCTGAAAGTCACATGACAGACATAGGAAGATGACATGATTGGAACATGAAACAAGGTGCTCTGGAAACAATAATGGGGCTGGGCCAGTCAAGTGGAGCTGCCACCAACTGCAGACAGAACAGGAAATACTAGAGGACTGGGGAGTGTGGGGAGAAAAGTATGGAAAGAAAGTAGCAAGAAAGTGACTGCAACAAAGGACTAAGAAGGATAAATAGTAAAAGAGGGAGTGAAGTTCTGGTAAAGGATAGATCCATGCATCATATATATATAAAAGAATGAATTACAACTAATTTATACGGTTATAATTCCATCACTGATTCAGCAACAGGTTAATGAAATATCTGTTAAATGTTGACTTTAATGACTACATACATGATTCAAGCGTTGGTCTTATGGTAAATAACCAGAATACCTCTATGGAACTGTACCCCCTTACTTCACAATTCCTGGAAATTAGTCTGAATTTTATACACATAACACATACTGTTTTTCTGACCCACATTTTTATTGCTCCATACACAATTGATCTTCTCCTGAAGCCATGCAAATTTTTCTTCCCCATAAAACAATTCCCATAGGGTAAGATTGAACAAATGTAAGATTTCCATTAAGTAACGAAATGGAAGATGCATTTCACCTTTACTCTGAAGATATGGGAGAACTCTGGGTGATTAAGAATGAATCTTGTAACCGAGGTATCCAGACCATCCAACAGCACCACAGAACACAAAGGGGCAAAATTTTTCATCAGTTTAATTCTAGCATCTGCAAGATGACAAGAGTTAGTCTTAAAACACTATATTTCACACAAATTAGAGTTCAAGTCCAAAACTGATACAATGAACAAATATTTTTTACATTATCTGACCTTCATAATACCTGTGAGGTAGGTATCACCTCCATTTGACAAATGTGGAAAGAGAAGCAAACATCTTATGTGATTTGCCAAGAAGTCAGTGATGTGCAGAATTAGAATTAATGAGTTCCTATTTTCCAGTCCTGTACTTGAAGAAATAAAACTACAGAGCTCCATGGAAAATGAGGAAGTATATTAGTACCCTACAGCAAGGCAATAAACAACACTCAGTCATTTTCATTGCCATAAAAAAGTTATAAAGGCGATCTTGAGAGTTTGCCAGTGACTACGTTTACAACTATAGACCAAATATTTGCGTGTGTGAATGTAGTGTGGGAAAGATGATGGCTGGATGGCCCTAAAGACTGTAGTACCCACTGGACAGACACAGCATGAAACACACCTCTCCCCTTAGTCCAGGTGAGCTATTATGATCACCTAGTCTGACCTCTTATATAAAACAGGCCCTAGAACTTCAACCAGTGATTCCTGCTTCTAGCTCAACAACTTGTGGTTGAATAAAGCACATCTTTTAGAAAATCATCCAGTCTTGATTTAAGGACTGCCAGCAATAGAAAATTTACTACAGCATTTGGTAATCTGTACCAATGGTTAACTACTCTCACTGTTAAAAATGTGATTCTAATGGGAAGTTATTCTGCTTTGCCTCTAGAGAAACAGCCAGAAAAGGCATCAACAGCAATAGTGGTGATGAGGACATGTAGCTAGACTGGGACCACCCTAACTCATTTCACAGAGGCCACTGAATGATGTCAGGTGAAGATGACTTTTGATCACAACTCTAGTCTGCATTCAGAATGGTGACACAGAGATAAAAGGCTTATCTCACTACAAGGTCTCCGGAATTCGTCAGTCTGCCCCAAAGCAATCGGTTACGGGTAGCCCTACATGTAACCAGCCCTAATGGCTCTTTACACCCCCAAATAGCAGACTCCCCACCAAAGCACACTGCTCAGCCCATGCTTACCACGTGGCACATGATGGGCTCGGAGCATCGCCCTGGCTGATATCCTCATCTCCTTCTTGGATTTCTCCAGCGTCTCGTAGGTCACTGCTTTGATGGTCAGGGCACAGTGGGTCTGAGGGGAGAAGAGGTCGTAGGAAGGTTGCTCCTGAGTGATGGTAAATCCAAACACTTGGACTGCACCATAGAGGCAGATCAGGCGGCATTTCCCAGTGAAGGTCAGCTTCTGTGGTGGGGAAACAGGAGATGAGATACTCACCACGCGTGAACACCAGGGCGGTGCTAGGCAGGCAAGGGAGAGACAGCCCCTGTCATGGCAGTTCACACACGGGAGGTGCTGGGTTCTCTCCCCCCCCCCAGGAGGTGCCACCCAGCCCCCCACCTCCATCCCTGCCCCCGCACTTGCCTAAGGCCCAAAGCCACCACGCATCTTCACCCCCCCACGCACACTATTCCCAGC